>OY720443.1:13662447-14076441 GCA_963082915.1 Dolichopus griseipennis | reverse complement strand
AAATAAAAATGATTAAATTTGATAAATCAGAAATAAAAATTGATAAAAATCTAAATAACAACAACAACAAAATAAAAAAATTGAGTAAAACTTTTTTTTTGACATAATGAGAAAAAGTCATATGAAATAATGATGATAACTGGTGAGAATGAGTAGAAAATTTTTAAGTTAAAAATTATAACAGAAGGATTATGCACAAAAAAACAAAGAAAATAAAAAAAAAATATAATATTTTGATTTGAGTGAAATATAAATTAAAATAAAACATAAAAAAATTAAAACTACAGTAAAAAAGTAAAAAACATAATAAGAAAAAATAAAAACATCGAAACAAATATATAATAATAATAATTTTATCCTACATATTAGTTTGTAATTTTTGAGAGGGATGATGTGGGAAAAAGGTAAATAATATTATATTAAAACAATTTTCACTTAATATTTTTTTTTTTTGTTGTTTTTTTTAATGTTCAATTTTCATTGATAATAAAAATTCAATATACTCATATATATAATATGTATTTATATATATACACTCATATGTTTAAATGTATATGTATGTACACACATGTATGAATTGTTTTTAGAAAATTTTTTTTAGTTAATTTCGTTTACAATGTTTGTATTAATATTAAAAGGACATTTTTTTTTTTTTAATTATTGTAAAATTGTTTTTGTTAACTTTTGTATTATAAAATAATTTATATTAAGATTGACATTTAATTATTGAAAATATGTATTTTAACTGATTAAAGAATTTATATTATAAAATATGTATATGATGTGTACATATTTGTATTTATGACCTACATTTCAACACTCTAATTATCATATACCTATATATAGGATATTTGAACTATATATAGTGTATATATAAAGTGATTGTTATTAAGTAATAAAGTAAGGTGGAAATTGGGTGAATTACTAAATATTTATTGAAAAACACGTGTTTGTGTTATTTCTTTATTTTTTGTTTTTTTTTTTTATGTAATTTAACTATCATAATTATAATGTCATTATTCATTTCATTATAATTATGATATAAAAGATAATATTATTAAAATATTTTAATATTAATTTTTACTTAGTTGGATATTTAATAATATTATAATGGTAAATTATGAATTTATTAAAACAAAATTTTAAATTAATTACAAAATTTTTAATGTTTTATTAGTGTTTGAAGTACACTTGTAACTTAGAGATTATGTTTCTATTAACTAATTAAAATATTTTTAAAAATTCAAAAAATTTTGAAAAATATACCTATATTTTTTTAGTATCTACAAGTAATTTACAAAATATGGAAAATCCCAAAGAAGTTAGAAACCACTTAAAAACCTAAAGTATTATTTGAATTTATATTTACTAATAAAATTGTGCTTTCATGTGTCTTCTGTCCAATTGCATATTGGTAAAGATTCCGCCTTTCATGTGAAAAGTCTCGGATTCAAATCCCGGATCAGATCAACAATAGCTACAATTGAGTAATCAAAGGATTAGTGAATATAACGATTAAAGAAACTGAAATTTAGTCCACACTTCAGAAATGTTCTATAATTCTTAAAGGAAAACACATTTTTATTAACACATCAGTAACGAGTGTGTTCTTTACCTAATTTAATAACATCTTTTATCCTTACTTCTGAATCCCCATACAGTTTTAAAACTTATGATATGCTCACAATAATATCCTGGCTTCGGAGAGAGTTAAGTTAAGCTATATATATATTTGAATTCATGCCATTGATCCAGATCTAGAATTTATTTATATTTAGCATCATTCAGATATAAATAATACTTTATGCTTCAAATCAATTGAAATCAAATAAATTAAGAATAAATAGAACTAATAATAATTTCCCAACAAATAAATTATCATTTAAAATACATAATATTATAAATACATATTTATTATTTTCAAAATTTTGGAAACTCATTATGATGATCATAATATATAAAAACAAAATCTTCGTTTTATATTCAATTGCCTAAAAAACAAAATAGATAAAATAAACCACAATCACATGGTATTAAAATGTTTATTGAAATAATAAAATAAAATATTTACATTTATCTATAAATACAAAATACATTTGTATATATATTTATAAAATTAAACAATAAAAATATATGTTTTATCATTTATAAATAAAATGAAAAAAAAAATAATAATAATAAAACTTTAATATGAGTTTTATTTTATTTTTTTGATTTTCTCTTATAATGACATCAATCAGAAGACATATTGTAAAGATTTTTATATATTTGTTTTTTATTTTATTGATGTAATTTTTTTTTTTATATTTTCTTGTATTTGTTCTATATATAAAATATATTTTATAAATAAATAAATTAATAAAATTGAAACCTTTAATTTCTAGTCACGTCAACCTTTTGTCCACCTCCCCATTAAAATAGAAGAGAAAAACATTCATAAAACTTAATATATAACAAAATCAATGAAATTACATATAAAGTAAAAAAAAAAAAAAAAAATTGGACCAATAACTTTGGTCCAATGGAAAAAAAATTAAAAAAATTTTTACAAAAAAAAAAAGGAAATAGAAACATGTGTAGGGTGTTTAATACATACTAAAGCAAAAACAAAGTTTAAAAACAAAACTTCAATAATTTTTATTAAATTAATAATATAGTTTTTGAGTGCGATTACAATTTATATATAACTGTTTTCTCAAACTATTATACAACTTTAATGGCGGTAGCCCAATATTTAGACTCTGTTTATATCCTTCGAAAATTTTGACAGCTGAATTGAAATATTCCTTATTGTACTTGACTAAATGCACAAAATACTCAAAGTATCCATAGTAACGATTTTTAGACCATTTAAAGTAATGGATTGATGAATTCTCATATATCAATGCTTTGCTTTGTTGACTTTGACAGTCTTGACGGGTAATTTTATTCAAAAAGTACATATGTAAATAAAACATACATTTTTTTTTGTACTTTTGTTTACAAAATTTTAATACTAAAATTATACTTTGGCAATTTCACAATTGAATCGAGTACAAGCACTAAAGAAGTCTGCAAGTCATAGACAAAATACTGTTACTTTTAAAAATAAATAATTTTAGTGAAATTAAAAAGAAACAAAAGCAAACGCTCGATAATAATATAAGTCAAACGCTCAATAATATATTAAGTATTCAAATTCACAAAGTTTCATGTTTAAACGAAACAAAGTCTACTGGCCAAATCGCCTTAAGACAGTCGTATTTCAAATTAGATAGCTTAAGAATTTTATTCTTCATCAACACATCATTTCAGTTTTAGATTTATAATATGGGTCTGCCACGATAGGTCGCTTTATTTAATCTCGCTTACAAAATTCTCGCTTTTCAAAAATCTCTCCTACAAAAATCTCGCCCAGTCAAAATATCGCTTTTTATTATGTATTATGATATAAATATTCTAGAAAAAGCGTATATAATCCAGATTTTTGTGAGCGAGATTATGTCATAGCGAGATTAAAGAGAGCGAGCTTCTGGGACGCACCGTTATAATATAGCTGGAATATTTTATTTCCATCTTAGATTTTTAGGCAATCTTTTTTTCCATCTTAGATTTTTAGGCAGTGTCATATTGTAGATTTGAAATAAGTTTTAGAGTTCAGTTTTATATTAAAGTAAAGTGATGTACATGGTAAAACTTTCCGTAATATTAAACTATATGTTACTATTAATTACCGTAAAAAATTTATAAGCACCTTAAGAATAAAAATAATATATATAACTATACCATTTGCACCTTAGAAAAAGAACTTCAACTTAAAGTGCCACTATTTCTCTTGTAAATGCTTTATTTTTATAAACCCAATATATTATTCAGGTAGTCAAACAGGCTTTCCTTATTAATTAAAATTATTTGAAATCATTTGAAAAATTAAAACTTTCATTTGAACAATAAACACTTTCACTTAAAAATTAAACTTTTCCAACTAATATTTAAAGTTAATACTTGCACACTAAAACATACTAACACTAGCACTTACTTACATATAAAAATTATCATGAAAAAATTATCTAAATTATATATTAAGTGAAAAACTTGCATTTAAAGCGAAAATTCTTCTTTTGAAAGGAATAAACTGAATATTAAATAGAGGGAATACCCTGTTAATACTTTTATTTTAACAAAAAAAAAATCAAAAAATCATAAAACATAAAAAAAATTAAAGAAGAAAAATAAATAAAAAATTATAGAATAACATCAACCCATCCAAAATAACAATAATGAGCTTTCATCATATGTTTACATAAAAATCAAAATTAGTTTTATAAATCTATCAAATTTATTTTTCCAATAATTTTCTCAATCGAGTAAAAAAAAAAAATAAAAAAAAAATAAAAAAAAAAAAACAATAAATAACAAGCGAAAAAATATCAAACAAAAATTATCTTTTTAATACCATCCTTTTCTACATCCCACCACTATACACCCAAAACACAAACCACCTTCATTTTATATCATCTATCAATTTTTTTTTTTTTTTTTTGAGACCTTATGTTATTCATTTGTTGTTATGTCCTTCGTCCTAGTCTTTTCGTTTTTCGCAAAACCAAATACAAAACTAAAAACAAAAACAAATAAATAAAACTTTATTATATACATAAACATACATACATACATATATAAAGAAAATGATATTAAACTAAAAGAAGAAAAACAAAAAAACAAAAAAAAAACAGTTAAAGGATATAATATCTTTTGAGAGACTTAAAAAAAAAACAATAATAATAATAATAATAATATTAGAAGAAAAAAAAAAACAAAAAATTGTGTTGGTATGTTATTACAATAACAAAAACAAAAACAAAAACAACATTTTCAGCAGTCCTTAATATGATTTTTGGTTATCGGTTTCACTTTTTTCACCCCTATATTTTATTTTATATTTTTTTTTTGTTTTTTTTTAGTGAAAGCAACAATTTAAAGTAAGAGAGAAAGAGATAGAAACAGCTAAAAAGTTACTATTAAAAAAAATACGAAAGTTTTTCTGTAATAATAATAAAATTCATATATGTTATATAATACATATATAGGTATGTGGGTACATGGGTCACCTCTAAAACTCTTTAAAATAATTTATAAGAAAAACGAGGAAGAGTGTAGTAGAGTAGACTGTGTCAACTCTGGGATACCCGTATGGCCGTAACATATACATTATATCATCCGGTTAATTACTTTTGGCAAAATTTCAAACATACAGCTTGAATAGGTATAGAGTAATGCTCATATGAAATAAGAAGTTGTATGGCAGCTACCCGAACCTATGGATCAAAATGACTGGATATAAATAGCGACGGCTATTGCAAAAAAACGAATTTGCGAAAATTTCAAGGTCCTAGCTCTTTTAGTTTTTGAGTTATCATGCGGCCGGAAGGACAGACGGACGGGCGGACATACATATCTAAATCGATTTATTTTTCGATTCTGATCCGATCCATACACTTGAACCTATATCTACCCCCACCCCCCTCCTTCTCTGCGTCATAAACGTAATGGCAAATTTATTATACCCTTTGACTTTATAGTCATACGGGTATAAAAAAAAAATAAACAAACTTAGTTATTAAAAATTTTTGAATAAATTCTATTTTTAAATATATGTCATATGTGTCAAATTTAAAGTTATTATTACAAGCCTGTATTTTCTTATGACTGTATTTTGTATAATTTTTTGACTTTCTTTTATATTAGTTAAGGCCAAATTAATTTAATTGATAATTCAATGTATTACTTCCCATATCTGATAAGTATTGCTTAGATTAATCTTTTCATAATTTTATGAATAATTAGTAGACATTTTAGAGTTGTATTCAAAAGTAGTGTTTATATGCTTTTTACAGAATATATTTATATATGTATACATGACACATTCCGAGTTAGTATAGGTGAGATTTTAGAGTTAGTTACATTTTTTGTTTTCTTTAATAAGGAGTATAGGGGTTTTACAAAAGTCAGATTAAACTATAAGCTTCAGTTTCACGGATTATTATTTTTATTGAGCCGTTATGTACTTAAATGTTATTATAAACATTCATGGACTTATACAAGAGTTAATTATTTATTATTTATTTTATATTACGATATAAACGATTTTAGTAAATCCTATTAAATTAAATATGTTCTGACTAAAGTTTCGATCCTAAGTCTTTCGATTGAAATGTCATCACTAAGCATAAGTCAAGTTAATAGTTGAATCTTTAAAGGTTGAGTTATAAAAAATTTATGGAAAAATTGTGTTCATTTCAAAAATATATATTTTAAAATATACTTTGATTAAGGAATTTATACACTAGGTTAATAATTATTAAAAATTTTATAACAAACTAGTTTAGTAAAAATGGTAACTTTTGATTAAAATATTACAAAAAGTAAATAAAATCACATGAGAACATAATTCTAAAAGGAATTTTATTAATCTTTTCAATGTTTTAAGCTGCTTACAATCATTGGATAATTGCTCAAATTTTTACAATAAAATTATTTTAATATGAGGCATGAGCAGGAAGGTAATATATCTTCATTCAATGGTTGATGAGCTTCAACTTGAGCTAAATTAAGTTGAGTTGAAGATTCTTTAGATAAAAAATCCGAAAGTGTTGCATCGTTATACTTAAATATCAAAACTTCAACATCTTAATTCTTCGGGCTATAGATAGTCTTATGTTCAGCATCTAAAACTAAATTTGAAGAACTTCTGGTAATTTGTCATATATAATCTATTATTGAGCGTTTAAGTAAATTGTATATGGTGAACTTGATCGAGTACGAACACTAAAAAAGTCTGCATAGACGAAATAATAGTATTTGCAAAAATAAATAAATATTAGTAAAATTTAAAGGAAACTACTCGGCTTTTCACTGGATCTAATAAAAAACTATAATTTATAATTAATATCGTAATAGTTTATTTATATCATAATATAAAATAAATTTAATTGCCATACCTGCGAATGAAAGGCAGATTCACTCATTTATTATATTGTATGTGGTAGGGGACTGTCTTATTAATTATTTAACTTTGATTGATATCCGTATCATAGGTGCGGGTAAGATAGAACAAGAGGAAACATTCTTAGTATCATAATTGATCTTACTTAAAAAAACTTTATCAAAAACCAGTCAATTTTATATTTGAGTATTTGTATATCTGCGAGTTATAAGTTTGAATAAAAATAGTTTTTAATATACAAGTAGATAGAATATAAATATACATAGACATATTGATTATTATTATTATTTTTTCTTTAATTTGAACTCAAAAGCAAATGAGTATTAATCAACAATAGAAAAACTAAATTATTTTGTAATTCTAATCTGTGACTTTTCCTCAGATAATAAATCTCTCAATTCTAACCACAACTAGCCATCCAGGCTCTAATAATTTTTAAACAATTTTCATATTTTATGAATAGCAAAACATAACCTCAAAAATCAGTGAAAAAAAACAATAACCAATAAAAAGCAAATAATTATTACCAAAACCAGATAAAATTATAAGAAAAGAAATAAGAAAATTAGGAAAACTATCTTTGATTTTCTTTTTATTTAAATTGGTTTTATGTAAAAAATCGTCTTTTATACACTTTTATATATATATATATATATATATTTATAAAATACACAAAAAAAATTTTCTAACATTTTGTATAAATACCCAATTATAACATTTTTAAATAATATAAATATTAAATAAATCATATACGGGTACCTTAATATAGACAATTTTTATACAAATACATAAATCTATACACAAACATACAAAAAAAAAGGACTAAAAAACTAATAAGAAAAATTTTTAATGGGAAAACTAAGAAAAGTAAAAAAAAAAAAATTGAAAATCAAAAATCATAGTGAAACAATGCAAAAAAAAACTAAGAAAGTTTTTTATTTTTTTTTCTTTTTTCTTTGACCTAAAAAGAAAGAAGATGAAAAACTAAAAGAAAAAGTAAGTAACAGCAGTGTAGCATATCAATATATATATTGTATATAGTCAAAATTTTCCAATAGCATTAAAATCGAAATATTAAAACAACAAATAGAAATAGAAATTTTTTCTTAATAATTTCCTATCAGGGACAACATCAGTAGAATACAAAAAACAAACAAAGTAAGAAAAAAGAAAATGGAGAAGAAAAAATCAAATCTTTCAAATTTTAGATTTTTCCAGATTTCTTCAATGTTAGATCAGATCGTTTTTTGTTTTTTGTGACATTTTCTTTCTATTTGTTTTATTTTACTTCCTTCACTTATTTCATATATCTTCTACACTGTTTTTGTTTTTAATTTTATAAATATTTTTCAAAAAGTAGGGGCTTATTAAATAAAATTAAAAGTTGTTTATAAAGAAGCCCCTTCAGAAAACACTCGCCTTTGTAAAATTTCTATTTTTAAAAAATAAACTCTGCAAAACTTATTGCTTGTCATCTGATCTTCTAAGTATCTAAAGAACGTATATTAGGTCGAAAATCTAGTATGATGCACATATTTGGGATGGAACTCCTAGAAGGATCCTGGGATGGCTTGACAAAATACAAAATAGAGCTATTCGTCTTATATATGATTCCATTCAGTCATCTCAACGCTCAGTTTACACAGTCATCGCGTAAGCTTGATCCTTTAGATATCGGTATTTTATACAGATATCTAGGGGATCAACACCAGTTCTAATGAAATAATGCCTCCACCCAAAGTTTTCCACAAGAAACCAGAAGTGCAAAAGACCATCCCTACACAGTTTAAATTCTTCCATCAACTGTTGTCCCCATTTTTCCATCCAACATAATCTGACAATCCTAAATATCCCAAATCCAAAGCCTTCCAAAGTCCTTTACTCGAAATCATTTGTATCACTGGTCCCTCTTTAAAGTTTGGTTAAAGAAAAAAAGAACCTAAGTCTGGTTGTATGGTGTATTAAAATCTCACATTAACCACCAAAAGATCAGCGCACAGCTCCATTGAGTGGCTTTCAAGCTCTTCATTCCCCACTTTAAAAGTATATGTATATATATTTAATTTTTTCGAAAAAAAGGAAGCCCTGCATTCAAGATCTAACCCTATATATATATATATATATATATAAATTTAAAAAAAGTGCTCTCTCTTCTAGCTCAGTATTTTAATGAAATGGATGTCTCAACTTTTGAAATGTGTTGTTCTCTCAAAAAAAAAAAAAAAGAAAACTTCTTTAACATATGTATGTGTGATTTTAAAATAAGAAAAATAATAAGGCGGTAAACAGGCAAAGTATCCTATTCTTATTTCAATTTTTATTTGATTTTCTTGCTTTTTTTCTACTTTTCTATCTTTCAATTTCTTTTGGAACAACATCCGATTTAAAAGTGAAGAGAGAAAAATAAAACTCTTGAAATTTCGCTCCTCTTTCCTTTTTTTGTTTTATTTTTAAACTTGCATTTTTTTTTTATTTTATATATTTTAGACATGCATGTTTGGATATATTTACTTATATATTTATATGTGTATATATATATAAGAGATGAAAATATGTCTTTCATTTTGGTGGTAAAAGAAAATCTTCTTTATAATCTACATAATTTTTCAATATTTTTTTTTTTCATTTTTTTTTTGTTTCTATATTTTTCAATAGACATTAATTTGCATGTATATATATGTATGTATATATATGTGTGTATAATATAAGTAAAAGATATTTAAGGATATATTTTATGTACTTGATGTGTACATAGAATTGTAACCCAAAAATTAACTTGTTAAATTGTTACAAAAGCTATTTAATAGATGTGATAAAATTGGGGTGGCATTTTTTTTTCTGATTTTTTTTTCTTTAGAATTTCGTTTTTTGTTTTGTTTTTGTTTTTGTTTATCGGATAATGTACGAGGATTTAATATATTTATGTGAATGGAATTTAATCAATTTAAAAATAAATTCCTACAAAAAACAAAAAAAAGTGGGAAAAAATAGAAAAACAAAAACAGATATGAAATTGTGGAAAACACGATAGATGTAAGATGGGGGGGAGTGGTGAAAATTGAAAAGAAAAAGTCGAAATTGTTGTTTTTGTTTTTTTTTTTTTTTATAAACTGTGAGAAATATTTTAAATTTTAAGCACTTATTTTGCTTTGT
Source organism: Dolichopus griseipennis (assembly GCA_963082915.1). Taxonomy (NCBI): domain Eukaryota; kingdom Metazoa; phylum Arthropoda; class Insecta; order Diptera; family Dolichopodidae; genus Dolichopus; species Dolichopus griseipennis. The sequence continues at coordinate 14,066,303 of OY720443.1, read as the reverse complement.
TTTTTTTTAAATTATAAAGAGACTGGATAATATAAAATTGGAATATCGTCTTCATTTGTTTTTAATTTTAACTGGTCTTTTGTTTTGGTTTTTATTTTAGAGTTAATTGTGTTATAAGAGAAATATATAATTTAAAAATAGGATATGTGTAAGTGTGTGTTTCATCTAAACTACTTTTCAGTTATAATTATAATAGGAGTGGTTATAAATGGTTTGTTGTATAAAAATTAATGAATACTTGTAATCAGTTTAGAAGTTATGAATATTTTTTGGACGTGAACATGAGAAACGGTTAAAAAGAATAGCATTTTCCAATTAATACTATATTTATGTTGTTAGAACACCTAAGAGTTAATTCACATGGCTCAATCTTAGGCTCAATCTGAAGTTTAGTTTATTTGATTTATTAGGTTATTTTATTTATTTTGCTTTAAGTTAAACTGTTCAACTGTTAGGCTAATAAGTTTATCTTTACTATTGGTACATGTTGCAACGCTGGGGGTCATATTAAATTTTTATTATTAGAATTAATCTTAATCCAAATAAAATTAAATATGCGAAGTAACTTGACCTTATAACATGTAGAAACGGCTTCGATTTTCAATAGGTACAATTCTATTTTTGTTTACATTGTAATAATTTTATATTGGATTATACAGTATTTCTATATCTGTGAGTTATATTATTCAATTAAATTATTTGTTTATATTGTTATAATAATGTATTTTTTATAAATCATTGGCGAATGATCACTGAGCCGAGACTTATACTGGGATTCAAACTTGGATTCCTTGAATGAAAGGTCGGCACTATAATTATTGTGCCATCTAGCCCTTTTTGCACTTTTTTTTTTTTGGATTTTACAATCATCAACACCCCACATTTCTAGTAGGAAACAGGGGTTTTAGCCATCTGGCATTTTTATGTACCACGTTAATAAAACGTTTAAAAATGTTTGAACAATGACAACCAAACCATCAGAGACATATATTTAAAAGAAAGTTATACAAATGAGAAGTGTCAGTTTTAAATAGTGTTGCCATTTAGATGACCAAGTTAGTTTTACTTTTAACTCATATTCTTACTCATAACTTACAACAACTGGTTAACCTTAAAATAAGCTTGAGTTTACATTGTTAAATATTTGAACCTTAATAATGGTGGTAAAACCATTATCGCAGAACATTATTTAGAAAAAAACTAAGATATTTTTTAAAATTTAATTTTTTTGACGGCAGGGGAAAATAAAATCTAGGGCAATGCAAAAAAAGATTTTTTGCAAAAGTTAGCGTTATTTTTCAACTTGATTGTGTAATAAGCCTTATTGCTCTACGCTTTTTTTCTCCCAGTTTCAATCCAATTAAAAATATGTCCACTTTTAATAAATAAAATTATATTTGAAAAATGCGGCACTTTTAAACAACCATGTCTTATTTTATGGATTTTGGCAATCCGGGATTTCTAAGCGAAATTAGTTAAAAACATTTTTAGCAAAAATGGCCGTCTATTAATATTGCGAATTTCAGGCACTATTAAGTTTGTTTAAAATGTACTATTAACTATAATTATTTTTGTAAGTTTTAATTACTCGTATTGTTAACATAAGAAGTAAATTTACTTAATCATACATTTTCTATAATATGTGTACTGTACTCGTATATATTTAAGTATCTTTACATTTTATGAAAAAATGAATTGAATCTTTTCTTTTTTTTAAATATGGACATAAATTAAAATTAAAAATAAAATTAAATTAGTTTTCAAGAATAAATTCACATATAATTTGTCCTTATCTATACAATTTTCTTTTTTTTTTATATCATTTTCCAAACATATATTTATTTATACAAACACATGTGTATGTATATGTATGTGTATATTTTTAATGAAAAATAAAAGTCACATTTAAAAATTTCCTTTTTCGCTTTCAAAAATTACTTTATCCCTGTTGCCCAACATTTTATATATATATTTTTTTTGTAATTTTTTTATTATTTTTTTTTTTCTCTTTAAAAAAAAAGCTATAAAAAAATTTTCATAAAATTTCATTTAATTTTATATTTTTTGGCACAGAGCAAAAAAAAAAAATCATTAAATCTTATCAAACTTGACATTTAAATGTAAAATAATTTTAACGTGACACAATATGTACATAATTATGAACATTATAACAATCAGTATAACATATTATGTATTATTATTATGGTGTGCAAGAATTCCAAGGTACTGTATATGTGCATAATAGAGTTACCAGATTTTTATAAATAATTATAAGGTTTTTAAAAGTTAAATGGATATTTTTTTTAAAAAATATTTTAGCAAACAAAAATGTTGTTTTTTATGAAATGACAAATATGTGTAAAAACAGGGCTGAAAGTTATTAGAATTTTATTTTTCCAATTCAGAATTGTATAACATTATTTTGTATTTTATTATTGTAGCTGTATATGTATTTTTTTTCTACTCTCTTTGGGAACATAAGGCTTCCAAAAAGCCATTCATTCGAACTCTATTTTGAGCTGTTCTATCTATCGTTCTTCCCCCAGTGTTTTTGGGTCTGCTCACTTTACTTTTTCCCGGAATGTTTTAATCTAATGCTAACATAATTTGAAAATGGAATCTTTTCTTAATATGTGTCCTATCCATCTGTATTTCCTTTTATTAACTTGTATTCGAATAGGTTCTTGTTGCATTATTAGTCACAATTCATCATCAGTTATTTTCCATGGCTAGAAAATTGTCCATATAATGCGAAGACATTTGTGGATGAAAACCTCCAACTTATATAGTTTTCTAGGAGAATTGATTGGTCTTGGCTATTTGTGTAGATCTCCATATCCTACTTAGTCTGCCGGAATATAATTTTGCCATGTTTTGCTTATTAGTTATGTTCGCCTATATCTGCATTTTTCGCTTTTATGTTACCAATGTAACTGATGTTTTCCACATCTTCTATTGTTGAGTCTCAAGTTGTATTTATTCGCATCACTTTTGTTTTATTCATATTATTCATATTTATAGCCTCAGTTCTCCTGCACATTGTTTCAGACTATTTATCTAGTCTTTATCAAGTAGCCATCATCTGCGTAGTCCAGGTTTTCCAATTTGTTTGTGATCTGCTAGTTTATACATCTGGGAAAATTCCTCGTTTTTTACATGGCTTCATCCAGGACTATGTTGACCAGGACTAGGAGGCTTGATTTCATTTTTCGCATCAGTTATTCGCTCAGTTATTCTTATGAATTATTTGTGTTTGGGAATTTTCGTATAGATTCTTAATGATATTGATCATTTTTTTCCAGGGACATTTATTTCAAGTGCTCTCCAAATTTCATATTTCAAAAGGCGTATCGAATATAATCAATTTTTATTTAATATGGTATTGATTATTTAAATAATTATAAATTAAAATTGAAAAGAATAATATTAATGCAGTTTTTCTATTCAAATAATAATTTAGATCAAAATTTTACCATATTTTCTAATTATCTAATTATTAAAAATATTTATTATATGGCAACATTAAAAATTTATGTATAAGTGTCATCATTAAAGTCACCTTTCAACTTATTTAAAAAATGTGTGTGAACATGTAAGAAAATTTGTGAAACCAACTGTATGTTATCGTTCAAGGCATTTTGTAAAATTTTTTTAAAACGAGTTAAAATTTGTCATTTATTTTTGTAAATTATTTTTAATAAGATTTTTGTCAATTCTGAGTTTAAAAAAAAAAAAACAAAATAAAAAAATCTTAAAATTTGAGTTTTTTATATTTTGCAGATAAAATTTTATAATTTATACATAGTTATCTATTTATATACGAGTATATAGTTAAAATTGAGATTTTCTAAGTTTTCTATAGTTAATATAATTGCAATAATTGGTGAGGGTGTCCTAATGGCAAGGGTAAGAAATGGAAAAAAAAAAACCGATAATAGTAGAAATTAAAAAACCAAAAACAAAATTAAATATTATAATTCTGAAAATTTAAATTGTATATATTGTTAAAAATGAAAAGAAAAAACATTTTCATTGAATATCCCTTTTGGCCATTTACTTTTATTAAAATTGTGTTTATTTTAACCCCTCGCGTTCTTTGCCTATCAAAAATTAACCCATTCACATTTCACATTACATTTCAATTTTTTTTTGTTATTTTTTTCTGGATGATTATTTTCTATCTTTATTTTTCTCATTATAAAAGTGATATCGCCGTCTCTCTCTTTTCCTTCACAAATAGCATAAGAGGGAAGATGTTAAAAAAATATATTTATTTAAATTTGTTAACAGAATTTTTTTTTTACTTGGAGATATTTCAGCCCCCACAAAACGAAAAAAGAAACAATCAAATATTTAATATGATAAGAGATAAAAGAGAGTGGGAGAGAGAGAGAGTAATAGAGAAAGGGAAAGGGGAACAGAAGGAAAAAAAAAAATAATATGAAAGGGTTGCAAAATGATAAAAAAAATCAACATTTACTTTATTAAGCAGTCAAAATTGGTTATAAAAAAATTAAAGAGAGGGTGAATATTTTAGTAGGTACAATGTTTAATATTTTATATATTTTTTTTAAAAATATACTCTATATATATATATATATATACATGTATATCAATATAAAAATTGAGATTTTAAATACAAGAACATGTACAACAACAAAGTTGAAGCTGAATTCTTGTGCATGCTGTGATTGTTCTACTGTTTTCTTTACTTATAAAACTGAAATGTATATATATATGCGTATATGTATGTACATTTTTATGTTAATGAACGTTTACGTACTTGTTTTACAATTTAAGGGTTGATTTTATATTTTGTACATTTTATTTTATTTTTTTTTTTTTGTTATATTTTAATTTTTTATTGTAGTTCTTATAACGTTTATTATATGTATGTATAGTAGAAAGTATATAAATGTAGAAATATGTACTTTCAATATTATGGGGGCCTGTAAAAATGACATTTTCAATATAAAAAAAAAAAGTTATGTCCAATCAGTGTTACCAATTAAATAGAAAAATCTTCTCTATCTATATTTTTAAACATCTATATTAAAATTAATAATATTTCATACTAGCTGTTGACCCGTCACAGAATGGCGGAAAGTCAATAGAAAGAAAAACTTTTTCTAATTATGAACTATTTATAATTTCATTGTACACATATACGTATATTGTCTATCAACACAATTTTCTTAAATAAAATAGCAACCGTTACACTAATGTATAACGCAGATTATGATTCGATTCTAGGAATAGATACACAAAAAAAAAACAAATGACTTATAAAATCTCTTGCATATAGTCTACCTTTTGTATGTTTTGAATTTGATAAAATGTTGGGGCTGTTAGTTCAAATCCCTTCTTGGTGAAATTTTTTTTTTATTATCAATTAATTTTTTTAATTACGTACTTGTTTACATTTTAAACTTTTAAAATTAAATTCGATAAATTTGTTAAATGATTTGAAATTTTTTTATAGATTTATTTTGTTTCAATAATGCTATTTCTCGCTAAGCTATGTGCATTGTTTCACAACCTTTGTTTAGATTCAAATCGAATTACTTGTTTGTTGCCAACATTATGCAATGTACCTACTCAACATGCATAATCATACTCTGCTAGTTTTAAAACTGAAATGGACTAATTCATAAACATATGTTTATATATATAAAACATATTATTATAATCTTATAGTTCATTTAAACATATATTATCATTCATAAAGTAATATAAACAAGTTTAAATGTCAAATTGAAACTTGAAAAATAAGTTTAGGTTTTGTATTAAAACGTGCTTACTTCAAAAAAATTACAACCCTAACCTAATTTAATTTTTAATTTATATAATTTTTTAAACTACCTCAAATGAAAATTTAACTATAATTAAAATTCAATGGCAACACTTATATCCATTTAGTATAAAAAATTTACAACATATAATAAGCTTTTTTTTTGTTACTTTTTGTTATTATAATTTTATTTTATTCTTTCTATGTGTTTGATATACAATGATGATTGTGTGAGTTGAATGTTTAAAAAATTATTTCCTACAAATAATAATTATTTTCACTGTTATGCTTTCAAAAATGGTTAACTCTTTTCTTTTTTATATACAGTAATTAACTAATGTGAAATAAAATTTAGATAATGATATAATTATATACAATTTAAGTTTATAATGGATAAAAATATTGAAATTTTCTGCTTAATATTAAATGTTTGTCTAGGCAATTCCAACGCGACAATAACTATTGATGAATCTAGTAGTGTTGTAAAGACGAAACACTCTGTAAGAACCTAACTTGTATTAATATCCGTATTAATTATCTGTATTATTGTATTAATATCTGTAAGAATACTAAGTTGTAGAATTGCAACAGGCCTCTTATTTAACAGCAACTATTACCAAAATCAATTATAATTCAAAGGAACTGGATTTGTTTTGGGGCGTTGAATAAATTTCGAAGGTGGGGGAAAAAATTAAAGTAATTTAGAGGATTAGAAGCTCATAAAAACATCCTAAACTGCAGCAGTGCATTTTTTCGACCCTAAGTTAAATTCCGTTAGTTAAAAACTATGAACAAGTTTTTAGTACTTAAGTGTTAAATAAGAAAATGCTTTATATGATGTTTTTAGAGTTATCTAGGAAGGGCGAATCCTACAGTTTATAAGGGTTATTAAAAATCTTCCCTTTATACCATTTCTTTTATTTTTATATTTATGCGATTTGATTTTATTTTTTCAAAGTTTTACAAAAAAATGAGTGTAATTATACTAAAAATAAAAATAAATAAATAAATATAAAAAATTAAAAATTGTAAACTGATGACAAAATTTTCTTTTAATAATAATATTTTTAATTTTTTTTTTTATTTTTTTTGGGTTGTGGTTTCAGAAAATTTTACAAATGACCCATTAGGGAATTTGTTGATTGTTAATTTGGTTAAAATGAAAAAGAAAAACTTTTAAAAGTAAAGTAATTTAAGTGACATTTATTTGACAATTAGATTGAAAGCTGATAAACACTTAATGTAATTATAAATTTTAAAAAGACATTTAAATAGAGAATCAATTTGGGAAAAAGAGTTTTGTACTTTAAATTGCTGTAGGAAAAACCTAACTTGTCCTAGAATCGAAATAAAATATGTTTATGAATCTAAAATATAGAAACTTTAAATGGAGTTAATTCAAAATTTTTTTGGTGAAATGTAGTAAAAAAAATCCAAAATAATATTAAAATTAAAAACGCTCCTATATATAAAAGCTATTCTAATATAGATTTTTTCAGAAACTAAAATTGTACGCGCGATTTCGGGAAACGTCAACATTGATATATGGCGTATCATAAGCGTATCATAAGCTTTGAATTAGATTGACGACTAAAGCTATGAAATATATACTTTATATTTGATTTGAATTAAAAAAATATAAGATTTAATTTTAATCTTCATTGGTTTTTCCAAATGGAGTAAATCTGGCTTAAATCTCTTTGTTAATATAGTTCCCATCATTGAGATACAAATTAAAATTATTGAATATCACTATTGTGCAAATAGTTTAAATAATATTAAGCTAAAACGGAAATTAGATTGAAAATATAATTTGAGGATGTTGATTTCTTCAAGAGATTAAGTTTTGATATCGTATATACAGGTTGTTTTCTAATTAAGTTAATGAGAAAATAAATTTTGGGTTATAAAATTTTGAAACTTTTTCATGTAACATCATAGCGTAAATGTAGCTTTTCAAAAACAATTTGTTAAAATTTCAACATTTCATTGATTAGGTGCTTGTTTAAAAGAGAATTTTCATAAGTAGTCTAGAAAAAGAGTTAAGAGTAAATTATGAAAACTAAAAAAAAAATTGAAATTTTATTTAAGGCCACCTTAAAAACTAGTAGAGTTCCAGATTAGCCCCAATACAAAAAATTTGCCTAATCATAAGTACCTATGCAGTGGTATATAGCAGTGCACTTAATTAGAAAACACTCTGTATAATTTTTATACATTATAAACGAAATTAATAATTAATGGGTATTTAAGACTTGGACTCAAATTCAAGATATTTCCATTTTCCAGAATATTTATATATATGGATATGTCATATACAGCCAGTGCTTATAAAATTATATGATATAAATATAGAAAAATTAAAAAAAAGTCAACTGAAGTACAGCCAAATAAAGTAAAGTTATATGATAATAAAAATAAATGAAATATAGTCTTGTAATAGTATTTATTCATAATTGAAAAGTCTTAATTTAAAATATACTAAAATTAATATTGACAATTAATTTGATAACTATTATAACTATTATTATAATCATGTATCTCTTATTATAAGAGTTTTTGAAATAATAAAGTAATTTGATTACAAGAAAGTTATCTGTTTGAATGCTTCTTTAATTTTTGTAAATAATTAAAAAAAAAAAAGTCACAACATTAAATCAAATATCACAATCACTATTTTGATCACCACTAAACGTCATTATTATATATTCATATGTGTATTTCTAAATAAAGTTTGTTTTTGTTTTTTTAAAAAAAATTTTATTTTAATGAAAAAAAAATCCTAAACGACATCTACTTTTATATCCACTAAACTGATTCTGAAATAATAATTTTTTCCAGTATTTTACTCATATTTTTTTTTTTTAATTTTTTATTTTCTTTATTTGAAAGCAAGGACGCATAATATTTTTTCTGCCTTTAATTTTTTTTTTTGTGCATTTTATTTTATATTTTTTTTTACATTGACATTCATTATACGTATTTTTCTTTATGGATAATGTAGACTATGCATATTATATGTATGTGCATATGAATGGAAAATAAAGTTTTAGAAAAGATTAATGTTTAAAGTACAGCTGGCATCAAAAAAATGTTTCAAATGGTATATATAAATTTAAAAATTAATATTGAAATGGATATTTTTGTATTGAAATTTTATTTAGCAATCGTAACAAGTCTAGAATATGTTTGCTTGATTTTTATTTACATTGTTGAAACATCAATTTGTTCTTTAAGATAAAGAAAAGTTTTTGAAAAATAATTTTCTCCTATAAATATGCAATTTTTAAATAATATATTATTTATAATCAAATGGTGCAACATTAATAAGGCTGAACAACATTAGTGGAAACTTAATAGGAAAATACGTAAATTCGAAAGAAAATGCATATGAGTTTGTATTGATAAACATAGAAAGCAAAAATCATGAGAATGGATAATTTTTATGATAATATTAATCAGTGGCATTATGATGGAGCTCATTAAAAACTCCAGAAATGGTTTAATATCAAAAAATGTTTTACCACAATGAAGAGTACTTTGAAAAGACTTCGCCTACGGATCTTATACCTCCTGAGCATTTCATCTTTTTAGACAAATATGAACATATTCAAAACAATAATAATGTCTCTATACTATTGCGTTATAGTATACAAAAAAAAAAAATCGAAAAAAAATTTAACATTGGTTTTAATAAAAAAATAATATTAATTAATTATTAATTTTAAGTTAATAATAATATCGACCTTAAAATGTCAATTGACATCGACGCTCCTTACGACTATTACAAAAAACTTTGTGAGTCAGGGTCAGATGTAATATTTTATTAATTCTGAAAATAGTAATCAGTAATCACCAATCACTTATAAGTAATCTAATACCTAAAATATCCTACTCCAACAAAAGTTTGGACTCTATCTATGATTCTATATATTTCTTGCACATATTATTTATATGCTTTGTGTATCTTCTGTACTCTACTTTAATATATATACGTATAGATTATCTATATCCTATATATATATTTATACATATTTCTTTATACATACTGATTAATGCATAACTGTGTGCATATATATTGTTTTAAAAAAAAAAAAAACCTTTTAAAATAATAAAAAAAAAAAAAAAACTGTTATTCTGTTCATTATGTTTTGTTAGGATATAACCACATTAGGAATGCACAAGAGAGAGATGTGATAGAATTTTATTTCCAGTGAATATTCAAATACAAAAAAAAATAATAACAAAAAAGAAAAAAAAAATAAAAACGAAAACAAAAAAATGGAAAACTAACAAACAGAAACTCAATATAGAAAGACACAAGAATGAAAAAAAAAAAATTTTTTTATTTTTTTTTATTTCTATTCTAAAGAAAAATTACAAACAAAATGTCCTTTACTTTTCGAACAAGTCCTTTTTTTTTTCTCTTCTTGTTTCAGTTTCTTTCTTTTTTTTTCACTGTTTGTTGTTATTGTTGTTGTTGCGTTTTGAATTCCATCATCTTGTTTTGTATATTGCCATATATAATATAAATTTGAAATGAAAAAATTTATATTGGAATTTTCGCACAAGTTTTTTTTGTTGTTTTTTGTTTTAATTTTTTTTTTTTTTTAATTTTTATGTCACTGCTTTCTGTTGTATTTTGCGTTTTTGGTATTTGTGTTGTTTTTTTTTTATAATTTTTAGCACATTTTAAAAAAATTTGAAAATATGTGCCTATATAGTCGACTTTTTATATATTTTAAATGGTTTTATTTAGAAACTTGTAATTTGGGTAGAACTTAGATCCCTAGTAATTTACAAAAGAGCCTTTTAAAAATTTTTGTTTTGTGACCGACACTGCTTAAAAACTGTTAGCGGTTAAAAATTGAAATTTTGTTTTTTTTTTAAACCTGTAACTTGAATATTTGTCGTTTTGTGAAAAAGTTTGAACGGTAGAAGGGAAGGTGGTTTTAGTTCCTTGACCATTCGTATTAAAATTTCAGAGACAGCCCTATTCAAATGTTATTAGGGATTAACAAGTTTACCTTCTTTAAAAATTTGTAACTTAAGTGATTTATATATTTCCAAGGTTACACTTTAATATTGAAGGTCTAAAATTATATTTTGACAGATGTTAACATATGTTTTTGGTTTTATTTGATTGGGCTTACATTTAAAATTCATGAATTGGATTTTATTATTATTCATAATCATATAATTAATAATAATAATAAGTTAAGCGTTTTATTTAATAAATTAAATATTTAAAAAAAATTGTTAATTTTTAAGGTTTTACAAAATTAATAAATTGAATATAAATTCATTTACTGGCGAATTCATTTAGACATGATTAAATAACAACACCGGCATTCTTTGATTGATTTTAAAAAGAAAATCAATTAAGAGTATTTCGTCCATCAAACATTATTGGACTCTTCAGTAGGTTTTATTACCGTTTGACTACCTTGACAACTCCAAATAAATTTTGATCTAACAATTATCTTTAAAAAAAAAAATTATTATTATTAAAACTTATAAACATCATCTGTGAGTTGTAAAAACTAGATAAAAAAAAATAATGAATTGATGATATAAATAAATTAGAAATGAGCTTTTTTAAAAACCCTTTGTTTTTTTAATTACTTCTTTTTTCTCTTTCTTATTCTGGTTGTCTTGTTTTTACATCTCTTCTCTTCTAAATCTCCCATGCAGTGTTGCCAGGCTAATTAGCTAAAAAATCCCTTTAAAAACTTGAAAAATTCCCTAGAATTCCCTAGTCAAATTATTTTTAATTCGTGGTGATTCTCATTAGGAAAAAATTTAAAATTTAAACCAAACTCAATCAAAATATATTTGGTTTTGTTAATAATATTAATAAATATATATATGCACATAAGAAAATTATTATTACTATAACAATATTTATGAATTAAATTGACAATTACATGACAATTCACAATAGATAATATGGAGTGGGTGAATGCAAAATGCTAGATTTGGAATGATAAAAGTGATGCTAACTCTAAAAAGTAGATTGGGTTTGATTTCAAACTAATTTAAAATATTTTGTGAAAGTTTTCCCATAAATTTAATTCTTAATTAAATTTTTAAAGTTTTTTCCCTAGATTTAATAGTTAATTCCCTAGTCCCTAGATTTAGCGAAAAATGCTTTATTTTTCCCTGGACTAGGGAGAAATCCCTAGGTCTGGCAATACTGCTCCCATGTATGTATTTTGCATAATAATTTTGTTTTCATTTTAAACTGTGACTTGTTTTCTTAGTATAAGTGTTATAATACATATGGTGGTATTCTTTAACTTAAAAAAAAAATAAAATAAAAGTTCTAATAACAACAACAAGAATTACAACAACAATAACAACAACAACAACAACAACAACAACAATAATAATAAAACACAAAATGAAGAGTGTTACTGTGAAAAGAAAAGAATTTACAATGTTGTTGGTTTGTTGTGTGTTTTTGTTTTGTAATTTATTTTAAATTTAATTTCATTTTTTTACATATTTTCTTTCATTTTTTTTACAATTTTCTTTTTTCGCAACACAAAAAAAAAAAAATTATTTTATTTATATTTTATTTTAATATTGACTGAAATTAAAATAAAAAAAAGAAAATATATTATAAAAATAATAAGAAATTTTTTCAAAAGGACATTTAAATTTTGATTATATTAAAATTAAGAAATCTTAAAAAAATAAAAAAAGAGTTAGTAACCATTTTGTTGTTTCATTCTTTTGTTTATTGTTTTTGATTGTTTGTCAAAAAAATTAAAATTAAATAAAGGACAGAAGAAAAATTAAAACATAAAAAAAAATTTAAAGAAAATAAAAATAAAACTTTTTAGTTGTTAAGTTTAAATTTGTGTTGTATAAAATTCTTTTGTTGAATTAACTCATATTGTAGACCAAAGAAAAGGATCTTGAGACTATATTCAACCTTCATCAATAAAATTAATAAAATGTTAGCTTTTTATATGTATTTTGTTAAAAAAATAACACTTTTTATATTTTTTTTAAATAAAATAACGCCGGAAGTAAGAAAACTTAATTTTTTTTTTTGAAGAAAATTGATTTTAAAAGTAAAAATAAAAAATTTAAATATTCAATAATAAAACCAACAATATTAGAATAATCGAAAGTAAAACAAAATATCGTTCTAAAATTAATAATGGGAATAAAGCCAAATTAGAAAAAGGTATAGTCGTATTTGGAAAACGTAGAATAAATCCAAGATGGGATTGTATAAGCTTTTCTTCTTGCATAATGTGGTTTGTATTGTAAGGTCTTATTATTTTATATAGAAGCCTTCTCCTTCCCCTGGTCCAATTTGACCCGTCTGTGAAACCAGGCTTTATTTTGGGAAAAAAGCATTAACACTAAATTTCATTAAAATCGGTTGATATTTTGATGAATTATTGGTACTTGAAATTTCTTAAACTCCTGGAAGCCCTAGACCCTGGACCACACTAATATAAAATTATAAAAGCTACTCTTCCCCAAATTGTTTATGCACTATATTTTGTTAGAATAAGAGATTTCTCTTAAAGTCTGATGTTTTTGTATGGGAGCCTTCCAATCCCGTGGTCTAAATTAGGCCATCTACGAACTTAACCTTAATTTTTACCAATTCAGCATTTATACCAAATTTTATAAAAATTGGTTGGAATTTATGCGAGGTATTATATTTACAGAAACACATACATACATATGCATTCACACACAAACAGACAGATATGCATTCACATATACATTTGCACATACGTCCATTCAAAAAAATTTTCAGATTTACGCTTTCCGACAAAATGGAACAATTTTTGTTAGGACGGAATAAATTCTATTTTTTTTCACCGAGGTACTTATAACCTTATCTTCTAATGAATAAAGCTAAAAAACAAAAAAAAAGGCGGTTCGGTTGTATTTCTAAAAAAAAGTGGAACAGAATCCAAAAAACTAAATAAATAAGAAATTTCTAATTTCTTTTACATTATAAATTCACAATCTCGTGTACGAAAAATTATAGGAATATTCCCGAAACAGGTTTTACACCGATTTCGAAATAATCTCACATCCTTTTCTAATAATTTTCTTTATACGTATATACTCATTTAAAAAATTCAAATAATGAGGGGATTCCGCCTAAAACCCCCTCTAAACTAATTATTCAAGTTTTGATTTTGTTAGTAACCATAAAATCCTCGTACCGATTCTTTTGAAATGCAAAAATAATAATTAAATAACAAAAAATTTAATATGATGGGACCACCATGTCCCAACCTCTTCTAAGCTAATTATTTAAATCCTTAATTTGAATTCAATTCTTTTAAAACTACAAACTCTTTCCTAGTTTAAAATCTGGTATACAATTATTTATAAATATTCTGGAAAAAGTTTTCCAGAAATTCTAATTTTTAAGAATGCGGTATACAATCAGGGTTTTCCTTAATTATTAATTCGACGTTTGCAATTAGAAGGGATATAAGAGTTGGATACAAAATCAGTTATCTGTAAAATCTCTTATCTGTTTTGATTTATTTTTATACTCGTATGACTATAAGTCAAAAGGGTATACTAAATTTGCCATTACGTTTGGGACGCAGAGAAGAAGGGGGGATAGATATAGACTCAAAGGTATGGATCGGATCAGAAATGAAAAATAAATTGATCTAACTATGTATGTCCATCCGTCTGTCCCCACGATAACTCAAAAAATAAAGGAGCTAGGATTTTGAAATTTGAAATTTTTGGATGAATTATATAAATTTTATTGAAAAAGATCGGCCTTATATTCGGATAAGAAATATAAGTATGAAAGTTATAAAAGTTAATTATAGTTGTCAAAATTTTATTAATTATAGTATTCAGCAACAAGAAATTTTTATAAATATGAATAAGTATTAAGTACAAGTGCATATAAAGTTCACATAAATCTTAAATAAATATTTGTTCAATTTATGTAAAATATTAAAAATGATAATAAGATATAAATAACTATTCCTGGAAATTAAATGATTCAAATAAAAATTATCTATATAAAATAAACTGAATTTTTATTAATATAAGTGAATCACATTTGATTAAGGTACTAATATCTAATATCGATTTAAAATTTAAATTATAATTAATAACTAATACAAAAATGAATAATCAATTGTTATCTAATTAATTTAAAATAAATAAATTTTTTTGTATGAATTGTATTATAGTTTTATCTTATTTAAAAATTTATTGATAAAATTTATTAATATAATTTATGACTGCAATTTTGATAATAATGATAAAATTGCATTATTTTTTTTGTATATAAATAGAATGCAGTTTAATTTTTTATTCAGAAACGAATAGTAACGAACAAACGACCAAACGATTACATATTTCAAATTAAAATCTCTACAAACTAAAAGTGAAAACATTCTTAAAATCTCTCCAAAATAAAAGTTAAAAAAATTAAAATGTCAAATTTTATTAAATTCATATCTTATTTTATTCTCATCATTTTAACCATTTTGGTTTGTATGACTGTAGCTACATATACAGAAGGGCATAATGGTCGTCCATTATGTGCAACAGAACAAGAATTAACGCAGAAAACATGGAGAAATAATTTTGATCCAACAAGATTTTGGGTATGCAGTCAAAAAAGTGTTGCCGCTGTATCAGTATCCTGTGAAAGTGGAGATTTATTTTCACCTGATCAAAATCAATGTGTTCATCATTCTAAATGGATATGGACAGCACCAGTTGATCCTCCATCATTAGCTTGGGAATAAAACTAATGATTAGTTTTTGAGGCATTTTAAAAAAATTGATTTAAATATAATTTTAATTCTGTTATATTTATTTATTTGTATATGTATATGTAAAAGAAGTTTTTAAATCTTTTTTAATAAACAATTGTTACCTTCCTATGAATAAAATATTTTTAAAATTACTTAATATTAGTTTTTTGATTTATAAAAAGACGTTTTAATCATGATTATAACGTATATTAAATTAATTCTAATTCTAAAATAACTGTGATTGAAACGTCTTTTGGAAAATCAAAAAAGTAATGTTTAGTAATTTTAAAATTATTTTATACATGAGAAAGTTACAATTATTTAATTAAATAAAATTTAAAAATTCTATTTTATTATGTTCTAGAAACTTTTGTAATTGAACATTTAAATAAATTGCTTTTATATAATTTTGAAATATTTAAAAATATGTTTTCTCGTTTTTTTTTTTATTGTATTTGGAATATGATCAAATTTAAATTTATAGCCAAGGGAACTAGGGTACGATTTTTCGCACTTGAAGGAACAATTAAATATAGATCTGGTGTCTGAATAAAATAATTTGAACGTATACAATTCAATGAAATGCAAAAACATTAACTTTCTTTAATTGAAAAATAATAGCCAGCATTAAACATTTTTATATATTCTCCGTAGACCGTTAAAATTAAATGAATTAATGTCCAGATGTTAGGATGGGACATGCTATCTCTCATTTCAAACAACAACGTATTTAATATGGCAACACTTTTACTAACAATATTCTTTGATTATTTCAAAAGCTATACTATTTTTAAAAGTACCTACTGACAATTTAATTTTTCCTAAAAATATTAATTAATTAAAAAAGCAAAGTATATAAAAAATATGAATTGAATTTCGTATGTAATTAAAATAAATAAAGAAATATTAATTTTTAAATACAGTAGAAATAATTAAGAAACTATCGCTTGAAAAATAATTATATATTTGGAAAAATTTTCGAAAAGCAAATTGATCTAATTATGTATGTCCGTCCGTCTGTCCCCACGATAACTCAAAAAATAAAGGAGCTAGGATTTTGAAATTTGAAGTCTTTGGATGAATTATGTAATTTCTATTGAGAAAGATCGGCCGTATATTCCAATACGGAATATAAATATGAAAGTTCCAAAAGAATGATTCACAAAATTTTTTTAATTATAATATTCAGCAACAAGAAATTTTTATAAATATAAATAAGTTTTAAGTACATTTTGTTAAGAGTGTATATAAAGTTCACATAAATCTTAAATAAATATTTGTTCAATTTATGTAAAAAATTAAAAATGATAATAAGATATAAATAACTATTCCTGGAAATTAAATGATTCAAATAAAAATTATCTATATAAAAAAAACTGAATTTTTATTAATATAAGTGAATCACATTTGATTAAGGTACTAATATCTAATATCGATTTAAATTATATTTAATAACTATTACAAAAATGAATAATCAATTGTTATCTAATTAATTTAAAATAAATAAATTTTTTTGTATGAATTGTATTATAGTTTTATCTTATTTAAAAATTTATTGATAATATTTATCAATAAAATTTTATGACTGCAATTTTGATAATAATGATAAAATTGCATTATTTTTTTTTTGTATATAAATAGAATGCAGTTTAATTTTTTATTCAGAAACGAATAGTAACGAACAAACGATTAAACGATTAAATATTTCAAATTAAAATCCCTACAAACTAAAGTTAATAAAATGATGTCAAGTATTATTCAATACATGCCTTATGTAATTCTCTTCATGTTATTTATTTTGGTTTGTTTTGCTGTCGCGCAATTTAGAAAAGGACACAATTCCAGCATGCTTTTAAAAATAATTTCGCTACAACAAGATATGGGTAATGTTTTACAAAATGTGTTGCTGCTGCAGCAGTAATTTGTAAAAGTGGAGATCATTCCCCAGGAGATCACACCACCAGTCATATGAAAGTTACATATTAAACAATTATTTAATAAAAAAAAAATTTAATAATTCTAAGTTATTTTGAGTTAAAACCTTTTGTAATTGAACACTTAAATAAATTGCTTTTATATAATTTTGAAATATTTAAATATATGTTTTTAATTTTTTTATTTTAATTGGAATATGATCAAATTTAAATTTATAGCAAAGGGAACTAGGGGGAACGATTTTTCTAACTTGAAGAAACACTTCTAGATATAGATCTAGTGTCGGAATAAAATAATGTCAAGTATAGAATCAATGAAATATAACAAATATTAACTTTCTTTAATGGAAAATAATAGCAAGCATTAAACATTTTTATATTTTCTCCGTAGACCGTTCAAAAAAATTGTATTAATGTGTTTCATAAAGGGCCTCGATGGGGTAGTGGATAAGCATTTGAGTCATCCACAAAATCTCCTTGGTAACCAAATACTTATACATATACTTGACAAATACTATGAAATATATAATATTTCTTATTAATTAATAGAATGTATTGGAAGTGGGCTACATAACGAGCCGCAAAGCCTAGATGTTAGAATGGCACATCCTATCTCTCATTTCAAACAACAACATATTTAATATGGCAACACTTTTACTAAAAATTTTCTTTGATTTTTTCAAAAACTCTACAATTCTGAAATAAGTACTGACAATTTAATCTTTCCTAAAAATGATAATTAATTAAAAAAATCAAAGTATATATAAAATATGAACTGAATTTCGTATGTAATTTAAATAAATAAAGAAATATTAATTTTTAAATACAGTAGAAATAATTAAGAAATTATCGATTGAAAAATTATTATTATTATTAATATATTTGTCTAGAATGAGGTGTAACAAAAGCATTCAATTAAATGTGTTTTGTTGGATGTGTTCAATTATTCAAAAATAAAATATTAATGTTTTGTTGAATTAGTTTTATATTAGAAAATAAAATATCATAAATTATCGTAAGCAGGCCAAAAAATATTTTATTAATTTTTAATAAAAAAAAATAAACAAAAAAAAAATTTTTTTAGTTTATGAAAAAATTGATTTCAGTTTTAAAAATCACAGAAGATTTTCTGGGAATTTTAAATAAATAGTAAATCATTTTGGTATTAAAAATTAAGACTATACTTCACATGAGCAGTTTTGTAGTAAGTCGTCAATAGTTTCAGTTCAAAACTGAAATCATGGCGAAAGCCTAATGTACGCTTTGTTGCGTTGCTTGCTTTTTGATTTGGAAAGTAAATGAAGCAAGCAATGCTTCAAAGCAATTTCAAAGCTTCCCTCATCTCATCCCTGAAATAAAGCCAAATGAACTGCACCTTAGTAATCAAAGGAAATATATTTTTTTTTACTTAATTAGGTAGGTATAATAAAAAAAATCAAAAAATTAATTTGCATTTGATAATGTAAAACTCAATTCATAATTCAATTTTATTTCCATAAAAATAGGTACATAATTAAACATGTTGAGTAGGTCATTGTAGAATGTTGGCAACATACAAGTATTTCGATTTGCATCTAAACAAAGGTTATGAAACAATATACAGAGCTTAGTAACATTTTAAAAATATGTCTACATAAAGTTAATAGATGGAGAAATAGATCATTATTGAAACAAAATAAACCTATAAAAAAATTTCAAATCTTTTAACAAAAAATTTAAAAATTTAAACAAGTACGTAATTGAATAAAAAAAAAATTAATTGAAATTAAAAAAAAAATTCACCAAAAAGGGATTTGAACTAACGACCCCGAAATTTTATAAAATTTAAAACATACAAAAGGTAGACTACATAACTTATTATTCATCTTCAAATTTTTAAGAAACAACAAGAAGTTATATAAGTCATTTTTTTTTGTGTATCAATTACTAGAATCGAAATATAATCTACGTATTACAAAATGTAACAGTTTCGACTTTATTTAAGAAAATAATATTGGTATACAATATATGTACATGTATATAATGAAATTAGAAATAATTCTTATTAGAAAAAGTTTTTCTTTCAATTGACATTCCGTCATTCTGTGACGGGCCAACAGCTAGTAATTATATATTTGGAAAAATTTTCGAAAAGCAAATTGATCTATCTATGTATGTCCGTCCGTCTGTCCTCATGATAACTCAAAAAAAAAGGAGCTAGGACTTTGAAATTTAAACTCTTTCGATGAATTATGTAAATTCTATTGAGAAAGATCGGCCGTATATTCCAATACGGAGTATAAATATGAAAGTTCTAAAAGAATGATTCACAAAATTTTTTTAATTATAGTATTCAGCAACAAGAAATTTTTATGAATATAAATAAGTTTTAAGTACATTTTGTTAAGAGAGTATATGAAGTTCACATAAATCTTAAATAAATATTTGTTCAATTTATGTAAAAAATTAAAAATGATAATAAGATATAAATAACTATTCGGGGAAATTAAATGATTCAAATAAAAACTATCTATTAAAAAAACTGAATTTTTATTAATATAAGTGAATC
Source organism: Dolichopus griseipennis (assembly GCA_963082915.1). Taxonomy (NCBI): domain Eukaryota; kingdom Metazoa; phylum Arthropoda; class Insecta; order Diptera; family Dolichopodidae; genus Dolichopus; species Dolichopus griseipennis. The sequence continues at coordinate 14,046,251 of OY720443.1, read as the reverse complement.
ACATTTGATTAAGGTACTAATATCTAATATCGATTTAAATTATAATTAAATACTATTACTAAAATTAATAATCAATTTTTATCTAATTAATTTAAAATAAATAAATTTTTTTGTATGAATTGTATTATAGTTTTATCCTATTTAAAAATTTATTGATAATATTTATTAATCAAATTTTATGACTGCAATTTTGATGATAATGATAAAATTGCTTTATTTTTTTTGTATATAAATAGAATGCAGTTTAATTTTTGTATTCAGAAACGAATAGTAACGAACAAACGATTAAACGATTAAATATTTCAAATTTAAATCTATAAAAGTGAAAAAAATTAAAATGTCAAATTTTATTAAATTCATATCTTATTTTATTCTCATCATTTTAACCATTTTGGTTTGTATGACTGTGGCTCAATATACAGAAGGACATAATGGTCGTCCATTATGTGAAACAGAACAAGAATTATTCCAGCTTGCTTGGAGAAATAATTTCGATCCAACAAGATATTGGGTATGTTTTCAAAAAAGTGTTGCTGCTGTAACAGTAATCTGTAAAGATGGAGATTTATTTTCACCTGTTCAAAATCAGTGTGTTCATCATTCTAAATGGATATGGACACCACCAGTTGATCCACCATCATTAGCTTGGGAATAAAACGGTTTTTGAAGCATTTTAAAAAAATTTATTTATATATAATTTTAATTCCTTTATATTTATTTATTTGTGTATGTATATGTAAAAGACAATTTTAAAATTATTAATTTACGATTGTCACTTCCTTATGAACAAAATATTTTTAAAATTACTTAATATTAGTTTTTTGATTTATAAAAAGGCGTTTTATTCATAGTTATAAATTAAGGTTAATTAATTTTAATTCTTAAATAACTGTGATTGAAACGTCTTTTGGAAAATCAAAAAAGTAATATTTAGTAATTTTGAAATTATTTTTTGTATTTTTTTAACATTCAAAAAAGTATTTAAATTTCAATTTTACTATGTTCTAAAAACTTTAAATAAATTGCTTTTATATAATTTTGAAATATTTAAAAATATATTTTTTATTTTATTTTTTTTATTTTAATTGCAATATGATCAAATTTAAATTTATAGCAAAGGGAACTTGGGTGAATGATTTTTCTTACTTGAAAAAACACTTCTAGATGTAGATCTAGTGTCTGAATAAAATAATTTCAACGTATAGAACCAATGAAATATTAAAAATATTAACTTTCTTTAATGGAAAATAATAGCAAGCATTAAACATTTTTATATTTTCTCCGTAGACCGTTCAAAAAAATTGTATTAATGTGTTTCATAATGGGCCTCGGTGGGGTAGTGGATAAGCATTTGAGTCATCCACAAAATCTCCTTGGTAACCAAATACTTATACATATACTTGACAAATACTATGAAATATATAATATTTCTTATTAATTAATAGAAAGTATTGGAAGTGGGCTAAATAACGAGCCGCAAGGCCTAGATGTTAGGATGGAACATGCTATCTCTCATATCAAACAATAACGAATTTAATATGACAACACTTTTACTAAAAATTTTCTTTGATTATTTCAAAAGCTCTACAATTCTTAAAAGTACTGACAATTTAATCTTTCCTAAAAATGATAATTAATTAAAAAAATCAAAGTGTATATAAAATATGAACTGAATTTCGTATGTAATTAAAATAAATAAAGAAATATTAATTTTTAAATACAGTAGAAATAATTAAGAAATTATCGATTGAAAAATAATTATATATTTGGAACAATGAATAAATAAATTAATAAAATCAAATATGGTCAGAAATCGGAAAATTAACAGTAAAAAAAGCTTTCTTCAGAAAAATGGTATTAAAGTATTAATAAAATATTATAAAATATAAAAAAAAAATTCAATTACCATGTACTTTTCGACGACCTATACTTAATATATCGAATAATTATGTACATACATTTTATTTTATATTAATTGTATTTATAATTATACATATAAATACATGAATAGGTATATATATAACTTCATTGAATGGTTTTTATTATTACTTGTTGTAATTATCATATGTCCCATTTGATTAATTGTTTATAAAATTTAAGTAAATAACTTTTTAAATAATTCCCACTTGTAACAATTGAAATCGATTTTACTTCAATTTTTGTTTTTGTCTGTCAATAACTAATCTATGACAATTTGTATTTTGATTTGATTTTTTATTTTTTTTTTTTTTTTAATTACTATTTAAATTAATATGTATGTTTGTAAAACAATTATTTTTATTTTAATTAGGTCTAGAATGTTCCTTAAAAAACAATTACATATATTGATAGATTTAATCAGGTTAATAAAATTTAAATTCAATGAGTTCGTATTAAAAATCAATAAACCTATTTATTTATTCATGAATAATAATATATTAAGAAAAATTAATTTGATATAATTATTTTAGTTTTTTTGTGCCTTAGCGTTTTTTTTTTATAAGCGAAATAATTGGCACTGAAAGCTGTAAAGAATGTGATGTAGATATAGACTTAAGGGTATGGGTCTATCTAAATCTGTTCGTACTACCACTTCGTTCATACTACCACTTCGTTCGCACTACTACTTTGTTCGTACCAAACGATAAATTAAAAACAAGGGATACTGAAATTTTCACAAATTGGTTTTTATGTAGGAGCCTTTTAGCTCAACAAATTCGAATAGCTGCCATCTTATATTTTCTTTTCCACATAATTTATCAGAGTCTAAATATATTGTGCATTTAAAAATTTTTAAAAAGTAGTTAACCAAATGATATTTTATTTATTTATAACACATTATATCAGTTCTTTAAGTTATACTTTTAATCTTAAAACTTTAAATTAGAGTTGCTTTTACAAGCTAAATGAATATGTACATACCTTAACCATTCTATGGAAATAAGTAATTGTTATAAAAAAACATATTCTGGTTAAGAGCTGTAGGCATTTGGCTCATTAACCGAGGGAGTGTGGGTTCGATTCTAGTGCAGGTCATAAAATGTTAATTGAAAAAAAAACTATTGAAATTAATTTAATTTTTCTTTACAAAATCTCCTTGGTAACCAAATATTATTTAAATATCAAATATGTAACATAAATAAAATAAATAATATAACTTATAAATTAAAAGAAAGCTTTGGAAGTGGAATGCAGAACGTGTCGCAAGGCCTTGATGTTGGAATGGTATATGCTATATTTTTATATTGCTGTCATCCTTTTCTTTTAATTTTAATATCTTTTAGTAAAAATCCTTTTAATTTTTATTTAAATAATGAAAAATAAATAGAATTCGTTTCATATATAATGAATTATTATGAAAAAGTTCACAATTGATAGCTTTTCTACATTTTAATTTTCTAACTTAGTGTTGTAGTTTTCAAATAAATTTCCGTATCTTCAACACTTCCATTTCCTCAAAACTAATCTTCCAACAGCTATTAATTTCCTTGGACATCTGCGTATCGAAAACTTTACACGATGTACGAAAATTGTTTGTAATAGGTCTAGTACTCACATTTTTTAGTATTTAAGATTATTTTAAATGAGAAATCAGTTTTTATATAATTTTCAATCTAGACAAAAACTTTTGAATTGAAAATTTAAAAAATATTTGAAGATAAATCTAAAAATCTAATTGATAAAAAAGTTACAAAAAGTTATTAATGAGGAATTGTGTATTTGTTCAAGTACAATTTTAATTTGCAGTTTGCAGAACACAATAATCATTCTTTTGAATTATAAATTTAATACAGTATTTTGGAAAATCATTTTTTAATGAACCTTAATATATTATAAATAAATCATGAGGACCCACATGGAACAGAGTGGGAAAGCGTTTATAAGAAAAAATAACAAAATTCAGAGTAAAACGAGGAAGAGTGTAGTAGAGTAGGTTGTGTCAACTCTGGGATACCCGTATGACCGTAACATATACATTATATCATCCGGTTAATTACTTTTGGCAAAATTTCAAACATTCAGCTTTATTAGGTGTAGAGTAATGCTCATATAAAAGAAGGAGTTGTATGGCAGCTACTCGAACCCTTTGCAGTAGACCAACCAAATTTTGCAGTAACTTTGGCCATTACACTAAACTATTTTTGGCAAAATTTCAGATACCCAGCTTCATTTGATGTAGTGTAATCCTCATTTAAAAGAAGGAGTTGTATGGCAGCTACTCGAACCCTCAGCAGTAGACCAACTAAATTTTACAGTAACTTTGGCCATTACTCTAAACTATTTTTTGCAAAATTTTAGACACCCAGCTCCATCAAGTGTAGTGTAAAGCTCATATAAAAGAAGGAGTTGTATGGCAGCAACTCGAACCCTCTGCAGTAGACCAACCAAATTTGCAGTAATTTTGGCCATTATACAAAACTACTTTTGGCAAAATTTCAGACACGCAGCTTCCATAGGTATAGAGTAATGCTCATATAAAATTAGAAGTTGTATGGCAGGTACTCGAACCCGTGGACCAAAATGGCTGAATTTAAAACTCGATTCCGTTTTTTGCATAAAAACGAATTTGTGAAAATTTCATAATCCTAGCTCCTTTACTTTTTGAGTTATCGTGATGACGGACGGACATACATAGCTAAATCGACTTATTTTTCGATTCTGATCCGATCCATACACTTGAGTCTATATCTACCCCCCCCCCCCCCCCCCCTTCCTTTGAAAATAACTTTTCAAAAATTTGTTGAAAAAATTTGATATTTGCACATATTATTCAATGTGGAAATTTGCTGTAAGCAATCTGTTTTTCTTTATAAATTCAGATTTTTTTTGAAAGTTCAAGGCTAATGGTCCATTATTTGTAAATATTATATAATATATATGTATATATACATATAATTACTAATATGTTTTCTTTATCATTTATTTTATATTTGTTAAAAGTATTTACTTTAATTTTCGTATTTGATGTTTAATTTTTTTTTTTTTAAGATTTTATTTGTTGTCTTGTTTAATTATTGTGAGTGTGTTATTGATAACTGTGAAATGAAGGTTTGTTGGGATAATCTCATTTTTCTTTTGTCAATTTTTTTTATTCTCAGAAAAAAAAACTGCTCCCATCTCATGTTTAGGCGCTTATTTTAATCTTGAAAACTTGATTTATATTCACAAAATAAATTAAAGGAAAAATAAACAGATAAAAAAAAAAAACATTTTTAATGAAGATTTTTTTTTTACTTTAAATAAAAGTAAATTTTTTTTTTTTAATCGTAGCCCTGAATTTAGGGGCACAAAAGAAAATTTAAATAAATAAAAATAAAAAAAAAAACTTTTGAATTCATTTTGAATTTTATCTTTAATATTGTTTTTTTTTTTATTTGAATTTTCTTTTTTGATTAAAGGTTGCCAGATGTTATTTTTTTAAACTGTCAAATAAAAGAGTATAAGTATTTAATATATTATTGAGCGTTTGAGTGAAATGTATACAAAAGAAATAAAAAAACAAGGAGTTTCCTTTTAATTTCACTGAAATTATTTAATTTAACAAATACTAGTATTTCGTTGACATGCAGACTTTTTCAGTGCTACAGTACTCGATTAATCTATGGTAAAATTTTAAAATTTATAATGAATTAAAAAATCAAAAATTACAGTATTTTAAGAATAGTTGTTTAAGAAAGGGTAATAAAAATATAGAACTTACAAAATAAAAAAATTAAAGGTATAAAATAGACATTAACTAAAAATAAACAGGTAGTTTAAATTTTGTTTTATAAATTTAAAAAAATCAGAATAACCATTTCCTTGAAATCTATTCAAAATGTTTTTAGGTGAATGCTTGTAAATTTCGATACTTTCTGCGACATCTCATTTCCTTGGTTTTTTAATATGTTTCAAGATCTGAATACCGAAAATCGTTTTTTGATGATTTTTCACTAATGTAAAAGAGATTTGTGCATTGCAAGTTTTTGACAGTTACTTTGAATAGTGTCAAATTCTAACTAATTTTTTATCGCAGATACTTTGCGTAAAAAAATAGCTAATTTGTGTTTCTAAGATACTTTGTGTTAAACTTTGAGAAATTATAAAAATTGAAAAATATTCTGTGTAAAGAGCGGTTGTCATTGACTACCATAAGAATTTTGGGTTCGGTCCATGTAAAAAAACGTCTAATGTTAACAAACATTGATATGTAATGGAACGCATTCTAAGTCGAATTGCTGAAAAAAAACCATAAATAAAACCAAAATTATACTAGAGCTCCTGGAATAGTATAGAATTAATAAAACAGGAACAGATCAATGATATATCTAAAAAAATTCATAAATACTTAGAATAGAATTTTTAACAATATTGAAACGATTAAGAAAACTAAGTGAAATAACGGATTCTATGAAAAGTAAAATAAAAGACTCATGTGTTACAAAAACTGCAAACATATTAAGTTATATTAGTAATTGTACACATAGTGTGCTAGACATAGTTATACTCCCAATTATAATAAACATGAGTTATTCAATCAACGAGAGTAATAAACACGTGTCTTTATAATTTTTTAATATGAAAAATTTTTATAACTCATATAAGTATATATAATCCGTTTAAAGTGTGTGATTCTTATTAAAATACATAATCTCTTTTTCTCAACAATATCATTATGCAAGACTTTGTATTTTAATAATGTATAAACTTATGCATAAGTCTTTTATTAATTATCAAAATCAAAAGTAATATTTAAATTATTAAAATCAAATAATAGTACATTTATAATTAAATAACTAGAAACAATTTTCATAGTTAATTAATACAGGGTATGTTATAAGACGATGTGAAAAAAGTCTCTGACGGAATTATGACTTCAAAAACTAAAATATTTAAAATTGAATATTCAAAAAATTCAAAAATTCCAAAAATTCAATCATCAACCAAAAATAATAAATTTTAGATTAAGTTCATATTGAAAATAGAGAAATTCTCCTTTTTCCAAAACTTAAACTTAGTAACGAACTTAAAAACCCCTTCTAATTCAATATTTTGCATAAATGAATTCATAAATACCCTGGAGAAAGGGGCAACCATGATTTTATATCCAACTTTAATATGCTTAGTAATATAGAACCTTGCTTGTCAAATATACATATATAAATATTTGTTGTTTAACAGCTGTTATTTTACTTATACATTTATTGGAACTCCCAAACTTTCAAACATTTTTTCAAAGTAAAAATAAATTCGACTGTGTTTGCTCTAAATTTTGGCTTTAATTCTTTTTAAAATATTCTTCGAGGAGAGTTAAATCTCATTTCTAAGAGGAATTTTTGGCACACTCATCGGAGAAATTTTTTCTGAACTTATGACTCAAAAAATTAGGGAAAAATTTCTTCGGAGTGATAATTCCCAGAGAAATTTTGCCTAATTTTTTGAGTCATAACTGATCAGGGGTGTTTTTGGTTTTGGGACTTTTGTAACCTCGCAATGTTATTCCCGTAGACCACCTACACTACACTAAACAAACGAATTTCTAAATAAAATTGCAAAATACGTACAAAATTTCATTTCAATAAACAAATTGAACAGAATACAATTTAAATATGGTAACCCTACCAGCGCTCTCTTACAACTTTCTAAACCCACTATATCTTTTGTAACTTGTTTTTAATGTATATTGATATGAGTATGTATGCGTATGATAGTATTTTTCCACTTGGTATTTTACGAAAAAATCTTTTTATTTATGTCACAAAAACAACTACGCAATTTTTTATATCATCAAAGAAAAAATCAACTTAATTTTTTCCTTTTTTTTTTTTCAAAAAATTTTTTTGAAAAATTTCCTTTTATTTTTTATTATACTTTTTTTTTTTTTTGTGCTTTAAAATCAGTCGAAAAGATAAAATATATATATATATATATATGTAAGTATTTTTTTACTCTACCTTCACCTGATTTCAATCGCAAAGCACATGGTTTTGAAGGCCATGTTGTAAAAAAAAGGTGAAATCCTTTTATGAAAAAAAAAAATAAGAAGAGTGTAAGAAAAATTCACTAATATCCTCTTAAAAACAACCCTGTACCACAGTTCGTTGTATTTATATATAGGTGGGAGTCTTTTTGTGGTGTTTTGGTAACTTTTTAAGAAAAATTAATAGCAAAATAAGGTTAAATCTCACATTAAATAAAAAAAAGAGAAAAGAAAAATAGAGGAAATAAAAAAAAAAAAGAGAAAAGAAAAAAGTGGTAACTTATAAGGATTTGATTATAAGAACCTTTTGTTTTACAAAATTTCGTCTTTTGGTTCGTTTTCATATTAATTTTAATATGAATTTTTAATATACTCATTTTTTTTTAAAATTTATGATATGTAAACTTATGTATTGAAATTAAAATTTATTTTTTGATTTCTTTTTTTTTTTTAAGTTCTTTGAAAGTCGAAAAAAGTGATAAGATAAAATAAAGCCTTGCATAAGTTCTTTTTCACGGTTTTATTTCAATTTTACATTTGTAATGAAGTTAAAATTTTGAAATTTTTATGTAAAAGCCAAAATTGATAAGAAATAAAGTTAAAACTACATTATACTAAAATTTAATAAATAGGTCTTGGACATGATTGTGGCTTCAAACACTTTTTAGGCTTCAAACACTGAGAGAGCTTGTGAGTGATTATTGTGTGGTTATAGAGAAACCCCTCAAGTGAGCGGATTATATGATGGCCATTTTCTTGCAAAAAGATTGCTCGGTCGCTGTCTGTGTGCTTGAATCCTAAAAAGGTTATATTCACTTTTATTTTAATATCAATGCCGTACTTTTTTTTTAAAAACTTTAAATTTTATAATTTTAGTCTTCTCTAAGTCGGTATACTTTTTGTATCCGATAAATAAAGGCCCAAGGGTATGAATCGAATTAGAATCGAAAAGTGTATCGATTAAGATAAGTGAACCTGCCCTTCCGTCTATAATGCAAAGAGCTAGAGTAATAAAATTCAAACTAATTATTTTTGAAGGAACATAGGATTTGTAATTTGCTTTTTGTTAAAATCGGAGCACGTCTTAGATTAGCTACTATACAAATTTCTGGAATTGATTTAAAAATTTCTCAAACTAATAGTACTTAGAGGTTGAAATTTGAATTGAGCAAGTTATATAACTAGTTAAGAACTTTTGTAAAACTTTTAAAATATTGTGACCGTATTTTCGAGTAGCTGCTATACAAAATTCTCTTTGGAATGAATCAAACTATAAGAACTTGAATTTGATAAAAAGACTAGGAAAGTGACAGGGTTCGTTAGCAAAGATGGGTATCATTTGCAGCAATTTTTGGGGTAATCGCTCATGTTTTAGCTCAATTTTTAAAAGTGAAACTGGAATAAAGTCGTGTCATACTACTCAAATATACAGCATTACTTAAAAATTTTTTTATTAGATTTATATAAAAGAATATCAGAAGCTTTCATATTAAAAATTAAATATTTATAAAATGTTTGATATTTTAATTTCCTTATATACATTTCTTTTATAAAACAATGGTTATGAAAAGTAACAATTAGAATATTTTCTATAATTATTTCTATTTGTGATTTAATGTAGGATTGTAAATTAATTCATTATATTTTTAAGTTATTTTAGATATATTGTAAATTTTTAAATAACACAAATATTTAAATATTCATAAATTTTTTTTTTTTTTTTCAGGTAATTATTTTGCTGCAATATTTAAATACAATTATTATATACAATCTCTAGGAAGATTTGAATTTTACAAAATGGTGAGCGTTTATCATTCTTATAATATAATAAAAATATACATATTGTATAAATTACATTTATATACAATATTTTATACTTAATTTATTTAAAAAGAAATACCGAAAAAAAGAAATTTATAAATAAAAATGAGATTTTGATTTTCAAGATTTAAAAAAAATGCGATTTTGATTTTTGAGATTTTAAAAGAGATTGAAAAAAGCCGATTTTGATTTTTGAGATTTAAAAAAAATGCGATTTTGATTTTTGATTTTTTAAAAAAATGCGATTTTACATTTCGAGATTTTCAAAAAAATGCGATTTTGATTTTTGAGATTTAAAAAAAAAGCGATTTTAAGATATCGTAGTACCCTGAAAGGGGTTGGTATGGAAAAGTGGCTTTTCCTTTATTTTCCTTCTAAATAAAAAGTTATGACCATTGTAACTCTCACTCAGTGGGTTATTAAGTAATGCACTTCCTCACTTCTTCACCGAAGCGTCTTAAAAGTTATAACAACTTTAATTTATTCATTCAAATAGAAAATTAATTAAAATCGCTTTAATTTATAAAATTAGGAATTTAATAAAATTTTTAACTTTTAATTAGATGAAATATATTAATGAATACTATTAATATCATCAATTCATTCCAAATTATATTATTGAAAGGTTTAATTGAAAGGCAATTCCATTCAATTAAAATGTTGAATTATAAGTTCGAATTTATGAAGCCTTTAAAAGAAGTTTTCTTTATTTGTAAAATTCGATTCTATTTTCAATTATACAGAATTTAAAGAAATTATATACTAAATATTTGACTTTATTTGATATTTAAATATTACACTATCTTTCCATAACTCAAAGATATGATAAATCAATTAAATATCCAGTCATAAATAGATAATCAAATTATTTTGGTATTCAATTAAAAATAAAATTTAATGACTTTTCTAAAATACAAATATAAGATATAATATTATTGGTTTGTTAATAAGTATTTTTAAATAAAACGTCATTAAATAAATATAAATATTAATTATTTTGTATATGTTTAGATTTATTAAAGATATATTAGTGATTAATGGTATTTAGAATATCTATTGGAATTTAAACTATTTTTGATAAAGATAGTACAACTATTGTATAATTTAAATTTTTATTATTATTTAATTATTATTTGAACAGGTGTTAAATTGATAATTATTTATAGAGTTAATTTATAAGTGAATCATTTTATAATATTTTAAATAAAATTTATTAAAAAGGCAAAAATGCAAAAAGTAATCTTAATTATTAACTATAGTTTATTGGGAAGGAAATTAGTGATAACGTTTACTATCTAGTGTTTATTCTAGAAAAATTTACTAAGTGCATATGTTCTTTTTTTAAGTGCTAATTGTTGGAATTTGAGGCTAATAGTTGGAATGGCGAGGGTGGACATATTTTATTCTTCTTATTAAAATTTATCTTAATAAATTTTACATGCAGTAATTATTACATAAGATAGTACTAGCTCGTATAACTTATAGATACTATTTCAACTTATAGATACTTATAAATACTATAAATACTTATAGATACTATTCAGGATTTGGTATCCGTGACACCAAGCTTATTACTTAATTCACTGTACATAGGGTAAATCTCAAATGTTGTATGGTGATAGGTTCCATATTGCAATCACAAGCAGGTTGTGAGTGTTGGGGTATTTCAAAAAGGTAGCTGTGAATGTACTTTGTGTGGCCTTACTCATAGTCTTGTCAGAAAGATTTTAAATATATTCAAAAAATTTAAGAGATTAATTTAATTTTAAAAAGGTTAAACATTTTTATCTAAAGACAAAAAGAAATCTTGAATAGACAATATCTTAACTTTTGTTTTGAAAATTTTTGTAGATATATTTGGAATTAGAAAAATATAGAGTTTTAAATTGAAATCGCCAAAAAATTCTTTCAAGAACATTGATACTGGGAGTTTTACAGTATTTAAAACCGGGTCTCTAGAATGCAAAGTTGACATTATAGCCACTGTGTTAAAGTTTTTTTTTTCCCAGAATATTGTAATTGCGAGATTCTGAATATTTATTTGTATGTTTATGTGAGAGTTCGTACTACCATAGAATTATTTATTATTTAATTTATTTATTTGTAGTACAGGACAATACTAAATATTGCCTGATAATATTAATCATTTGCCGATTTGACATTTGGACTTATTATTAATTTATTGTAATATACAAATTGTTTTATTAGATATGATTCGACTAGGGTTTGAACCCGAGACTTTTTAGTTGACCGCCACTTTACCACTGAGCTATCGGTCACATATCATAGAATTAATATTTGATGCATTATGAAAAACGTCCCGAGGTTTTAAGTGTTTTATTTTAAAGATCAAGAATTAACTTTTTTATTATGGAAAAGAGAACGAAAATCTGAAACAATATTGAAAGAAAACGATTTTAATTTTCGGAAAAAAATTTCGTTAATAAATTTTTCTTCGTTTTTGTGACAGAAAAGAAATTCATTATAAAAAGTGATAATTTACCGAACCTACATGAACTTCAAAAAAAAAAAAACATGAAAACCACGAATGAAATGAAAATTCATAACAAAAAAATAAACACGAAAATGAAAAAAATATGAAAAAAAGTACAATTCATACTTCGGGAAAAACAAAAATAGGAAAAACAGAAAATAAAAAATAATGAAAATGGTTTTATGACCTCATAACCATTATATTAATGTATAAGAACTAAATTTAATTACATAATTTGTAAATATTAGAAGTTTGATTGTTGAGTTTGTAATTATAATATACACATATTATGTATATATTTAGGACATACATAATATATATGTATACAATTTCTTTAACTATAATTGTGTAGTTATATTTAAATATTTTTGAGGTACAAATAAACATATATATATATAGACAGTTTGAATTTATATACAAGTTTTAATTAATAAGAGTTACCAGATTAAAATACCAATTTTTTACGAATTTAGTAAAGTTATAAAACAGTTATTATCGTGGGATCTAATTAGTTTTCAAGAAATTAAATTAATATCAAATTCTATAAATTCACATAAATTAATTAAAACCTAAAGGCGCCTATAAAAATTCAATGAGACGCCAATTTAATTTTAATAGTTTTCTATTTGAATTATAAGGTATTTCATTATCTTTGAGTTATTTATTTAATTTTAAACCGTCCTCTACCACATACAATGTGATAAACAATGTGATCTGGGTTTGATCCCTAGACTCTTCGTATGAAGGGCTAGGTCTTAACCACTACGCCATCAATATTATTCAATTCAATTTTTTGTTTATATATATATATATATTATATTGCACTAAAATAGAAGTTGTTCCGTCCTTTGTTCAGTCTATAAGACTAATCAGTGGTACCAAGTAGAACATTTAATCCAGACAAATTCTAAAAATTCTTTCAACTCATAAAACCCTTTATATAAAAAATTACAGAAATGGTCTATGAGTTGAAAGAACATTTGTAAGAACCTGGTTTATAAACTCAAAAATCATTATAAAATAATTAAAAAAATTGAAACGTGTCAAATTTTCTGGATCTCTAAAGATTGTGTAAGATTCCTACTCACTAAAAAAATTTCCCGTAGTCAAAATAATGGGATAAGCACCCAACTTACTTGCGTAGTATAATGACTGAGGAGTAAAGATGAGATCTAATATCCATCAACAGTTGAATGGAAAGCACAGAAGGTACTCGTATAAGTTGACTGTTTTCTTGAATTTTTCTAAATTACAATATGTATGTGTGTCTCCAAACACACATGTGAAGGTAATGCGTTAAAAATTTGGAGGTGCGATTTATAAAAAAGATGCATTATTTCAGAGTTCTACTTCCAACTCTATAGTATATAAATTAGACCGAGGTTCTGAGCGTGCATTACGTTGGTATGACTGATCTTCTGAAGTCTACTAATACATAGTATAAATATCTACTTAGTGATATTTATAGAAAATAAAAGTGGCTACTAAATTTTGATTTCATAAGGTTGAATAGCCGCAATCTGATTAAAATCTATTTTCAAAGAAGTTGCTTTTTGAGCGAACTAAAGAACCTGGGTTTTTCAAATAAGAAAAAAGAATTTTATAATATATATATATTAGATTTATGCTGTTAATAAGCCTACATACTTTAATTGCTTTTTTTCTTGCATAATATTTTCAATATTATAATTTTTTTAAGACAAACTTAATTTACAACTTTTAAAACAACCTGACAACATATAATAATATAATAGCTTATTTTGTATTTAATATGGTTTAATACGTTACGCAAAAATCAATACTCATAATAATTCAAAAAAAAAAAAATATAATCTTTTTATATTACAATGGAATTTAAACCTAATACACTCTATATTATATACGTATACACTATATATACACAATAACCATACATATTTATTTATATAATGTAACATAAATTTAAGTAAAGAAATATATATATATATATACATATATATAAAGAAAAATAAAAAAATTAAAATTGTACGGTTATTATACGGTGATTTATATTTATGTCAAGGTGGGAATTACATGAGAAAGAAAAGACAGAAAGAGAGAGAGAGAGAATAAAATGAGGAAAGAAAAAATATATATTATTTTTTTAAATATTTTGTTTTTGTAATTCACCTCTTTCTCTTTTTTACCCCTTTCAAATCATCAAAATAATAAAATATATGACAATAAAATTTTAATATATGTATATATATATGTTTATTCATATGCATAAGAATGTAAATATATAAAATTCTAAGAATATGTACATTAATAACTAATATTCACAATATAAAACTAATAAAGCCCAATATAATTAACGTTCATACTGTATGCTATAATTTTGTTTTTTTTTTCACGTAATTTTACATTTTAGAAAATACAATATTGAAATTGATGGGAGGAGATTTAATAAGGATTTTAGAAATTTCTTGGTAATACCAATTGGTGGAAAATTTATTATTATATATGTATGTTGCACATAATATATTAAAAAAATTTAATTTTGAAAAATTTTATAATATTATGTTTGGTAATTTAATTGGAGAGGAAAAAAAAAAATTTAAAAAAATGTTCAATATTTTTAATTTCTTATGTTGTAATTTAAAACGTAGTATTTAAGCGGTCTACATAATAGAATAAGTTAATTATACTAAATATTTAATTTAAGTTTGAGTTAAGAAGTATGAGTGAAATGTATATGAAAGAACATGCAGACTTTTTCAGTGCTCGATTGACAAAATCGGTGGCAATATTTTGTTAATTTTTATTTCTTTCCTTAATTAAATTTGATTGATTTTGAGGTTTTTGTAAAAATATTTAATTAAAAAGAATTGGACACAATACATAAACATAGAGTTAATCGCACACATTAATCCATTTAAACATTTAGAAATTATCCTGAATGTCAATAGGATAATAAGAAGTAATTTTTAGTCAGCGAGTGCGTAATTTTTCAGAATAAGTATCAAACATATTGGTTTTTTTATAATTGCTAATAAAGACCAATGGCACTCAAAGTTGTACAATCATTCCCTCACAAAAAAATCGCGTGCTTGCTGCCTGTGTATCAGAGGTATTAGAAGCTTAACTTTAAATCTCGATCCTTGTCACAAAATTCATGAGAGATATTTGGCTAAAATATTTATTTATTCGAATATTACGCATTACAATAACTACGCAGTATTGGTAAAGCCCTCGGCTGCCAAGGCTATTGTGGGCTGCTACTAATTAATCTTTTAATTTTTATATCTTATTTAAATTTGAATCTTAAAACTATTTTTACAATTATCTTAATTAATCAATATGCTTATTTACAGTTATACTACTATTTTTTAATGTTGATGTATTGCATATTTTTAGGCGTATTCATTTTATGTCCTTAATATTATAATATTTTAAAATGTTTAAATATTATTCTTTTAGATAATTTTAGTTGAAATTTTTATACACAGTTTATACTTAAATTGGTTTATTAAATCTCATTCTGTTAATAATACATTTTTGTTTTTTATGAAAAGTCATGTGCCATGTGGTTTACAATACCTTCCATGAGTCAGCAATTTTTTATTTATTATTTAAATATGAGTGCTTTTTTAAAAGACAAGTTTTATGACACACATTTTTTTAAGTGTCTATGACCGTATAACTTATTGGGTATATTTAATTCACATGAAAGTATTTTATATACTTTAATTTAAATACAAAATAAATTTTAAATTTTATTGTCCAGATCTTTAAAGTTTGGAAAAACAAAATTTAAAAAGGAATTAATTTTAAAGAAATTTTTTTTTTAATTTGAAAATAACCTTCAAACTTTTAAAATTAATTGTTTCATATTTTTTATGTTTTTTTTATTATTTTATATTATATATTATGTATTTCTATTATATATTGTATATATATTTATTTGTTTGACTTTGAAAATAAATTAAAAATAAGTTTTAATAATTTTACTTAACGAATTAAATTAATAAAAAATGGATAATTTAAATATTTAAATTATAAAAATAGAGAAAAATTATAATTTATAATTTGTCTGAAGGCAATCTTAAACTTTATTAGTATTTAATTTATTTAATTTGCACATTTGTATTCTTTGTTCCAAATCATATCAGTTTAGCTTATTCCGATGTTAATTTGCTAACATAAAATGTGACCAAACCCAATATTATTCATAATGACAGATAACTGTAATTCTGATATTAATACATTCTATAATATAAATTTCAATTTTTAAGCTTATTAATGGTTCATAAAGGTTAAGAACACTCAATGAAAACTTAATTAATAATAAAATATAAATATATATTAATTAATATATGAATGGGCCAGCAACAATTTACTTTATATACACAATTTTAAAAATATTATTATTTAATTAGCAATTATACATGTTTAATATTTTAAACATGGATGTATTTTAACCTGTATAATGTCATTTAAAAGTTAACTTTTAAAAAATTATTAAAAGATGTCATGTATTAAAAAAATTAATTTTATTTATTTTGTAAAAAAAAAAAACCACTTAATATTGGCTAATAAAAATTATTATAGTAATTTAATAGTGTCGTTTTTTTTTTTTGGTTTCAATATTATTACCGTTATTATTACAGTTATTATTTATATCAATATTAATATAATAAAAAATTCAAAATAATCTAAAAATATTCGATAAAAAAAAAAAAAATTTAATATCTTAATAATAGAAATGGATAATAATTACAATATTATAAATATAGTTTATTTTTATTAAAAAAAAATATATACAGGGTGTGTCGGCAATAAAGTAACATAGAAGGTTATGAAGAAGTTTAAACTGTTTTAAATATTATATATTTTTACTGTGTCGTATAAATGAGAAAATTTACTACCACGAAATTTCATAGTTTGTAATTTTATTTGAGTTTTAAATGTTGAGAGTTGTTAGTTAAATTTTTTTTATTAAAATATTACTGCAACTTTTTTGTATCATAAATTTAAATTTCTTTAATTCAGGTGTCAAAATGAAAAAAGAAAAGAAACTTTTTTCATATATAAATAAATAATTTAATTGGGCAAGAGATCAAAAGGAAGAAGTGGAAATGGATAGGGCACACACTGAGAAAACCGCAAGATAGCATAGCAAGGGAAGCACTAGAATGGAACCCACAAGGAACCCGAAGACGAGGCCGCCCTAATAACACCTGGAGGCGAACGATTTCGGAAGAGCTAGTTTCAATTGAGAAAACATGGGAGGATGCAAAGATAACTGCTCCAAATAGAGTCAGGTGGAGATGCCTAGTAGATATCCTATGCTCCCAAGAGGAGTAATAAGGAAAAAAAAAAAAAAAAAAAAAAAAAAAAAAAAAATAAATTATAGAGTAATTACTCAATTTTTTTGAGCTAAATTTATTACTCAAATCAATAATTATTTCTCAATCCATTCATTATTTAAAACTTCAAGCCTTTTTTCATGTACTTTTATTTAACAGACGTTTTTAATCCTTAACTTATTTAAAATAAGTCCCACATTTCACTTAGTATTTGGTATATTTTGACTCGAATGTAATTAATAATAGAATATAATCACTCAATTTTTTTGAGCAAAATATATCACTTAAAGCTATTTATATTTCTCAATTCATTCACAATTTAAAATTTCAAGTCTATTTATTTTTATAGCTTTAAGTATCTAGAAGTATTTTAACTCCTACCTTGTTAAATGTAGACCCTACAATCTAAATAATATTTGGTTTACGTTGATCTGCGTTGAAGAAACATTTTTCGAATTTAAGTAATATTAGAATAATCACTCAATTTTTTGAGTAAAATATATCACTGATAACTTAAAACTTCAAGTCGTTTTATAATAAGAATTAAGTAAAAAGACGTTTTTTCAACTCTTAACTTACTAAATACAGACTCAATATTTCGGTTAATATTTCATATATTTTAATATCTTATATATGATGGACCGGTGAAAATTCTTGAGACACTCTGTATTTATAAACTATATTTATACTAATTGAGAAGGTAATTTAAATATATGTTTTTGTCTACTATATATTTAAATAGTCATTCTAATCAACTAAGCTAATTTGGTTCTATCTTTTTTTCTATATACGTTTGTATATACACATATTAACAAATATATAAGGGATCAAAATAAAAAAAAAATAAAAAATAATAAAAAACCAAAAGAAAAGAATGTATATTTTTTTTTGTCTAATTTTCTATTTTTAATGTTCATAAATTTAACCACCGAAAAAAAAAAACAACAACAACAAAAACTATGAAAAACTATAAAAAAAGGATATATGTACATGATCATCATTATAATATATTCATTTATAATACAACTATATATATATATAAATATATATTTGTCATATGTTTATATTATAATATAATTCACATAAACCAATAAAATAATGATGATGTGAATTTTATTTCTTTTTGATTTTCATATAACAATAAATTAACCAAAAAAAAAAACAAGAAAAAATAAAACAAAATAAGAATAAGAAAAAAAAAAATTTTAATAATGTTGAAGCAGGTTAGATCCTTCCTTCATTTTCTTTTGGTACAAACGTCAAATAAAACATATATGACAATACAACATTTATGTGTTTTTGTTTGAATATATACCAAATATATATATATATATATATATGAATATATTCTATTGTATTCAAATGCACGTATCTGTATATATATATATATATATATATATATATATATTTTTCGCAAATAAGGATATTTTTTTTCTTTTATGGTTAATTTAAATATAACGCGGCAAGGATATTATTTATGCGTGAAAAAATGTTAATATATATATACTTTTATATATATATTTATATGTATATAAAAACGTTAACACAAAAGCAGTAGTTTATTGGCATATAGTAAATTATAATTTGTGAATATAATAATAAAATGTAATATAAATGATAATTAGAAAACTTTATCCCTAAAAGTATGCTAATGTTAAATAATTGTGATGGTTTTTTTTATATTCATTTTGTTGTTGTTTTTTTTTTTTTTATTTTTAATTTTATTAGAAACTAATTATTGTTACTAAACTAATTTATAGTAAATTTATTTTTAATGTTATTTTTGGAAAGTATTAAATTTAAGATTTAACCAACTTTAGAGTTATTTTAATTTTGTAAATTGTTTTACAGTAAAGTATTTGAGAGTTCGTATCACCAGCCTGTTATTCATTTGTTGGTGTGTTACTTGAATGAAACTTGCTTGTATCATATTTATCTAAATTTTGTTTAGTTTTTCACTCTTATGGGTTAAGGGTTTTTTTTTTCATTTTAAAATAAGAACGAAAGTCTAAAATGAAAATATGGTTTGTGTATCCAATGGAAAATGTTTGCTTCTGCATGATAAAATAAATATTTTCTTTCACATCCGTGTCTATTGAATTAAAGTTCAGTTAAATTAATATTTAAAAAATTATATATTTTTAAGTAAAAAATACATTAATATCTAAATTTTAACAACACTTAACATAACATAGGACAAACTGCTGCTGCTGATTAGCGTGCCCTATGTTATGTTAAGTGTTGTTTAGATTCGTTATAAATTTCTAATTACAAATACTTACATACATAACAGAAAGAAAAAATGAAACTAACAAAATGTTAATAATGAACAGAAAAAACAAAAGAATCAAAACGTATAAGAAATCTGTTAGAAATTCCATATAGAAAGTTATAATAAAAACGCATAAGCCTATTTCTTACATATTTGTATGCATACTTCTATTTTAACAGAACTAAAAAAAAACTATTATAATGAGAAATAAAAATTATACCGTCCGACGGGCTTTTTTACTAGTAACAATATAAACAAATACGAAATGTAAATAAATAATTTAATTGAATAATATAACTCAGATATAGAATACCATATAACTCAAATAAAAAGTTATAATAATATATGACAAATCTATTGAAAATCTTAGATGTTTTAAAATGTGATAAGGCCTAAGACTATCTCATGTTTAAATTGTATGTGAATTCCAACATGTATCTATGGTATAGGCAAGCTAATTAGCCTAACAGCTCAACAAATAGCACTTGAAATGTCACTTCAGGTAAATTCAGTTATACGATCTGCCATACTTTATTTGATCCTAAATTTTATATTTCTCTTAATATATATATAAAAATACCATTAAACTCCTTATGAAAATTTATGGGTAAAGGTTGTACAACTCTTTTGTTTTACATAATCAATTGAATTAAAAATAAGTGAATTTTGATTCAGTTTTTTTTTGTAGAAAATTTGCTTATATTATTTTCTGATTTTCAATGCCTTCAAATGGTGTCAATATTTAAAGTAATATTATTGTAAAGTTTATTAATATTATAGTAGTACTAAGAAAAATACTAAATACAACTTGGTTAATTTATTTACACTAGTCGAGTTGTTAACCTTACAATAATTGAGATAATATTATAAAATTTAATAGTAATGTATAGTAATTCAAGTATATAATTAAATATTAATTTTTTTAATCAACCTTAAAACTAAAAAGTTAATTTTTATAATGCTTTATTTAATATCTATCTTTACTAAACAAATTTTGTTTTGAATTATTTGTTTACAATTATTTCATTCAAAATGTATACAACACTTACAGTTAACTGACATTGACACTTATTTATACCTTGATAAACAAATACTGACAATATGTTGACAACATTTAACTCAGTGTTAGTCTTTTATAATAATTAATAAGAATCTATAATCTTAATAAATAAATTCTTAATAATATTTTTTATTTATGAAGATAAAAACATTTATAATAAGAACTAATAAAAATTTTACATTTAATTGTATATTATAATTTTAATTGTTGCTAATTATTATTATTATTATTAAATAGCCTCTACAAATATTTTAATTTATCAAATTATCTAATATACGAGTAGATTTACAAGTGTTTTTGTTTTTTTTTTTTATAAAATATTTGTTTACTTTAAATTTGAAGTGTTAAAACAATTTTATAATAGCGAACCTAATTAGTATTGTATTTAAAAATTTATAATTATATTATTAACAATCAATTAATGAGTACAAGTATTGAGTATAAATTCTTAATAAGTGTTTATAAAGTCCAATTAGTTACAAGTGTTTTTACAATAAAATTTTCTTTAAATGAATGACCAATTTCTTGAAAGACTTTTAAATTATATTCAGATTGTAAAAATTTGATAATGAATTAATTAGTTCAAATATCAATTAATATTTCTGAGCTGGATATCTCTATTTTTCAAGGTATTTAATAAGATTAATAATAATAAAAAAAATTTAAAGCTTTTGTAATTGAAAGAACATTTGGAATTATGTACTCAACTTTTTTGTAATTGGATAAAAGCTTTTGAAATAATTATTCTCTTAATTTTAATTTAATCTTAAATGAAATTTGAATTTATAAAAAGGGGAAGAGATAAAATGTGTGATCATATCTTGGTATTAAAGATCAAAAGCGACTATTGAGTAGATTATGTGACTCTTATTAAATATATTAATATTGTAAACAGAGAGTACTAGTAGACTCTGACTCTTCATAATATTGTAACTCTTATTTGACACTGAGTTGAATAAAACAGTATTGGAAAGTATATTAAATAAAAGTCAAAACTAACACTGAGCATTTCTTTATATATAAAAATAAACTTGACTGTCATTTAAATTATTATAATCTTATATTTTTTAAATAAATATTTTATTTTTATGATTTTATATTTTATCTATATTTCATTTAACTGATATTTTGGCAAAACTTCCGCAAAGGGGTTGTGAGCTATCAAGATGACGTCATCACATAACGGTACTAAATATCTCAAAGTTTCCGAATATATATACCATTAGTGGCGATGGCGCCATCTTGTGGTCGAAAAATGCATTAAAAAAATTTCCTAAGATTTTGTAGTATTTTAATTAAAATGCTATATTTTTCCTGTAAGACCATAAACTAGAACCAACATCATAAAATATTGTAGAGAATGATATTGCCTTTCATATAAATCCGGTTTCATCTGAATCGGTGCTACCGTTTTTAAGATATTGCAATTTAAAGTGAAAATTTAAAAAAAAAAAAAAAAAAAAATCAAACTTTCAAAAAAACTACTATAACTGTGAAATTTTCTAAAACACCCTGTATTATTATTATACCATTAGAAAGGTCTCTTAAAACTCTTTCCAACGGTATATAATAAGTATGGTATATGTTGACAAATAGCCCCACCAGAGAACATAAATGCAAAAATGACGCAACAATTTTATTAAAAAATACATTTTCATACTTTATTTGTCATAAATTTATTTTGCCTTTTTGGCAAATTTAAAAATGTAAGAATGCATTTTAGGTTTGGATACAATATTGAGTTTGGTTCTGACAATTTGTTTTGAGGGATTTTGGAGGTGACAACCTCAAAGTTTTAAAATTTTTTTTATTTAAATATGTATGTAAAAATATAATTAGAAAGGCCCTTAGGCTACAAAATCAGAAGTAATTTTATTTGTGAAAATAGAAGCAATTTAATTTTCCAAACTTTTTTATTTAAATAGTTAGGAAGGAGTTTTAGAGTTGGTTTCAAAAACAGGGTTTTACGCTTTTTCCAGAATATTTATATATGTGTATATGTGGGATTCTCAATTAGGAGGAATTTAGAGTTGGATTCAAAAGCAGGATTGCCGCTTTTTCCAGAATATTTATATATGTGTATATGTGGGATTGTTAGTTGGATTCAAAAGCAGGGCTTTACGCTTTTTCCAGAATATTTATATATATGTGTATATGTGGGATTCTCAATTAGGAGGGATTTTGGAGTTGGATTCAAAAGCAGGATTGCCCCCTTTTCCAGAATATTTATATTTATTAATTAGGGTTGATTATTTTTTGTATGAAATAGCTATGCCGAATTCTCATACCATTCTTTTCATTATAGTGTTGGATTCAAAATCTAGTTTCAATAATTGAGTTAGCGGGAGTTCGGGGGCGGCAGCCCCCGTAATGAAAATATAATATTATTTAACATGTTTTATTACAGTGTATTAAAAAAATTTGAAACTTATTAATTTTTTTAATGAAATAGGTATCCGAATTCTTATACCATTCTTTTCATTTTAGTGTTGGATTCAAAATCTAGCTTCAATAATTGAGTTAGCGGGGGTTCGGGGGCGGCAGCCCCCGTAATGAAAATATAATATTATTTAACATGTTTTATTACAGTGTATTAAAAAAATTAGAAACTTATTAACTTTTTTAATGAATTAGGTATCCGAATTCTTATACCATTCTTTTCATTTTAGTGTTGGATTCAAAATCTAGTTTCAATAATTGAGTTAGCGGGGGTTCGGGGGCGGCAGCCCCCGTAATGAAAATATAATATTATTTAACATGTTTTATTACAGTGTATTAAAAAAATTAGAAACTTATTAATTTTTTTAATGAATTAGGTATCCGAATTCTTATACCATTCTTTTCATTTTATTGTTGGATTCAAATTCTAGCTTCAATAATTGAGTTAGCGGGGGTTTGGGGGCGGCAGCCCCCGTAATGAAAATATAATATTATTTAACATGTTTTATTACAGTGTATTAAAAAAAATTAGGAACTTATTAATTTTTTTAATGAATTAGGTATCCGAATTCTTATACCATTCTTTTCATTTTAGTGTTGGATTCAAAATCTAGCTTAAATAATTGAGTTAGCGGGGGTTCGGGGGCGGCAGCCCCCGTAATGAAAATATAATATTATTTAACATGTTTTATTACAGTGTATTAAAAAAAATTAGGAACTTATTAATTTTTTGAATGAATTAGGTATCCGAATTCTTATACCATTTTTTTCATTTTAGTGTTAGAATTTGTATCAATTTTACTTATGGCTTTATTTGGTAAAATTTTAGAAAATGATATGGCTTTAATTCGCATTCAAATGCGAAATAAAGCCATACGTAAAAAAATTCTCGATATGGCTTTATTTCGAATTTGAATGTTGTACAGGTTGTTGGAACAGTATAAGCGTAATTTTATATCCAACTCAAAACCCTGTCAATCTTCAAAATCTTAGTATATAAATATTCTGGAAAAAGCGTATAATTCTGACTTTATAACCAACTCTAAGGTCCTTTCTAATTATACTTTTCATACATATAAATACATCAAAAATCCTCTAAACAAAACCCAACTCAATATTGTATCAAACTATAAAGTACATTCTTAAATTTTAAAATAAATATTTCAAATGGAAAACAAAAAGGCAAAATAAATTTATGACAAATAAAGTATGAAAATGTATTTTTTAATAAAATTGTTGCGTCATTTTTGCATTTATGTTCTCTGGTGGGGCTATTTGTCAACATATGCCATACTTATTATATACCGTTGGAAAGAGTTTTAAGAGACCTTTCTAATGGTATAATAATAATACAGGGTGTTTTTGAAAATTTCACAGTTATAGTAGTTTTTTTGAAAGTTTGATTTTTTTTTTTTTTTTTTTTTAAATTTTCACTTTAAATTGCAATATCTGAAAAATGGTAGCACCGATCCAGATGAAACAAGATGTTTATGAAAGACAATATCATGCCCTACAATATTGTAAGATGTTGGTTCCAGTTTATGGACTAACAGGAAAAATATAACATTTTAATAAAAATGCTACAAAATCTTAGGAACATTTTGTAATGCATTTTTCGACCACTAGATGGCGCCATCGCCACTAATGGTATATATATTCGGAAACTTTGAGATATTTAGTACCGTTATGTGATGACGTCATCTTGATAGCTCACAACCCCTTTCCGGAAGTTTCACCGATATTTTTTTTTTAAATTTATGATAATATTCATATTATAAAGATAAAAGATGGTCATAAAAAATCTGGTAAAAATTATGAAATATTTCCTTATAATATATATATGTATATATTTTATTTTCAAAATATAAATTATAACAAGGGAATAAAAATGAAAACCATAAGATTGTATTCTTAAGAGTTAAAGAAGCAAAATAAAAAGAAAATCGCTTGTTTCAAAATTTTTATACATAAATAATTTTTTTTTTTTCCAATACTCTGAGACCGAGTCAAGCGAAAAAAAAAAATAAATTTCATTGCAAGAATATAAAAAAAAAAATTTCCCTAGGTTCAAATTTGCGTAATATTTAAAAAAAAAAAATATTTTATGAGTCGCGGAATTCCAATCTATATAATATAAATATGTTAATGATTGTAGTTTAAAAATCAAAACCACTATTCCAATTCCTGTAAATATTCAAAAACATTGAGGAACTCGAACAGAGCACTTTTTTATCAAATTTAAGTTTCTATCTTTATCATTTTTGAAGAAATGCTTATTAGCTCTTGCGTGTAAGAGGTACTCAAACCCACACTCTAATTCTTCTGAAATTTCAACAATATAATGGAAACAGGACAGAAAACCTTTTACATTAGTTCCTTGTATTTTCAAGTTTGCATCTTTATTAATTTCGGAGATACGCTTTTAAGTATTGGGAGGTGTGTGACAGGTTCTCGAATAGCCGCGCTAATTCATCTTAAATTAAGGGGACACAAGAGAAATAGTATCATATTTGAGAGTTATATCTTTTCCTGTTTTGGATATATTTTCTTGGTTCGCACTTGGCTCGATCGGATGCTTCTAGAATCTGAAAAAAAGATACTCATAAATAGAACAAGTTGAGTTGCATTAAAAATAAGGAATGAGGTTGAAAAATAAAAATTAAGTCAATTATTTATTAAAAACTGTTAAAACAAATCCCGTTTTAATAAATTTTGTGGTAATTATTGAAGGTTTTTAGCTTGGGTTAACAGTTATAACAAATTTAAGGAAAGTATTCCACAGTTTTGAAATTTTTAATTTTTTTAAATATTTTACTTAAAACACTTCCTCCACTTTCTAGACTTTTCTATTAAAACAAAACCGCAACATTTTTTTTGTTATTCAATGTACCATTCATATTTTAAATTTATATTTAATATTTCTTAAATTGGCATACTGCGGTGAGCCTATTCATCTTCAGATTATATTCAACTTAATTCATGAAAATTTTTTCCTTTAACTTTATTTCAATTTTTTCATAAATCTTTTCAGAAAATTTTATATTTACGCAGGTTTATACCAAAATATACCAAAAAAAAAAAACGAAGGTAGAAAAATAATGCCATAACGTTCAATTGCATAAAACCGCTAAGAAATATGGGTAATAAAATATTTAAATTGTCATTAATTTAAAAGGAAAAAAAAAAGTTTAGGCACAAGAAAATACAAAAAAAAAAAAAATGAAATAAAAAATATGTAAAGGAAAAAAAAAATTATAATGAGAGTTTTGGTTCCTGGTAAGCAAAGCCCCCAAAAAAAAAAAACAGAAAAAGTGGTATTAAAAAGTAAAAAAATTTTCACCCAACAATATTTTAAAAAAAAATATTTTGTAAAAGTTTTTGGTTTTTTTTTTGCTCTTGTATGAAACCAAATAATTTTTAAACGTAACCTACACCGCCACTATATGTATATATACAGTTAAGTGTTTAAAGCTTAAAAGTTTTTTATTTTTCTGATAGGTGTTTTCTAATAATATTTAGAAAATAAGAGTGTTGCCGTTTTATTTTGTTCTTTCACGTTATATTTTGTTTCGATTATATGAGTATTTTTAAGAAAATGTATAAGAGTACCGTTATGACTTGTATATTTTGAGAGAGAATTTGTGACTTAAAGTTTGAGAAAAAGTTTTTGAAAACTTTTGATAATACCTTCAAATCTTTTTAACAGTAATAATTAGAAAATTTCAACATTTGCCGTCATTTACAATATGTTGAACTGTAGATTTTATTATAAAACCTTTACAATGACTTGAAAACCTATTGTTGCTATATACAAACCCCGCCACATTCAACTTTAGATCGGGCTTTTTATTTTTTTAAATATTAAACAACACAAACAGTTTAAATAATGCACAAAAAGGAGTAAATGAGTAAACTAAAATGAGTAAATGAGTAAACTAAAATGAGTAAATGAGTAAACTAAAATGAGGATATGAGTAAACTAAAATAATGAGTAAATGAGTAAACTAAAATGAGTAAATGAGTAAACAAAAAATGAGTAAATGAGTAAACGAATATTAGTAAATGAGTAAACTAAAATGGGTAAATAAGAAGAAGCTCAATGAAGTTTTGTAAAAGTAACTCAATTAACAAGAAGCTTATTATATTATTTGTTAGTGAGGAGTGCAATATTGAATTTTAAAATTTGTAGAGATAATCAGTCTTATTCGATTAACTTGGGAAAATACTTCAATTTCTTCGTCCATGTACAAATCATACTACATCTAAAAGAATTCAATCTAACTCAATGCTTTAATTAGAACAATTTGGGAAACAACGGATTGAATGAAACTATTAGACTGAACTTAATCTCACACCTCACCTTTTAAAAACTGAACTAGGCTTAAACTAGTACATTTTTCATTTAAAAAAGTTGCATTCGATTAAATAAATCTAAGAAAATTTTCAGGATTGATAAAATTTTATTATCAAATTACAATCCAATTATACAAAATTCAGTTATAAAAAACATGTTTAAACAATTTTTTTTTTTTTTAATCAAATTTGTCGTCTACAAAAACCCGGATATGTAAAAAAAAAATAGACTTACGATAAAAGATTAAAACATTAATTAAATAAGTAAGCAGAGATTTTTACGGAAAAACCAAATAATAAGATTTTTTGGAATAATTACTTCCTGTTTTTTTTTTTTTTTTTTTTTTTATAACTTTTGTGGTTTGAAATTTTCATAAATGTGTATGAAAGTATGTGTGCGTGCCATATTTTAAAGTTTTATATCTTTACACTTGATTATTTTTCCTTTTTATTTTGCTGTTCTTTTTTTTATTTTATTTTATAACATTAATTTCCTGGTAGACCACAAATCTTTTAAAAGTTAATTTATTAGAAATTTTGTGTGAATAAGAAAATAAAAAAAAAACAAAAACAACAAGAAAAACATAAAAATTAAGTTAACAGGACGTTAAAATTGCGAGAATATTATTTTTCAAAAGGACACTTGGGAGAAAAAAAAAACACCATTGAAAATATGGAAAAGCCTCAATTCTGGTAACGTTATGATAAAACATATTTTCTGTATTTTTTTTTTATTCTCTCTTATTTTTTTTCAATTTTTTTTTTCATAAATATAAAAAAAAAAAATAAAAGATGTAAATTGATTTATTTGAAAAAAAATAAAAATTCAAGAAAAAACTGTAGCAGGAACTGATCAGAACAGAACAGAGAATGTGGTAATGAAAAAAAAAGGAAAACTTATTTCAAAACTTTTCTCGCGATATTTTCATCACGTCAAAAAAGAAAAAAAAAAACACAAAAAAATTTGAAGTAAAAACTCCATAAAACTTCTCTGAATTCTCTTCCAAAGAAAAAAAGTAATAAAAACAAAAACAACAAAAAAAAAAACAAAATGAGAAAGAAACAGACAAAATTGAAGAGGCGACAAAATATTAACAATGTACAGCTTAAAGTAAAATTAAGATCGAAAGCATGGAATCAAAGAAGAAGAAATGAGAAGATTCAAATAATTGTAAATAGCTTAAAAAAAAACAAAAATAAAAATAAATAATAAAAATTTAAATGTGTGTATGAAGTTTTTTTTTTCTCTTGTTTTATTTTTCTCAGTTACTTTTTTTTTTTTTGAAGAGTGAAAAATAGCTAAAGTTTATAGAGAAATGATGGTAGGTGTGGTAATAATGATTAAAGAAATGTGATAAGTTTTAAATGATTTTATTATTGGTGTTGTTGTTTTTGTAATTTAGTACAAAATATAAAATGAGAATGAGATTGAGAGTAAAATTTTTCACCTAAAGTTTGTAATCTTCTTTTTCAAAGCGTTTTGTTTTTTAAGTTTTTTTTTAATAAATTTTCCTTTTTAATTTATGTTTTGTATTTAAACTTAAATAATTTATAAAAATATTTTATTTAAATTATTTAAAAAATAATTGTCTTTTATCTTTGTGAATTTTGTGGGAATCCGTTTCGTTCCTATTATCCATTCCTTTTTTCTTTTAAATTCCTAATAGTGTTTAAAATTTTAAAGATTTTTTTGAGAAATTTCATTTTAATTCAATTTAATTAATTTATTTTAATTTTTCAAAATTTGATTTGAAATTATTTGAAAATTTTGTTTTTTATTTATGATCTAGAACTTAGAAAAATTTAAATTATAAATTAAAGGTGAAATATTGAAGATATATTTTTTAATTTAATGTAATGATATCAGAGTTATCTTATAGTGGGTTAATACACACTTGATTTTAAGAAATTGAGATAATTTCAAAAATTGGATGGATTTTCAATCTTGTTTTCTTGTTAAGTTTTTAAAATATTAGAGGTGTAAAAATTAGTCCATTCTTTAAATGTCTGAAAATCAATTAAAAATCACTTCGTTCGTCCATTAATTTTCGATTTTTGTATTGATAACCAATTTAAGAAAACTTTTCCATAACACTTGTTTTTTGTTTTTATATTTTTCAATTGTCATATTAAATGTAGGAACTAATTGATTTTCAAAAATTAAAGACCGCTAAAGAATATAAATATAAAAGGAAATGAAAAATTCGATATTTTTGTTTTTTAAATTCGGTAGGTATATGATTTAAAAAAAAAATTATGAATCCTTACGTACGTTCTTAATTTTTGACATTCCAATTGATTATGTACTAGGTAATCAAATCGATTGTAAAGTTTATGAATTTGACTGACTGAGCTGAGACTAACACTCATAACTTACTAACAGCACATTTAAAATAATAAATAAATAAAATATAAATGCTAAGCTTCTCAAACTGTCCTTTAAGATACGCCTTCTCTAATATTTGACAAACGATAAGTAAACATCTGAATTTTGTAAACAAATAAATTATTAAAATATGAAAATGAACTTATAATTTATAAATATATAAAAAATGTTTTTACAAATTGTTTAAAAATTTTATTTAATTATTAAGTTAGTTTATTTCAATACATAATAAATAGAAAAATTGTGTCTATTTAAATCTCAGAAGTTTCTACATAATGTGTAAATGAAATCCGTAATTTAAAATTCGGAAATCAAAATATGCTCTGTTTAAAAGATGTTCAGAGCATAATATTTTAAATTCATACAAATTCTAAGAAAAATATTTTATTATTATTCAATTACAAATTTAAATTATTATCACTAAATTATTATAGGGTTCACTTTGATTTATGACACTACCCTTTGCTGATAGTTTTTTAACATTTTACCACACTTATTTTTAAAAAGTTGATTATCCGTATTAGGTATAGAAACAAACTCTTATAATATTTGTTATATTTATTTTGGAAAATAAGTTTATAGTGAATGTATTGGAATTATATAAGAAAAATAATAATGCTAATTCAACTTAAAGTAACCACTGACCGGGCCTGGGTGGTAGAATAGGTAAGCATTTGCCTTAATAACCGAGGTGGTTTGGGTTCGATTCTCGGTCAGGTCATACAATTTTTATTAAAACTTAAAATAATAATATTAAATTAATTAGTTTTGTTTTTCATAATTTTCTAATCTCATCTTTGATTTCAAAATAAGTCGCACTCCTTTGACCTAACAATATAGTAAATCCTCTAAACACGGCATTTCTTTAAAAGACGGTTTCATTAATTGTTTGATAAGGATAGGGAGTTTCTGTTGAATGAATTGAACTGTTTCAATTGCTTGAATCCTCTATCAATATATATTCTCTAGGCCTCTGTCACTTAACACATCTTTTAAATATTTTAACTTACATTTAAAGTAAGAAATGATTGAAAGTAATGTAAAGTAAAGAAAAAAAAATAATTAAATAACTTAATAATAAAATTTTATTAGTTGTAAAATCGAATTCGGTTTCTCAAATGATAAAAGAACTAAGCAGACTTAAATAAATTACATATAAGAGAGTTATTCTAAAGAAAAGGAGGCCCTAGATAATTTAACATTATTTTAAACTTCACATTATTTTGAAAGATAGATTGAAAGTTTTGTTAAAAGGTTATCATTCCAAAAATTTACCTATATACGTGGTACAGTTCCTTAGAGCTGTACTGTAAGGTTAAAATATATATTTAACACTTTATTGCAAGTAAAAATGTAAAACAGAAGTTAAAAAATATTTTTGTATAGGTGCTATTTAAAATTTCAAAATTGTAAAGAATATTAAATACAATCATACAAATTTTTCTAATATTAAAAATATTAACATTTGATATAATATTATTTCAAAAATAAATAATTAAAAATTTTCATTTTTTGAAATATTCATTTGAATATTTTATTTAATTTTTTTTTTACAATTTAAAACGAAAAATAAATTTTTGAGGCTTTCATGATAAATCATGACATATTTTTTTTAAAAAATTTAAAAAATTTCAAAAAATTTTTGAATTTTCTCAAATCAATAAAAAAAAAACAAAATTTCTATAATAATTAAATTTTTGCATTTTATAAATTGTTTTTATTTGTAAATTAACTGTAAATATTATATTATTATTATTTAAATATTAAAAAATTGTTTAAATAGCAGTTGATTAGATGTGGTTTTTAATCAAAAAAAATAAAAAAAAAAAAATAAATTTAATAACATTTGATTTTGATAGAAATATAATTTTTTATTTTTGTATTTAAACCGCATTTTTAAATATTCAATCGTTTTCAATGAGGTTTTAAGTTGCTGTTTTTTGTGGGATTGTTGTATTTTTTTTTTATTTAATTTTTTTGAAATAAAAATTATTTTATTATTAAATAAATATTATACAGTTAATTAATTTAAAAAATGTTTTTTTTTTTTTTAATTACTCTGATAATTTATTTAACAGTAGAGAGTTTGAGTTTATTTATATTTCCAAATATATTTATATAGATAGTAATTATAATGATTACTATGGTGAATTAATATATGGTATGATGAAGGACTTAAGTAGTTATAGTTTAATAAAGTTTTATTTTGTAATAAAGTTTATTTTCAAGCTTAGATTTTTTAATGTTATTATGGGTTTAATTAATGCAAATTAATCCGAAAACTTTTCTAATTCCTCTCAATCTCTTACAAGGCGTTGGGTTTGACAGACTCATTCCATTTCTGACGATTGTTGGCCAAATGTTTAATAAGAATGCCCATGTTTTATAACCTCAGCTTTAATACTGTCACTTCACTTATTTTAAAATACCATTGTAAACATTATTGCACTATGTTTTTAATAAACTTCTTATGGATCAACTGAATCCTTTGGCGTTATAGTGCAGACGTTAGTTTTGTCCATTTGCAAAAATCCGAATATCAATTCACAAATTTGCAATTGAAGACAAAATGAGGTTTAAAACAAAATTAAGTATTACTTAAATTAAGCATTAGAAGTTTGTGAGAATCAGAAATCACTTAGGCACTTTCTGTCAATTTCAGAGATCCATGAAACTTTACTTTAAAAAAGATTCTCGAATGACAAAAATCTTTCTAGAAATTTTAAATTCGAAAATTTTTCGTTCGGGATTTAGTTTTTCAGTAAAGTGTCATGCACCCCACTTCTAGATTACTCTTTTTGTATATTAGTATATTTAAAAACTTTAATAGAATTTTATAAATTTTTTCCCTGGCATCCAATATTTGATCCTTCTTTTATAGTTTTATTTGATCAGTTTCTATATTTGGTGGCATCTTCTAAGTTTTGATCCTGACTAGTTCCTTCATTTATTCATAATATTAGATGTAATGGAATAAAATATCTATGAAATCAATTACTATGATTTATTTTTCAATTTATTGTCAATTTATATTCAGTTAAAGTTTTATTTAAATAAATTGTGGTATTATTCTGACCAAGGATTTGTTAAAGTATTCAAGGACCCCTCCTTATAACAAGAATTCAAGTCATCTTCTAAAAATATTCTTCCATAATTCTGAGTAATAACTTCTTATAAGAGCAGAAGTATTCTATTAAATTCTATTAAATATATACAGTATTTATTTGTTTTAAATCTAAACAATGTATATTTTATTTAAAAATTTTTATTTTAATTCATATTTTGTTTAAATATAATGAGGCAAACTAAATTCAGTTGAAATTGATTTTAAATTTGATAAATTCTTTTGAAATAATGGTTGATTATTTTAAATTTGAATTGAAAAAAAAAAAATTGATATTAATTTGCAATTCTATAGTGAAAAAAAGATAAAATTACGAGATAAACTTTCCATGGTAATTCAAATAATAATACAAAAATTTATCTATGCATTAAAACTATTTGAAATTATTCAATAATAAATTATTGTTCAATAAACTAATTTTTAATCCATTTAATAATAACTTATTTCATAATTTTTATTTTTAAATAATAGACTATTTGTATTTTATACAATATAAATTAAAAATAAATTGTTTGGATAAATTTTTTCATAAATTGATTTTTAATAGACTTGTAATCAATCACGTACTATAAAATATTAAATTCTAGGGATTTTAATAAATGTAAATAAAAAATGTATGCTTCTGATATAAATATAAAAATTGAATAAAAATTTAATATAATTTTTAAAGAATTTATTTTGTTTCAAAAAAGAGACATAAAATAGGTTTTAATTTATTTAAATTTAAACTGACAAATCTTTGTCTAGAATTTACTTAAGCAAAAACACGTGTAAAACTTTTTTCAAAATATTTATTTCTAAAATTATAAATCCAAAAATAAAAATGACATAAGTATTTTGTTTTCCAAATATATTTATATGAGGTAATCTTAAGGTCTATTTATATTGCAAAATTTTTTAAATATAAGTACAGGTATAGTAGGTGGAAATATTAAACAATTGATATTAAACATTTTATTAAATAAATTAAAGTTGTAAGTTGTAATATAATTTGTATACAGCGCTCGTGATTTTCAAGTACCAGAACCAGTCAATTAGCGGTACTGATACTTGAAAAAGTACTTAATAAAATGCTAGCATTGATATTGAAAAATAAAATCATTTTAAGTACCAATAAAATTACAAGTATTGATACCCATCATAATTTTACCCAACTAGTACTTATACAGTATAAACAAGTGGTCACCAATAGTAGTCAGTATTATATAGTAAAATACAGTAATTGAATAATTTTTTCAAAGTACTTATTTAGTATTTTCACTTTGAGTACTGGAACTATTAGTTTTTGATTATTTTCCAAAAACGATGTATAATGTATTATACACAATCGATGTATTTGGTTGATCCTGGAAAAATACTGGTGAGTACTTTTACTGGTACTCATATTTTTTATTCGATTTTTACTGAATATATTTTCTAGTATCGTTACTGGTACTGATTTATTTATTTTAATATCAAAATACTTGAAAATCACAAATAGTATTCATATGACATATTAAGAAATAATCAATTGAAATTATGTATAAGTAATCAAATAAAAATTTTACAGTATAATCCATGCTTTTTGAACTAAATCTAGGGAATTATCATTAAAAAAAGACAGACTTTGAAGAAATTGTTCAATCAACAACATTTGACTATAAAATTTAATTAATTGGAAAAAATATGATTCTGTTGGAGATTAGTTTTTATCGATTTTTGAATGTAATTCATTACAAAAGCTTAAGACTATTATTATTGGAATTAAGATTCGTTCAGTTTTGGCATTATGACAGTGTTGTCAGTTCGTCTTAATATTCTTTAAGATCAAATATAGCTAGGGCAATTCAAGAAAATAATTTTTCTAAGAAATATCGATTTCTAACAGATTAATTAAGATACATTCAAATATAAGAGAATAAAATTTGATTTTTAAAAATTTTATATTTTTTGATTTATAAAATTTAAGTTACATTATTTTTCTAACTATCAATTTAGTATTTCGGCCTGTTTTAGGTTTACGTAGCAGCATTAATTTTGAAGGATAGATTAAAATGTTTATTTTTCGACTTACCTGGGCTTTTATTAAAAATATTTTGTAATTATACATAAATAAATTGTTTAGATTAATTAGATAATCATATTTTATTTTAATTAGTTTTAATTTAAAAAAGTAAACCTACCTATTTTACTGCTTTTACCATCCGCATCATTATTTTTATCATCCTCAAATTTTTTTGGATGCCAGACGTCCATTGTATAAAATAAAATTTTTATCCAATATAGTTACTTATTTTTTGATATAGTATTCGTTTTTATTAGCTTTTTAATTAATTTTAATTGAATCTTTAATAGTTTTTTTTTAATATTAAAATTATAAAATTTTATTTTTTATTTCACTGTAAAATCTTGTAAAATAGATCAAGTGTGTAAAATTTAATTGCGTGAAATATAATTCTATTTTAAGAGTTTATGTAGAGTTAAAAGGAAAGAATAGTTAGTATTTAAATTATTCAAGCAAATATGTACGATATTAGTTGGTCGGTTTTAATGGGGGATTTGGTCTTCATTACTATAGTCCCAAATATTGAAAGTAACTTTTTTAGCTCCTCACACTAGTGAACTTTAATTAAGATTTTAAAGTCATAAAATTTTGACCTAAGTTCTAATTTCAAATTAAAATACAGAAAAAAATTTATTTTACATATTATTAAAGAATAGTGGATTAATCATCGAATTATAAAGACATCTTCTAAATTAAAAATGTTAAAGTAAATCAAACATTGAATTACTACGACCTATTCTAAATCACAGTTTTTAAAGTAACATTAAATAGTCGGAATAAATAAAATTACTTAAATAAAATTCAAGATAACTTTTAAACAAAAACAATGTAATTAAACTAAAAAGTTTAAAAAAGTTAAGTTTTTAGTCATATTTTGTCATAAATAATAATAAAAAAAAAACCGCCTATTTTTATGCAATTTGTTTTTAACTTTGGAGGAAACAAACGTTTTTTCCGA
This sequence comes from Dolichopus griseipennis, assembly GCA_963082915.1. Lineage (NCBI taxonomy): Eukaryota > Metazoa > Arthropoda > Insecta > Diptera > Dolichopodidae > Dolichopus > Dolichopus griseipennis. Next base: position 14,010,034 of record OY720443.1, on the reverse strand, counting down.
AAAAACGACTGTTTTAAGAAGTATGCAAATTAATTTTTTCCGTGTATTATTATATTTATCTACATATGTATATGTCTTGCATATATTTGTGTATATATATACATATGTATGAATATAGAGTTATAATTATACATAATTATTTTCAGAAAAATTTCTTAACTTAATACAAAAAATTTAACGTAGAAACTTTACTTTTTTTTATGAATATAACATTAATGAAACTTTCAACAAAATAAATTACACATACATGCATAATTCTAAAATATGTTGTATATGTTGAAGTTTAATGTTTTGTATATAAAAAACTTTAACATTAACGTATAGGCTCATATAACTTTTACTTTTTTGTATGTAAAAAAAAACAAATTTGTATGAAAAAAAAAAAAAATAAATTTTTTTAGGATAAAAAAATGAAAGAAAAAACTGGTAATTAAAAAGCGAAGTATTGAATGAAAGTAAAGTTGAAGAAAAAATTTACTCGTATGTGTGTATATAAATGTATGTATATAAATTAAAAAAGAAAATTTTAATTTCGGAAAACTTTGTTTTGTTGTTGTTGTTGTTGTTATTTTTTTAAATTTTTAGCATATTTTCATAAAATTTTTGAAAAAAGGGTGTCTCTGTAACTTCTTTTTGCCTGGCGGACCGTTCGTCCGTTTTTAAAAAAAAGTTGAAAGACAGTTGATTTTATAAGGCTTATAAATAAATATATAAGACTGCAATAATTTAACCGTTATGTGAAGCTGAATTTATGTTAAATTTTTGAACTCCTCAACTTCATACGCCTGCCTTCTTCTAAACGACTTAAGCTAGAAACTTGAAAAATTAGATCCTTGTAAATTAGTTTGAGCTATTTTAGAGTAGTTTTTAATGGCGCTCACTGTTTGGAAGCTGCAAATTGAAATTGAAATTTTCCTTTTTTAACACCTGTTACTTTTTTCTACACCTGTTCAAAATTATTTTGATGTATTTTTTGAAAATAAAAATTCAAATGAGATCTTTTAATTTGTGTTAAAAAGGACAAAAGGACTTCCTTAAAATTAAGGAAAGTGTCGTCTCTTAAGTTTTTAACTATTTTTTATTATAAAATAAATTTTTAAAAAATATCCAAATTTTTAAAAAATACCCACAATTTAATTTTTTTAATCTGAAAAGTTTGGATAAAAGCAGGGGGTTGGGTTAGATTTCTCTAAGAGAACCATCATTGTTGTTGGTTCAGAAAAAATTCTTCTGAATTCAAGAGCTTCCGGAAGAATTAAAAATTAAAAATTTCCTTGTTTTAAAAGTCTGCAACTTAGGCGATTTATAAATTTCTAAGATCAAATTTTAACATTGAAGCTCTAACATTATATTTCGACACATTTGGAAATGTCCTTTTTTAAAACCCTTGGTATTTTTTATCACTTATTTTTTTTTTGTATTTTTACTTTATTTTGTTGGAAACTCTTTTCCCAAATGCTAGCGATAACAAATAAAAAAATAAACATAACAAAAGAGAAATTTATGAAAACATCTTAGATCATCAGATTCTTTAACAAAGTTTTCTCATTTTTTCTTTGTAATTTTTTGTATCTTAACTTTTATGTCTTCATAATAAATTTTGTTTTTTTGTAAAAAGCAAGTTGGAGAGTAAAAAAATTAACTAAGATTTATATGCAAATCTTGGTAAGATATTAAAAAAAACATCTCTTGCATGAATGCAATTTAACATGACGAAAACTAAAAAATAAAATGTTTTTTTTAATAAGAATATATATAAATTTTTTAAAAGATTTATAATTTTAATTAACTATAACAACATATAATTGGAAGGCAAGTGATTCTATAGGATAATTATATTATATAATAGAATTATTAGGTTCTAATATAGGTTATTTTGAAACTTAAACAAATTTGACTCAATTCTATTGCGCTGACATTTTAGGTTTCATTGATGTAATATTAAATTCTAATATAATTTACAAATTGTAATAAATTGTAATATAGAATACTATTCTATTGTTATTACTAAAATAGAACACTAGGCAATTGGAAAAAGAAGATGTATAATACCACGGTTTATTAATGATGACAACAAGTTAAACCCGCGAAATACTTAGGATTAGTTATTGATGTAAATCTGTCTTGGAAAGTACGCATTATAAAATTAAAAAAATTCATATTGTCAATAAAACGGGCCATTGGAGGATGTGTTTAATTTAAAATTAAGAGTACATGCAACCAAATTAGTTTTTTTATTCTCACATTCGGTAAAAAATACGGTATTTAATTCCAGTTTTGAGCCAGAGCTTCAAATACATTATCGATTCAAAAACTGTAAGTTGATTTACAAGTTTTCAAATAACCTAATAAAGCAATTTAAAACTACAAACAAATGCTTCAATTCATAATTTCAACAGAAGCAAGGCATACTATCTACTAGCAGCACTGAGAACCGAAAGAGAACCGAATTAGAACTTATTAGAATGTTTTTGAATCTGGAGTTTTAATTAGGTATGATCAATTAATTTCAACCTAATAAATATAATTGAATTACTTTTAAGAAATCACACAAAGCAGTGTTGAGAATCCTTCAAGCAAAATTATAGATCTATATTAATCAATATAAACAGTTCCACTTGATAACACGTGAACAGAGCTGAGTAAGCTAGAAATATTATACTACTTAACTAATAAAAGTACATTTGATTAAAAATTTCTTGAGTCAAAGTAATTGGAGTAAAATTATCAATACAAATACAAGTATTTAACTTAATTTTTTAGTATTTGAATAAAAGTATCTTAAATACTTCTTCTGAGTAGATGTTTTTGATAAAAATATCTCAAATACCTTTTTTGAGTAAAAGTATTTGACTTTATTCGCTCAAATACTAAATATTTTCAACTATTCTGCTAATCTATGATGCACGCCAACACAAACACAAGTTGTCAAATGTCCAAATGTACGCATTATAAGTGTCAGTTAAATAAATTTTCGATATGTATTTGTAAACTGTCCAGTTCTCATATGAATATATAAAAACATTTAATAATTATGACACCTTCATTATTCTTTGTAAATATTAAGATTGAACTTAACTAGTCTCCTTATTTTTTTTTATTTTTTTTTTTGTTTTTTAAGCGCCAGCTGTTGAACTGTTAGGCTAATAAGCCTGTCTATACAAGAGATACATGTTGGAACAGGGGGTCATATTATATTTGTGCTATTAGAATTGATTTTAATAAATTCCACATACAATTTAAACATGAGATATTTTATCAATTATCTTTTGAATTTTAAAACTTTTTTTATATTTTAATAATAGTATTAAGATCACTTTTATACGTTTATAATGTGATGTTACCATATCATAATTGTTATATTAAATTTACTAGCAATAGATGTCACTGTGTTCTTTAATTACTTTTCAAAACAAAACAAAAAAAAAATTGTAATATAAACTTTTTTCAACATATTTTAAATTAATTTTTTTTTTAGTTTTTACACTAGAAACACAAAATTCAATTTATAATTACAATTTTATGGCGGGATGCAAAATAATAAAAAAAATAAATAAAAAATACAATGCACTTTTAAATTTATATTTTTTCATATATATTTTTTGGTGGTTTATTATTTTTTTTAAAAATATTTTTAAAACACAAAAAAATAAAATTAATTATTATTCTATTTTATATATATATATATATATATTTTTTTAAAGTTTTAATTAAAAAAAAAACTTTTTTAATAAATTATTTTGTTTTCTCTATTTTCTTATTTAAGAAAAAAAAGAAAACGAAACCAAAATCTTTTTCCCAACACACTTTAGTTTCGGTTATTAAAATGAATTACTACTGTACTGTGTATCCTTAAGGCAACACTATTTATTACTTTTTTCTTTTCTAACACTATTATAATAATGAAATATTATTGTATGTATAGATTTGTAAAATATATATGTATAATATAAAAAAATAAAAAAAAAAATATCAAAAATAATTACTATTGTTTCAATAATAGTTATTAATTTCTTTTTTAATTCGTAGAAAATAGTCTATTCGTAATAAATTAAATTGTTATCACGTGATGCAATAAATGCAAGTAGCCTATAGATATGCAATTTTTTGTTGTTTCAATTCATATTGGGGCTTAGGTGTTTATTAGTTTCATTTTAAAATTTTGTTTTAAAAATCTTAGCAATACAGAAGCAATTGTAATAACCACGGGGGCTGTTTCTACACAATACTTATCTTACATTAATTAATTTATTTATTTACATATATATATTATATATCATTTAAAATTTTAAAACCATTGGTTACTGAAGTCATTGGAAGGTTAGTTACTACATATTATTAAGTTATACAAAGACAATTTATGTAAATCAGACCTTTATATTTCAAGTATCAGTACAATTACTAGTATCATTAGCTGCTTATCATTACTTTATCAAATTAAAAAGTATCAGTATTATAGTAAGATTTCTAAATTAGCAAAATATAAAATGGTTGTTAATTATCTTAGGAATTTATAACTTAAAGTATAAATTTTTAAATCATTAGAAGAGTTATTACTGGAGGAGCTATGACTTAGTAGATACAACTAAGTACACTGAAAAATTACAGTTTAATTGATAAATGAGTTTTAACTGGAGGAGTTATAATATAGTAGATATGACTCAGAATGCTGAAGCAGTTATGACTTAGTGACTCAGAGTAATTGCAAAAGATTTACTAGTGATTCAGTCGTGAGTAACTTAGTTCATTGAGTTACGACTCAGTATAATTGATAAAGTAATCATGACTGGTAGTACTGATACTTAGTAAAAATATCAAGTAAAAATACTTGTAATATACAGATTTAGTTACTTTTTATTAAATTTGAAATTAATTAAAAAAATTTAATTAAATTTTGAGTTTAATTACTTTTGTTAGTATTTTTGATATTTAAGTAATTTTAAGTATTTAAATATCAAGAAATAATTAAGTATCAAGAATTCAAATATATTTAAAATATTCTTGATAATATATTTCAATGTAGCTTGAACTCAAATTTCGACTATTAAAACAATAATATGAGCTTAAGCGTAGGTTTTGTCTTTTTGCTGGCTTAGGCAATTATTTTGGTTTGTTATCGAGCAATTGTTGTTGCTTCAAAATTCTCAAAAAAAGAATAGATTAGAATTACTCAAATGGGTACTATATAGTACCTTCATTTCTCTGTGTTATCCTTTAATTATCTATCATTGCCTTTAGAGAATTAGACTAACTGATGAGATTGGTTTTGATTCCAACTATAAATCCTTTCTGAATCAAAATTTCCACTAACGTTTATGGGTTTATAAATATTTTCGAAGGAGGGGATTCCCATTTTCAAAATTCTTCTTAATTGAAAATCTTTGAGGAGGCTACATTATTTAACGCTAAAATATGTATAGATATTTATTCGCAAGTCTAGTCATATAATTCAATACAGTTATATGATAAATTCCCTTGATAAAATTAAATATTTTATAAATAATGGATATAAAGACATTAAGGAATACCTTCGTCCCCTTAATATTAAAAAAAATCTAAATTGATAGTTTGGGAAAGATTCCAAATGCAAAAATTAGTAATTTGTACATCCAATACTATTATTATTTAAACTTCATAAATTTCATTTGGTTAAAAAGATATTATTTATTAGGTAATAATTGTTTTAAGATATATATATACATTTCGATATACATACACTTGTACAAGATATATAAATATGTGTACACAGAAACTGAAATCAAATAAATGTAATAATTACATGCAAGTAAATTTATATTGAAAAAAATTTTATAATTTCATTACTGAATTTAAAACAAATATTTCGAGTATGTGTATTTGTTTTTTTTTTAAATAATATGAAATTATTTGTAAATTTAATTTTTAATTTCGTGAGAAGAAAAATTTTAAGTTTCAAAAGTTTTTTTCATATTTATTTTATAATTTTTATTATTTATGACTTTTTTGTGGCAATTAATTATTTTTGTTTTATTATTTTGGTTTTTATTTCTTATAATAAATTTTTTAATAAACGAATTACATAAAAAAACTAAAAGAAATTAGTTTAATTAAACAAACTCTATATAGTTTCATATGTATATTTATAATACTGCATAGAAACCTACTATGAAATAATTTTGAAAAATTTGGATGAGTTTAAAATTCTTAATTGTAATTTAAAGCAGACTTATAAAATTCAAGTTACAGTACAATTATCAGTACCATTAATTGCTTGATTTGAATTAAATCCTTTAAACAATAATTATAAAAGTAATTGCTTGATTTTTTCGAAAATATTAATAATTCTTGAGATAATTAAGTATTTTTTAAAATTTAATTATTTTAAAGTAATTAAATTTCAAAAATAATTACAAAAGTAATTAAATTTTAAAAATAATTACAGAAGTAATTAAATTTTAAAAATAATTACAAAAGTAATTGAAATTATAATTTAATTATTTTCTAGGAATTATCAAGTAAATATACTACTGGTAATTGAATTTCCAAAGTATCATTACAAACATTTTTTAATGTGAATTAAAATGTAACAATTACCAAGTAATGGTACTTAACACAGTATTTAAATACAATTTTAATCAATTCTTTACAGGTCTGATGTAAAGTATAATTTGTTTAAAGGTGAAAATTAGAATTAGAAGTTAAAAATTAAAAGTTAAATATGATATACAGTAGAATGTTGAGGAAATTTTTTATTAAGTTATCTGAGACTTGAATAAATTTTCCATATTTATTTTTTTTTAACCCCTTTAAAATACCGCACACTATAAAATTTCAATAGAATTGTTTTAAAAAAATAATAATTTGAGTAGAATTCTAAGAAATATATTAACTTATCTTTCCAAACATAGTTCCCTTTGCGCCCGTTTGAAAGTATTGGAGTTTTTTTAACTAGAAAATTTTGTTGGGGGAAAAATTATTAAATACTTCAGGATATGTATTATTAAAAGAAACTTATAAAACAATAAAAGCAATTACATTTTTAAAATCAAATAAATTAAAAATAAAACTAAGAGAGGGAAGGAAACATCTAACGTAAACTTTAAATTACCCTCCAATACTTAAAATTTTAATTTTTAAAGTAAAAAAAAGTACGAAATAAAATTAAACAAATATTTTTATTGTATCATTCATTCCAGTTTAATTTGATTTAAATTCATTTAACTTATATGTATTATTCAGTTTATACTTTAATAATCTTAACGTTCATTTTTATTTATTTTTATTTTAATTCTTCTAATTAATTTAAAATTATTTATGAAATAGTTTCTTTTATTATATTACTAATTATGGTTTTCGAACTTAAATTAAAAGTTAAAAAAAAAATATGCTCTATCCATTACAGAACCAACCGCTATTGCAGGAAATGCGTTGTGTGGAATTTCTTTCAAAGATTTTTTTATTGAAATATTCCAATACATACACACTACACTTTTATTAAAATTTTATGGGTCAGACATTAACTTTTTTCCAGTTGCATTTTTCAATGCGTCATCAACAAGAGCAAGTATAAAAATTTAACTTTCCTTAACAAAGTTTTAAATCTTTATTTGTGTAACAGCTTTTATTTTAGAAATTTTCTTCTACTTTGGCTTACGAATTATTCGCAAAAAGACTTTAAAACTACCCTGGGTAAATTTTGGGGTTACCCGAACTTTTTCCAAAAGCTATCATTTCAAAATATTAACATCAAAACCTTAAATATGTATGAAATTGGCATACATTCCGCTTAGCTATTTAAGCGTTATGCCTGTGCATAAACAGACCGACAGACACATTTGTTTATTTAAACCATTTTTTGTGTCACCAGAATAATCCAAATTTTTAAAAATCTTAGGTTCAAATATTTGGTGCGAAAACAATACCTATCGCTTATTATAATTTATATATAGCGGTTGGTTAGAAAAACATGGAATGAGATTAAATGAACAAATTAAAGAGAGAAAATTAATTTTATTAATTATTGCATTTGATATTAACTTTCCCTATAAAAAAAATAAAAATAAAAAAAAGAACTTGCAATAAATTAAAAGAAAAAACCGTTTTTCTCTTTTTTTTACTCCAATTTTAAAAGAGAAACAAAAAAAACGAAATGAAAACATTGCAGGAAATGAGAAATAAAAATTGGAAAAACAAAAGTTTCAAAAAAAAAAAAAAATGAATGAATGAGTTTAGATGAGAAAGAACATTTGGCTTAATGAATTTTTTCTTAAAAGCTTTTCTTCTTATCCTCAGTTTTTTTCTACATTTTTTTTTTATTTTATTTTGAAGTTTTCCATTTTTAATTTTTTGATTTAATTTAAAAAAAGAAAAACGACATTATTTATTTCTTAGACCAACATTATGGAAGAAAATTTTGTGTATTGTTTTCTGATTAATTGAATTAAAGTTCACCATGCTGAGTGACTGAAAATTGATAAAGAACATAAATTGACAAATAAATGACTTACTTATTTAATCCAATTTTACTTCGGTTTAAATTCGAACCATTTTTGTTGTTCACATCAAGATAGCATTGATTGTAATTTCGAAATTATTCAATCAAAGTACACTTTAACTACAGTAGCGTTGCATGTTTAATCGTCAGCGGGGAGCATAAAATTAATATTTCACTTTCCTTCAGTTTAAATATAATATCAAAAATATCCATATAAAAGTTTTTTCAAAATTGTAGTAATTTAATACATATCGTATGGTCACTCTAATTCTTCAGTTTTAGTATAATTGATGTGTCATAATTTATAAGTTAAAAATTCAGATTCCATCTTACACAATACATTATATGGCACAGTTGAGAGTTGACTTTATTAACAGACTTAGAATTTGTTAACCCATATTGACACGACGAATGAACACAGAAGGCAGTAGCACAAGCCTGGAAATTAAGCGTAGAATAGTGCTAGCCAACCGTTGTTACTTTGGGTTAAGCTAGCACAAGAGGTTAAGAACTCATCGTACCAGTTTTAGCATATGGTGCAGAATCATGGACCATATCCAACTATGATGAAAATCTGATAGGATCTTTTGAAAGGAACATTCTACGCAAAATTTTTAGTCCAATCAACATCAATGATCAATGTTTGGAGACAGCGACACAAAAGAAAATCTCCATTAGCCTATTGCGGCACAATTTACTCTATGTAAATGTCATTCATACTATGCGGGTAATGTTTGGATTAATAATTTTTCAATAACATCATATTAATTTAAAAACCCAGTGAGAGACGCAACAACACGTAACAGGTATTACCTAGTATAGTATATTTCAAAATTAATATGTCAAAAATAGGTCAGTTAAATTCTTAAGGGTTAAAAATATTTGCATTTAACATTTTGCACCTTAGTGTAAAGTATACAAACTTAAGAAAATTAATTTTTCTCTTGTTTATTTTTGTTGTTGTTATTCTTGTATCTCTTTTCATTATTTTTGTCCTTTTCATTTTCTTTCAATTTTGTTAAGTGCAATGGTGATAGCAAATTTCCGGTGATGATTATATATATGTATATTGTATATATATATACATAAAAAATATGATAAAGTGAAGATAAAATAAAATCAAAGAGTGACAATAAATTGTGAATATCCTTATGGGCAAAAAGTGTATTTTTTTGCTATTATAAATTATATTTTGCATTATGCTACTCATTTTACAGTTATTTTTTTTTTTTTCTGAGTTCTCTGCTTTTTTAAGGTGATTTCTGAAATTTAAATTAGAGTGAGAAATTATGAAAAAAAAAAAATGAAACAGAAACAAAATAAAATTATTTTAATTATTTTATTGTTTTTATTTTATAAATTTTTTTTTTTTTTGTTTTTTTATTAAATATTTTTTTTTAACAAATTATTGGACAATATTTTTCTCTTAATGTTATTAAAAATAATAAAAAATCAAAAAAAGAAATGAGAGGAAGTTAAAAAGGAATAAGACAGAGGAAGTTCTCTATTTTTTTTTATTCTATGCAATATTATTTTGATCTTTGTTTTTTGTTTGCATTAAAAGTTAGTGGGGAAAGAAATTTATAACTCTTGTGCAAACGGGAGATTTTTTTTATTTTATTTTTTGGAAACAATGAAATTAATATTAAAAAATTATTATCAAATTTTTATCTTATAAAAATAAGTTTTAATAGTTAAATATAGTATAAAAAAATGATTGAATTTATGAAAAGAATTTTTAATATCTTAAAGATATTAAGATACAAAAACAATAATAATAATTTTTTAATGATTTTGTATATATTATTTTTTTATTAAATTTATCATGAGTGAAATAAATTTAATTATTAATATTATACATTTTTTTCTCGTATTTAACTTTAATTGTTATATTAAATGAATTTTTAGAGAAATTTGTTTTTAGTAGACTTTTACGGATTTTCCCCATCCCCTAAAATCCAAAAGTCCGAAATAACCTCCTACATAATCCTAAAATTCTTCCATATCACCATCCCTGTAACCGAACTGTACATTTGTATTACAGGTTATATCTTAAAGTTTGGTTCATAAAGGTTGTGATTTTGGTGTGTTGAAGTCGCATTGTACTCAAGGAAATACAGCAAAGTTGCAATGGGTGGCTTTCGAGCTTTCCATTCTCTTGTAAAAATAAAGCAAAAACATAAATGAATAGAAATATTAATTTAATTTTAATTTAACATTTGCTTCCTATCAGATTTTCCACACCACAGTAAATGTGAAGAGAAAGGGTTTGCATTCTTTACCTTTCGGATGCGACTAGATAGTAGATACTATTTTCTGTTAATTTATAATTACAATATTAATTATTTTGTTTATGTTATATCATTTTATATTTTAAATTATATTTGGTTACCATGGGGATTTATAAAGAAAAATTATTTTTCAATAATTGTTTTTTAATCAAATATTATATGGCCTGACCAGAAAATGAACCCGGATTCCTCTGGTTAGTAAGTGAAAAATAATTGCAATCTTTCATTAATTTAAATCAATCTAACAGTACATTGTCTAGGCAATGTTATACTGCAAGCCTACTCAAGGGTTCAATAGTATTATAACACGAAACAATCCTAAAAACTTTAAAAAAGCTACAACAAAGCATAAGCTTAAGATGAATTAAGATGCTTAAATTAAAATAAGATAATTGATTACAATGTGAAATAAAATAACAACAAAGTTTAATAACAAAAAAACCAAACAATGTTTGAATCCAAGATGAAAAAAAAATATTTTTAATTCAAAGCTTTTACTTATTATCAGAAAAACAAAAAAAAAAAGCTTTAAATGTATCACCAAAATAAATATAAGCTTATATGAATAAGATTTATTTGTTAAAAAATAAACAAAAACAAAAGTCTATTAAATAAAAAAAAAAGCAATTGTAATCAATATTCGTAACGTGAGTTATTTTTTTTGACCTCCGGTGAATTGAGAATTTTCAATAGGGGATTTTTTTAATAATCTTTACCTATTTCTCGGGAATTTTTTTTTATAATCTTAAGTTACTACTAACGGATTATTATAAAAACTAAAAGTATTTTTGAATTCAATATCAGTTCACTGCAACACATCAATTAGAACACAGTTCTTAAGATACTTTTAAAAATTTCAATTTAATATTAAAATTCCAAAATTTAAACAAAATGAAATTCACAATTTTTGCTGCTTTATTTGCTGTCATTTTTGCAATGGCTATTGCATACCCTCACGAAGCAGATGCTGCCCTAGATGGACTTGAAGAAACTCATCAAGTTTCTGAACTTCATCATGGACTCCGGCAAAAACGTGCAACCTGTGATTTGTTCGCTAATGAACAACTCTGTGCTGCTCATTGTCTTGCAAAAGGATTCAAAGGTGGTTGGTGTGATGCTAGAAAAGTTTGCAATTGTCGCAAATAGAATTGAAAATTTTTAAAGTTCCTATTTTAAATTAAGAATATAAAAGATAATATAAGGCGTCTGTATATAATAAAAATAAAATTTAATTTAAATTATTTAAAAAAACAAATTGTGTTTACCAATAGATTTATTTTAAATCCTAAAAATTTTACAAAAGCTTAAACCAAGCATTTGTTAAAATGCATTTGATGATATGTTTTTCGGCATGATATTGCATCAATTTAATTACAATAAATAGAATTTATTTATCTGTTTGTAGTTATTTATTAAAATAGATGGAAAAGACTATTTATTGTTAATATTGTTTACTTTTAATTTAATTTGGTTTTTATTCTGAAGAAGATTAATTTGGCTTTTAAACCAAATTTTAAATTTATATTAATGAATGATTGATTAATAAAATTGATGATTAAAGATCCTTCATCCTCGGTTTGGTTTTTTTAAACTAATTATTCTTATAATTAATGAGATATTAGTATAAAGGTAGTAGATTCAAATTTTGTTGAATTGTTATAGACATGAATATAAAAAAAACGGGGACTATTAAATTAATTGAAATAATTTCTTAAATAACTAATAATTTATTTGGTTATTCTATAAAAAAAATGCAAAATTGTTAATAATCTCTTGATCCATCGCTTTTAAATATCAGAAAGAAAATAATAAATGAATATTGACAGAGTCAGATAAATTTGGTAATTATAAGTTGAAATTTAATTACATAAAAATAGAATTAAATATGAAGATTAAAATTAGGCATAATTTGAATTTAATTTTCCTAGTTTTTTTTATTTTCATAATTATTCTACCTGTCACGAATCTAAGAAACCGAACCAACATAATCTATGTTTTTTTAAATTAAATTACCTAATTATATTTATTTAAATAGAAAAAGTTTAATCTGAATTTTTGGAAGGCTTTTAAAGTCAAAACTCCGCTTTGAAAATAAATGTCATAAGTATTATTTTAGTATTATTAGATTTAAAATAATTAAACAAATAAAGATTTCTTTAAAACAAAATTACAGATTATTTGAAAATATAAAAAAATCTAGACAATTTAATTTTAAACTTTTTTAAACTAAATTACGACCGCCTTCTAGACATCATGTATTTTACTTAGGTTGTGTGTAAAATGATAAATATTTTAAAAGACATTTTACTGAGAGGTATACTAACATTTATTTTTGGTTTTAGTTTATAATTAAATTTGATTTTAATCTTAAATAACTTAGTTTAAGAAAAGATTAAACAAAAAAACTTTAGTTTTACTTTTTCAAAAAATATTATTGCATACATTTAGGATGATTGAAAAAAATAATTTTACTAAAAACCACGTGTGGTTTTGCTTCCACTAAAATTTTAAGCGGATTTTTCATTATTTTACATTGTACTTTTTTACAAAATGTTTCTTATTTTAAACTTTATCTAAAATTATTTTAAAAGAATTTATTTATTATAAAGTTAAAAAATTGATATGAATGAGATTTTCACTTTTACATTTAATATTGAAGGATCGTAAAAAAAAGAAGCAAAGATAAAATAACGAAAAAATGAAATGGAATTTAGAAAAATTATGTTTTATTTCTACTAAATGTAATTTTTTCTAGATTAGAAGGTTATGGGAGACTGGATTGTTTTATAACCCACTAGAATACGGTGTTTAGTTAGATTACCTGAATAAATTTTTTTCTACAATTTTTAAAGTGAAGTTAAAGGTAAAAGTAAGGTGGTCTTATTAAGTGATTAAGTTCAAATCTTTGGCAGGCTTCAAACAAAAGATTAATGGTAGTAATTTTTTCTTTTCTTCTGTAAGAATTTTGATGGGACTAGTAGGGGGATGTTGAAACAAAAGAAGAGAAGATTTTTGTTTATATATATAATTTTTTACTTTAATTTCATTAAATATTTCTCTTCTAATGCTTGAGATGAGTTGAGCACTTAAGAAATGCTTTTTTTTTTCGTAATTATGTATTACAAAAATAAAAATATGGTAAATTAATTAATTAGCAAGTTTTTGTGGTATTGATATCGTGATTGAAACGAAAGATTGATTTGATTTAAAATTTGATTAATTTAATTTCTTTCTATAATTAATTTTATTTATCTTTTTATTTTGGAAAATTGATGTTTATTTTTTGGAATTAAAATTTATTAAAAATTGTTAAAGAATTTTGAAATAGTTAATGGATATTTTAAATTAAATGCTGGCTTTTGTTGTTTTAGTTGAAAGAGTCGATAAGAATAGAATTAATTACATAATTATTTTACTGGTACATTTTTCAACTAAAGTTTGCTCAATAATTGTATTAAAAAAAGGCTGAGAGGCTAAGTATAAGAAATTTGTACCTACGAAATACTAAATAACTGTAATTTTTTCAAAACATTCTAATGTTAAAAAATGGCATCTGTACATTGTGTTGTAAATGTGCAGCTATTACATTAAATCTATAAAAATGAGTATCAATAAAAGGATCACTCACCATTTCATGCATTTCCAATTTAATTAAATTATTGCATACATTTAGGCTTAACAAATTATTTTAAAAGTTCAAAATATGTAAAATTAAGTTTAAAAAATTTTAATTCTGGATTTGTGAATAAATTTATTTGAGTTTAAAATAAATTTTTAGTGTTGAGTAAAACTGGGACGGTATTTTCATCTATTGAGCAATGCTGGACGAATTGACTAACGAATTTTCTTCTGATTGAATTCTTTTCATTTTAACCACTTTATGGAAATGAATGTGTCAGTGTAAATTGCTTAGATTAGATTCTAATGCTAAGATGGGTTTTATATATAGGAAAATCAATAGCATAACATTTAGTCTAAAATACTCTGTTTAAATTTCTTTAGAATTTGATTTGTTTAGGTTCGAATATCTTTTATTTAATTAATTCGAAATTCAAGATTCTTTCGCAATTGATTTATTAAACAAATTACTTTAATAATGAAAATTCTTTTATAATATGCAACTAAATTAAATAAATACTGTACAGTTCTCTTTAAATTAGGGTATTAAAATATTAAATAAAAGAATTTAATATTTATTTTTGCAAATATTTTGATTTTACTCAGAAATTCAATCACAATTTTAATATACAATTAAACAATATAATTATTAATAAAACAGAAACTTTTCTCTCGTACTTGAAAAATTTTCAATTCAATTCCAATAATTTAAAGAAAATTTATTAAAACATTTGCTGTATGCATTTTTCTCATTTTGAATATCTTAAAAATTTTAAATATTTTATTTATATTTGATTACTGCCAGCTATTTTCTTAATACAAATAATTATAAAGATACTTTTGTTGGTATGTTTGTGTTTAATTCTTTGGATTCCAATAAAATGAAGTGGTAACATTCCTGGAATTTGTTAATTGATTAAGGGGACTTATATATTTAATAACAATTATAAATTCCTTTATTTTGATAAAACATTGTATAATAATTATCTTTAAAATTTTCAATATTAAATGTTTTAAAATATTCAATAGTTATCTATAAAATTATGAGATTTGTGAACTTTTCAAATTAAATTTTTGCATATTATTGTACGGGAAAATTTAAAACTATAATTAATATTGACTATATTTTTAAAAACTTCAGTGATAATTTTTATTATAATTTAAAAAGAAATTCTTTAAGGTTTTTATTTTACAAATGTATAACACACCTTACGTCAGAAAAGAATATTTTTAAAGGGTTAGTTTCAGGTTTCCTAAATATTGCAAAATAAGAAACGGAGAACTGTTGTCAATGAAGCATTTGATTATTATGCTGATCTCCTGGAGAGCCATCATAGATATCTACGAGATCCGTAGAAAGAAGTGCAAGAAAGTGGAATCGCTTAGTTAAAACTTATACCATTTTGAAGTTCTAAATATGAAAAATAATATTTGGCAAAAGTATACTCAAATACTTGTGAAAGTTTTAATGGAAAATCATCCGAGAGTCTTTTAATTAATCAAAGATGGACTATAGAATTTTTTAAATGAATACTCTTTGTGATTTTTGTTTAAGATAGTGTAGGTCCTATCCAACTTTCATTTTAATTTTTGCTTAAAATTATACAAATATCTCTGGTTTTGAATAGGAAAAGTTTAATGTAAAAAAGTTAAGTTTATAAAGTTAGAAGTGTATTGGGTTGGGTACGTAATTCCAAATCACAAAGTCCCTATCACAATATCTCAAACACAAAATCCGAAATACAAAATTGGAGATTACAATAATCCTTAAAACTTAAGGCATAATCCCAAATTGCGAAATTTTAATCGGATTGAGTACGAATTTCTAAAAAATAACTCCAAACAAAAAGAAATCCAAATTTTAAAATTCCATGGCAAACTATTTTTTTGAAGACTAGACCTACCTCGCTAATCAAATTATTAATTTCCTGATTTGGTAAAGCATTATAAATCGCTCCTAAATCACATTTACATACATATTTTGAAAAAATCATATAATCTTATAAAAAAAACCCTAAAATCCCTTCTGATTTAGAATCTCGCATGTATATACGTAGATATTTTGTAAAAGTCATATAACTCTGATTTTCAATCCATCTCTAAAACCCCTTCTAATTTAAAACCTCGTATCTACATATATTTATATAAATATTATAAAAAAAGAGACATTCATGATTTTAAATCCAAGTCTAAACGCAAAAACTAATAGTGTGGCAATGCTTACAGGCTTTCATAAAAAAATAATTAAATTTTATTAATAGTAAGTTTTGACGTTTCAAAAGTCTAAATTTTATGTACAGAAAATCAATTTTGGAAATTTCTAATTTTGTGATTTTGAAATTTGCAATTTTGTAATTTTAAGATTTTTAAATTTATGATTATGTGATTTGGGATGTTAAAATTTTTGGTTTTTGATACGTTGATTTTCAAAGAGTGTTATTATATTGGTCATTTTAAATGTGAAACAGAACCTGGCCAGGGGCGTATTACACCAATAGTGTAAATCAAATAATTATTTTTTTGATAAGAAAGTGTTTTAACCAATTCCAAATTCATTGGCTTGTTGTCCAATATGGTTTTAGTGTAATAAAAATTTATCAAATAATGGATTATTTGATAAGTGATAAGTTGTTGGTGCAATAGGGTTCCGATTAAGACTAACTTATTTTCTCAACAAGTCTCCCTTTTAAAACTTAATCACAGAACAATAATAGTTGAAGAAAAAGTTTCTCAGCTTGAAGTTGTGTGATAAAAAAAAAAACTTATAATATGTTATAATAAAAAAAGCTCTAAATAGGGTAAATCCACTCATGTTCACTCTTTCACAGTTGAAAAAATTTAAAAATTAAAAATTGATCTTAAAAAAAAAAAAACCAACCGATTAACAACTTAATGAACATTTCATGATTCAAGACGATATCGTATACCTTTTTCATCCAAATATTAAAAATAAAAAAAAAACTGAAAACTGAATAAAATAGAAAGAGAAAGCTATATGTAGAAAAACGAATAAGAATAAAAAAAGTTTATATAGAAATGGACACGGGTAATATCACATGTATTTAGAAATCCGTTAGAAAAAACGAGAAGGATAATTTTAAAGATATGAGTATAAGAACAGGAGTCTTTAACAAAAAAGTTGAAAGAATGATGCAAAAGGAATTTTGCAAAAGGAACAAACAACCAAACATACAAAAATACATAAAATAAAAAACCCTAAAATAATGAAAATATCAAGATTTGACCTTTTTTTTTTTACTGTTTGCTACTGTTATTTGGGTAGAAAAGGAATTTATTTCTTGGAAATAATGTATGACTTTGGATTATAAATATTTAATTTGTAATGTATGTATGTGTGTATGTATAAGGTGATACAGGTGTAAAAATATTTTAAAGGTTTGGTTTTTTAGCTTATTCAAAAAAAAAAAACAAAAAAATGCTAGAAAAAAAACAAAGAAATTGTGATTTATTTGGGTTTAATTTTATATTTGTGTTGAACATCTTTAATTTTTAAGTATATAGTGGTCAAAATTTTTCCGAGATTGATAAGATTGAATTTATATTCTAGAAAGATTTATGTATTTCTTTTTTTATGTAATTGTATATAGAATTTCAACATTATATAATAAATTTAAGTCTTTAGTTGGTAAAATTTTATTATATTGTATTGTAAAAATTATCTGAATTTTAATTGGTTGTAATTAAAGGAATTTTACTACGAAATCTCGGTGACATGTCATTAGTCCCATTGGGACTTTTGACTCACTTCATCGCGACTTCAATTAGACAGAAGTTCTATGGGACTTGTGGCAATTTTTTAATTGGGCTTTTGTCTCACAAAATTCGAAGATTTCAACAGATACATTAATTGCTTTTCTAGTTCTAGTCGCGTTTGGGCGCGTGTCTATCCGAAACGCTCCAAGAATGAGGTCAGATACAAAAGTGCACTAACATAACAAACAAATATACTCTAAAAAAAATTCTAAAAGTAGATTTAAAAAAAAATTCAAAATATCAGAAAATTTCTGAATTGAGTATCTTCTGACTTCTTCAAAGTCTTCTGTAAAAGGCGCACTATTCTGATTTTGTAATGAAATATAAAATTACATTTTGAATCAAATTTATGAAAATTTATTGGAAATTGTAGGATTGTTAATTTGTTAAAGAAGACCCAAGTTCTATAAACTAAAAAGTTTATTAGTATTTACTAGTTTTAACTAACAATATGGCAAAGAACTTTAAAATTAAATGTTTTATTAATGAATTGAATTATTGCGAACATGCCACATCCAATCATAAATCGTTGACTTACTACATATTTACTTTATAATAATCTTTTACGCTGTAGGTACTTATCAATATTTGACTGGAATATATCATACTTTTATTAATTTACTCTTAATTTGCAACATTTAAGAAGTACAAATCTTATTTACTTCCAGTAAGAAAATCTGTAGGGCAATAATTTTAAATTGCATACACTAACATCAGGATAACATGATACCTGAATAATAAATTAAGTTAGACTAGCCAAATATAAGTTATGACTAAAAAGTTCGGTTTGGCAGGGCACTAAATAAATTTCTAATATATAATGGGTTTTCGAAAATTTTCGAAAACGTTTATTATATTAAATAAATAAATAACTGATTAATAAAATAATATAATTAAATACTTTTGCATTTTATATTATAGTATTTATGTGAAGGACATTGATTCAATCTTTAATCACACTGTATAAATGTCAGATTTTCCGGTAGTTTGAAATTCTGATATTTTCTCTACATATGGATGATAAAGACGAAAAATAGAAAGTTCTAGTGACTATTGTGTGATATAATTAGTTAGAATAAAAAAAAATTTTTATTCAACATGAGAACGTAATAAGAGACAATAATAACATCAAAAGAAAACCTTTTGTTTATTTATTTAGAAGTTATCAAATTATATATTTAATTTTTTTATTTATATAGTGTTGATGCTTCTATTCCTTGCTCAAATCAACAGTCATTTGTTAAATTTATTTTATTATAGATTGTTTAAGGAAAGTTGTAAATAACAATATTACGATAGAAGATTGATCAGTATCTGAGACAGCTATTCTATTTCTATTTCTATCCTTAATAGTTTTATGTTTTTTTCATTATTGTAATTTCTTTCCCCTTATTTTCGAATTTCGATTTAGTTTTACTATATTCTATTATTTAATAATGATTCATTCCATGATTCATTCCATTCCATCATGATGAGTATTGTCATTATTATTTAGTGTGTGAAGTATTTATAATAATTCGAAATATGAAATATTTGTTTTGCATGTTGGTAAGGTCTCGCCAACTTTTGTGTATTATATATATGATATATAAAATTTCACTTTTCTAGGAGCAAATTTAAAAACTTCTTTATTTACTAACATTTGATTTTCCTTTTCTTATTAAATTATAATATGTTATATATATATAAATATATAATATAGTTATACTTAATTTGTATGTCAATACTGTATTTAATTTTTAGAAAATTAAGTATCCTATAACTGATTTGAGACAAACGAAATAAAAAGGCTAAAATAGTAAAACAAAGGTGAGAGAGCAAAAAAAAAAAATATAAGAGTTACATAATATTACAATTATTAAAAAAAATTCAAAATTCATTTTGTTTATCCAAACTTATATTATTTTTTGTTTTATGATATTTAATTTTTATATATATTATACTAAATAAGTAAATGGTACATGTGAATCGTTCAAGGACTAAGATTATCCATTTAGCAGGGCAAACAAATTAAAAATAAAATATTTTTGCCTTTTCATATCGTTGTTTGCAAATCGAAAGAAAGTAGAAAAATACTAAAGGACATTAAGAATATAATCCTTAGATGAAAGTATTGGTTTTTTGTTTTTTACATTATGTAAATGTAATACCAATGTGTATATTGATACATAAATACTTGACTATAAGTTTATTAATATGATGATGGAAGTTTTAAGTTAAGGTAAAAGATTAAAAGAAGTAATACAGGAACAAAGGTTTTTATAAAAGCACATTTCCAAAGATAAACAATGTTGGATACTTAGTAATGTGTATAAGGAGTAGATGCAAAATAAATTTATAATAATGTGCCTCCTTATATTTGACCGATTATTCAGTGGTTAAAGTGGCGGCTTTTCAGTCAAAAAGTCTCGGATTTAAACTCGGATTTCGAATTTGAATCCGAGGTCGGACTTTATATAATAAAAAAATATAGTGTATATTATAATAGATTAATAAGAAGTTCAAATGCCAAATAGGCAAACGACTATTATTATAAAAAAAACAAAAAAGGGCGAATTGGGAATATTATGCCTAGATTCTTAAAAACCTAAAAATCTTAATCCTAAACCTAAAAATGCCTAAAAACCTAGAACAGAGGTTAAAAGAAGAAATGCTACCAGCGACATTTGTCTTCGAGATTTTGATATATAGATTAATTTTTGAGAGTTTTTTTTTTTTAAACACCCAAGAGAATATTATAATAGGCATCTGACTTGATTTCTTCAAGAACTGCTGGAGAACTGAAAACGTAAAGACTTATGAGCAAAGTATTAAAGTGTTAAAAGAATTAAATAATTTTATTTTGTAACAAAAATAAGAGATGGCAAACTCTACAAAAACTTATTTAATTTTCAATAAGTATTCATTTACTCATTATTTCTTCTTATTTAACAATATTTGATCAGTTCGAAACGAAATAAGGAAGAATGAAACAAGAAGAGGAAGTGTCTAAAATAATATTTTTATTAGTTTGTTTTGTTTATTTTTTTTTTTATTATTATTTTCCTTTAATTTAAAAAAGAAAAAAATAATTTGTTTTTTATTTCCGGTATGAGAACTTTTATGATAGACATATGTACAATATACATTAAATTATAATATAATTGCAAATGTATGTATGGAAGATATTCAAAAAGGGAGTAAATGCTTAAAAAGGAATAATTTTTTCATTCTTTTGTTTTTATATTTTTTAAAGTAATTGTGTAATCACTAAATAATTGTGTGTATATCTGAGTTATTTAATAAATTTAAAAGCATATGCAGTGAAAATTTTATAAAACTTGAAAAATATTATTTGAATGAGTATTAATTTTCAATTATTTAATACGTACTACTTTAATTTTTAAGATTAAATTTTATTGAAATTTTTAGAGTTAAACTCTTATGAAAAAATCCAATAGTTAATAAATAAATAAAGTCAAATTTATAGTTAAAATTTTATTACTCCCTTAAAAAAATCATGCATTAAAATTAATTTAAAATTAAGTATTCATTAAAATTTAAATATATTCAAAAAAAAAATCGTCTATTAGTCAAATTACATCAGTCTCCAAATAACTCTCTGTATCATAATTCTGCACATAATTGTGTTCATCAAACTTTGAGGTAAATAAATTTTTAAAGAAGGAGTTTCTTAATTGATCTCATACAGTCGTATAATAAACTTAAATTTTTAAATCTTGACTCTTTAAAACAGCGTTACCCATTGTCACCAACCAACGCGGAATTTTGTTTTTGACTAGTTTTAATCCTGGCACAATTTAACATAGGTTACTGATACAGAGAGTTTCATTTAATTAAGGATTCTGAGATCTGTAAGGATTTTGAAACTATATTTTTAGTTATCTGGAATACTTATTTAAATCTGAATACTGTTTATATTAATTATATTAATTTTTTCAAAGTAAAGCATAATAATTAATATTCATGAATTAGTTTTAAAAAATTAAAAAAAATTATAGATTTTGATATAAAATAGTGGGACTTTTACTTTTAAAAAACTGTGATTTTATACGTTCTCCAAGGGTCATTTAAAAACATTACTTGTAATTCATATTAGCCAATTTTAATTCACAAAGCATCTATTGTAATTCAGATTAGTCAATTTTAATTCAGAAAGTTACAATTTTTATTCGAAAGTCCTTAATGGTATTTAAAAAACGACAGATCGTAAATCAGTGGATTTGTATAGCCGCCTGCTTTATGCAGTTGAGATTTTAATTGATAGTTTTTGAATAACAGTTGATAAACACAAAAGTTATATAGAATCACAATTCATCTTAAAATGAATCTATTTATTTACAGCCTAATTTTCTTATATTTTGAATCAAATAATCAAAAAATTATTTATTTCATTAATTTATGTTGCAGCAAAACTCTGTTTGCCAAGTGATCCATGACTTTTGTTTACAAAAAAATACTCACATGTCAAAAAATGGTAAATTGATTAGTTATAAGATTAGTGATTAGAAATTACTGGTGTTGAGTTCTACTGCACCTGGAAATTATATAAATCTGAAATCTGATTATCTGATAAATAGAAATATCTTTCCACATTTGAGCGGTTAAATCTATTTTTTGTTAGGTATGTTGTATTAGTGTCTGAAAATTTTAATTAGTTTTATTATTTAATTCGAAAAATATGACCAATAGCTCAGTGGCAAAGTGGCGGCTTTTCAGTCGAAAAGTCTCGGGTTTAAATCCTGGTCGGATCATCTCTAATAAAAAAAATAAAGTGTATATTAAAATTAAATATGAAGTCCAAATGTCAAATAAGCAGAGGATTAATATTGTCAGGCAATATTTACTAAATAAATAAAAAGAAAGTATGCTAATTTATATGAACTTTGTATGCGACTTATTCCTATAGATGTTGTTAATGTATTTTTTTTTATAAAATATTAAATCAGCCATATCTTGAAAACAAAATTCCCCTTAAATTGTTTTATGACATTAACATTGTCAGAAACTGGTCAACAATTTAATCGTAATATAAATCTTAAAAGTCAATAGGTTCTTCAGACTCAATAAAGAATTTATTATTAGTTGTATTATTCTAATGGAACAATAATTATTTGTTTTATCCTTTCTTAATCAGGATGTATTTTATAATATATTAGGATATTATAATGTACACAGTTAATCACTTAAAGAGTATTTTTGTAGAATTTTTTTTATAATTTTTTTCGTTGTATTTTTTTGTTAATTCGTTCCTTTTAAATCATAATGTGTGTCATTGTTTCAGCGAATTATGTAATATTTCTAAGTTTTTAGTGTTGCCATATTCGTTTGAAAGTAATTAAACATAAGTATAAAAATTTAGAAAAATTAGTGTACGGAACTGTCAAAATCTAAAAGTTTGTTTTAGATTTTAATGACAAAGCTCTTGTGAAGTTTAAATAAAAAGTTTTTGACATTTGATTTGACCGTTGGTTTTAACCGAATTTTTAATTTTTTTATTTCTTTATAAAATATGTAAAATTTCAACAACTTAACTTACAATTATTGTCTGATAATTCAATATGGCTGACTTAAATATATGTTCTGCCACCTGTGACATTTAAAGCAATTTTATTAACATAGTGTTACCATCTACATATATTTAGCAAAATACTTCTTACAATTTATATTCAAATAACATACTTGCTCAAGGCATATTTACATGAAATTTGGTTTGATTTGAATAAAATAGTTTTTCATTTTTTGACATTTAGTTTATTATCTTAGAAAAAATCCGGGAAATACGGGTCCATTGAGTACAATATATGTAAGTGTATTGCATTTTCATTAAGCAAGGTATTTCGGAAGTATAAGGTAATTAAAATTCATATTAACAATATTATCAATATCAATTATCCTGTAAACTTGCTTCAGTCTCTTTTTTACAAGAACGGTTGGTAATACTGATTCGAATAAGTTTTTTGTTTTTTTTTTTTAATTTTGCGTGTTTCTTTATACCCTAAAGTTTAAATAATGTTCCATATTGATAATGAGAAAAGATTATATCTTATATCCCTTGAATACACCACTTAAACTTACATTTTCATAAAAAAAAAAACTATTTATTTTTTTTTTATATAATAAGCTCATTTCCATATATATATATATATATATATATAAAGTACATAAATAGTTTTTTAATATATGCTGCAGGATAATTAATGTAAATATAAAAAGAGAGTAAAAAAAAAAAAAATAAGAAAATGCAATAATAAGGGAGTATTTAAAATAAAGGATTTTTAAGAATGCACTTCAAAGTTTCAAGATTTTAACAATTTAAGTTTAAATTTATATAAGTTTTAAATTTTAATTTAACTGTGAATTTAAACGATGTAAGGTCATAACTCCTAGGTTCATAAGTCCCATAGAAAATTACGACTCACTTAGTGGGAATTCTGAATTTTGAAAAAATTATGTTTGCGATACCTTGGTTACAAAATCAGGATTACGCGTTTTGCAAAGTAGCCTTCAAATGTAGTTTAAATGTAAAATTATGGTTGTTTTCTTAATTTTAGAAAAAGGGAATACTGATTCCGAATCCAACCCCAAGATGTGTACCCGTCACTGATATTATATAATTAAGATTAATATTTTTTTTTAATATTACTAAAACGTTTTAAGCTGTGAACTGCGTATAAGGGAGTTATGACCCATCACGCTGAGTCAAAACTCCCAGAGTCATAAGTTCCTTAAGGAGCTCTGACCCTGTACCAATTTAAACGCCTTTGCAATTTGCAACTTTTTTAATTAAATTAGGTTCAATTAATTTTAGTTCGAAACTTCATTGAGATAAGCATCTTTGTTTTTAAACTTATTTCTACAACCAGAGTCTTGTACTATTAGAAATCCTTAATTAAATTGATATGTTACCTAATTAAACATTTGAAGTGATATTAAAATTAATACTACAAACACAATTTTTCTTTTTAAATTAAATAAATTAAATTTTATTTTTATATTACACAGACGCCTTATATTATCTTTTATATTATAAATTTAAAATACGAAATTTAAAACTACACAATTGCAAACTTTGCTAGCATCACACCAACTACCTTTGAATCCTTTTGCAAGACAATCAGCAGCACAGAGTTGTTCACTAGCGAACAAATCACAGATTGCACGTTTTTGCCGGAGTCCACGATGAAGTTCAGAAACTTGTTGAGTTTCTTCAAGTTGATTTAGGGCAGCATCTGCTTCATGAGGGTATGCAATTGCCATTGCAAAAATTAAGGCAAATAAAGCAGCAAAAATTGTGAATTTCATTTTGTATAAATTTGGAATTTTTAATATTAAATTGAAAGTTTTAAAAGTATTTGAAGAACTGTGTTCTAATTCATGTGTTGCAGTGAACTGATATTGAATTGAAAAATTCTTGTAGTTTTTATAATAATTTGTTAGTAGGAACTTAAGATTATTAAAAAAAAATTCCCGAGCACTAGGTAAAGATTATTAAAAAAAAATCCCCTATCGGAAATTCCCCATTCACTGGAGGTCACAAAATATAACTCACCTTACGAATATTGATTACAATTGCTTTTTTATTTATTTATTAGACTTTTGTTTTTTTTTATTTTTTAACAAATCAATCTTATTCATCTGAGAATATATTTATTTTGGTAATACACTTAAAGCTTCTTTCGATTTTGAGTAAAAGCTTTAACTCAAATGTATAAAAGTTTTTTCTTCGGCTTGGTTTAAAACAATGTTTTGTTTTTTTGTTATTGAAATTTTGTTTTTATTTTATTTCATTGTAATCTTAAGTTCTTCTCTAGTTACTTAATCTTATATTGATGATTAATTATTTTATTCTATTTTTTTTAAATAAAATTTAATTAATCTTATTTTAAAATATTTTTTTCCTAATTTGGCTTTCTTTTTGTGTAATTTGTTTATTATCTTCTTAAATTAATAATATTCAATATATTTAATATATAATATTATGGTAGTATATATTATATGTATATATATATTTACATTTTATTTAAAGAATAATTATCTACTTATTTATTTATTTATTTTTAATCTAAAATTACTACAATATATTGTAGAACTACGTAAAAAGAAAGCTTTAGTATTCATTTATAAATAATTGCATACTTTTAGGAGGACTAAAAATTTTATTTTGAGTTCTAAGTGTTTAATTTCATTTTATGGTGTTATTTGATTACTATTACTTTATAACTGTTGTTTTTTAATGAATTAGAGGAAGACTGGGTTTGGAATAAATAAAACCGTTATAAAATTTTAATTTGAAATAGACAAACACTAAAAAGTTACTACTTAACCTCCAGTCTCTGTTCCATTGCTTTGAAGACTGTTCTACATTTCTCATTCTCAATTTCATTGCTTTGAAGCCCTTTACTTAGTAAAACATGTAGGCAGACTAAAATTAAATATCAGATTTATTTCAAAAAATCTATAAGTTTTTTTTTTTAAAATTACTCCAAAGTATAATAAGAAAACTGTGTACATTGAAAATGCAATTTTTATGTTTTTTTCTGATTATCTGAAAGTATAAAAAAAAAAACTAAAACTTGAAAAATATCGTTTTGTTTTATACTTTTTTAAATTTTTTTTAAGAATTGCCATAAGAATGGAAACAGTAAGAGTAAAAGAAACATAAAATTAAAAAAAAGTAAAACTAAATTGAACTAAAGATAAAAAAAAACATTATAACTATTGAGAAACTGAAAATGCTGTTTTTCTTTTTTTTTTTTTGTATTTTTTCGTAGCACATGGGATCGCATTTATAATTTGATCCAAAAAAATTTTTTTAAAAATAAGAAAAAAAAAATATTTTTAGAAAATCTTTAGTACACTTATTTTTCAATTTGTTTTCCGTTTATTTTCAAAAACTGTTTTGGGCCCCCCCCAAAAACAATAAGAAACATCAACAGAATTTAGAAAATTCTATTTTCGTCCTTACGCAGAAAAAAGCAAAAAATAAAAAACAATATAAGTACACATTAAAATGGTGTCATAATCACATATGCTTTTAAAGTTCATGCAGATACAACGGAACAAAATAAAAATAAAAATATAAAATAAAATATAAAATAAAAAATAAAAAATAAAATGAAAATTGTGAAACTATGAACTTTTTCACAACTGTGTTGGAAAATAAAATTAAAAAAAGAAAAGAAAAAACATTTTAAAATGCGACGAAATTTACCAAATTGTTTTAGAAAATTTTATTCTTTTGTTTAAATCCCAAACAATTTTTAGAATTAAAAATTTGATAGTATTTTTAAAGTTTTAAAGAACCGCTATAATTAAGAGGGGATTAAAGTAAGGAAATGGGATTAGAAGTGCTCACTAAGCAAATTCTATTGGCTTCAGATTCCTCCAAAAGTCCTTTAATAGCGTAGAAGTAATGAAGGCAAATGGGATTTCGGAGCGAATGGTATTGAATATCTTTAATTCAAAATTTGAGACAGAATGACTTCAGAGCTGGTCAGAAGTCCTATGATATGAAATTTCGTGTAAGACCATGATCAATCTATTTTTTTAATAGCTTTTAATTTGATAGCAAATTTGGAAGAAAACAAAAATTCAAGCTTATACCGGGAGTATAAAATTAATAATATTATAAAGATTCTTTGATTTTAGCATAGCAATCAAAGATTTTTATTTTACTTTTATTTAAGATTGATTCCGAACTAGTCACACTTATTATTAAATAACATTTCGAACGGAAAGCTACTTCTTAAGACTGTTTGCAGTTTTTTCGGTATTATGTGACTTCAAAATACTGAACCAAGTCGTTTTCAAACCAAACTTTAGATTGGGGACTTTGATAGAAATTTGCAGGTTGGTTTTGAAAATGGAAATTGGGAGAGAAAACTTATGGATTTAGGTTTCGAATAATGAGTCATGTAGGGAAAATGACCGAAAGAAGAAATATCTCTCAATTTTTTATCTTCAAATGCTAGCCTCTACACCACAAATTACAGACTGAAAAGAAATCCATAGTCACAGGCAAGTTAATATAAAAGTATATAAAATATGATACTGTCAAATAAGTTCGCCTACGTAATTTAGTTAGATAAACTAATCATATTTTAAATAGTAATGTTTGGAACTCATAACCATATTTAAAAGAACATTAAAATTTCATCATAATTCTTATTTTATATACAACTCTAAAATCCTAAAGTAAGGTGTTCTGTACTTAAAAATAAATCTTAAATTTAATTGTAATTCCGAATTTAAATTCCTTTGTAATTTTGAAATTTTTTTAACCTAATTAGATTCAAATAATTTCTAATTCGTGACTTCTTTATTTGAATTCGGAAAGATTAGAATTACGGTTTTTTAAGTTATTTGCTTTAACAGATCCTAATTGACTGATATGATACCTATTTAGAAATTTGAACTGAAATTGAACTTAATATTGTAAACACATTTTTATTTTGAATTATTGAAGTTAAATTTTATTTTTATCTTATACAGGCGCCATAATCATATTAAATTATATTTTTAAAATAGGAACTTTAAATTTTTAAAAATTTATCTGCGACAATTGCAAACTTTTCTGGAATCACACCAACCACCTTTGAATCCTTTTGCCAAACAATGAGCTGCACACAATTGTTCACTAGCAAGAAGATCACATGTTGCACGTTTTTGACGTAGACCATGTTGAAGTTCAGAAATTTGATGAGCTTCTTCAGCTCCCTCTAAAGCAGTATCTAATTCGTGAGGGTATGCAATAGCCATTGCAAAAATGACAGCAAATAAAGCAGCAAAAATTGTGAATTTCATTTTATTTAAATTTGTAATTTTTAATATTAAATTGAAAATTTTAAAAGTATTTTAAGAACTGTGTTCTAATTGATGTATTGCAGTCGACTGATATTGAATTCAAAAAAATTTCTAGTTTTTATAATAATCTGTTAGTGGTAACTTAAGATTATTAAAAAAAATTCCCGAGCAGTAGGTAAAGATTATTATAAAAATCCCCTTTTGGAAATCCCCATTCTGAGGTCAAAAAATTTAACTCAGACATAATAAAAATTTAAAAAATATACTTTGAAATAAATCTTAAGTAAAATCAATAAACTAATCATATTTTAAATAATAATCTTCATTCATCTTCAAAACGAACTGGTCAATCAATTAAAAAAAATAAAATAAAAAATTTTATCTGAATTTTTTTTTTTTTTTTTTTTTACGAGGGAATGGAAAGCTCGAAAGCCACCCATTGAAACTGTGCGGTGTTTCGCTGGGTAGTGTATGATTTTTACACACCAAAACCACACCCTTTTTGAATGAAACTTCAGGAGGGAACCTGTAATACAAATGTACAGTTTGGTTACAGGGATGAGGATATGGAAGGATTTAGGATTATGGTGGAAGTTATTTGGAATATCTGGATTATGGGGGGATGGGGAAAATTGCATGGGATATTTAGAAGAAAGATGTTAATGTTCTTCTTAAATTTGGTTAAATCGTACATATATACATTATCAACTTTGGGGAACACATTTGGTGGAAGATGGTTCCATAAACGAGATGAGCGCATGACAAACGAATTTCCATAAGCCGTGTTACGCCATCTGGCTAGTTCAACTGTGTAGGGATGAGCATCTGTTGACCTCCTTGTTTCCCGTTGGAAAATCTTGAATGGAGGCATAAGTTGTTTGATTTCTTTAGAACAGGTGTTAGTCCCTACAAGATATCTATAAAACAAGGTCAGTATCAATAAAACCAAAATATAATTTACTTTAAAAATTTAATTATAATTTTGCAAAATTATAAATGGGATTTCAAAGCGCATGATATTGGATATCTTTGATTCAAAATTTGAAAATTTAAAAGGCAGAATAGTTTCTGAGCTGGTCAGAAGTCCTATGATATGAAATTTTGTGTAAGACCATGATCAATCTATTTTTTTAATAGCTTTTAATTTGATAGCAAATTTGGAAGAAAATAAAAATTCAAGCTTATATCAGGAGTATAAAATTAATAATATTATAAAGATTCTTTGATTTTAGCATTAGCAAATAGATTTTTATTTTACTGTTATTTAAGATTGATTCCGAACTAGTCACACTTATTATTAAATAACATTATAATAACGAACGGAAAGCTACTTGTTAAGACTGTTTGCAGTTTTTTCGGTATTATGTGACTTCAAAATACTGAACCAAGTCGTTTTCAAACCAAACTTTAGATTGGGGACTTTCATACAAATTTGCAGGTTGGTTTTGAAAATGGAAATTGGGAGAGGAAACTTAAGGATTTAGGTTTCGAATAATGAGTCATGTAGGAAAAATGGGAATAATTTGCAGCAATATTCAGGAGAAAGATGTTAATATTCTTCTTAAATTTAATTATGTCATACACATTCGAATTAACAATTTTATGGAATCCATTTGACGGGCTATGGTTCCATAATCTCAATATGCGAGTAGCAAACGAATTTTCATAAGTGGTCTTTACAATTAACAGTGTAGGAATAAGTATCTGTTACATTTTTTGTCTTAAGTTGTAAAACACTTGACTAATATGCCAAATATTTGATTATTAAAAATCATTGGCTTTCCAACAAAATGTTTTTTTAATTATTCGCTATGTGATAAGTGACTGGTATCATAGAGCTCAGATTTTTCGGGAAGAACAAGGGTTGAAGTGGAATTCCCAAGTAGATAGTAGATCCATACACTAGGGGACGACCTAAGTTTTGAAAAGCTTATATTTGATTAGGTCGTGTCCTAGTGTATCGATTTCATTAAATATTATTGTACTAAGGCGTTTTTCTAACACAAGTCCTCGGACGGTCGTTCCTATAATTGTTTTTGATTTTTATTGATATTATTCCTGAATAACTTTTTTGTTTTTTTTTTTTTTATTCCTTTTCCACTCCTTTAAGGAGTATAGGGCATTCAACAAGTTTATTTTAAACTAGGCTTCAGTTTCTTTAATCATAATATTCACTAAGCCGTTGATTACTCGGCTGTAGCTATTGTATAAAGTTATGAAATATGAATGCACAAATGTTAACTTTGTGCGCCATCTATAATTTTACACAAGAATTATTTATATATTTTTATTAAATCTTATTTTATATTACGATATAAACTATTACGATATAATTATACAATTTTACGATATTTTTTTATTAGATATGATCTGACCGAGGTTTGAACCCGATACCTTCCACATGAAAGGCGGCGTCTTTACCATTTACGCCATTCCTGAATAACTAGTTGTAGTAAAACTTACCGAATTTAAGTTTTTCAGTTTCTGTTGATAAGTATCTTTTTTGATAATTAAAAAATTATTAAACTTTTAAAATAAAATTGAACTTCTAAAATATTAAGGTCACAAAGTAAATTTATTTTTTTTAAATTAATTTTTTTTTTCAATTTTCATTTCTTGCCACACAAGAATATTTTTTCATACTAAAATAAAGAAAACTTCATTCGATTTTTTTAATTTAACATTATTAAACTTATGTTTATTGTTTTTACTGCAACATAATATTGTCAATATGTGCAACAAATATTAAAAAATTTCGCTTATAAACATTTCTTTTTTATTTCAATGTGTATAAAATGTGTAAAACATCGAAAAATTTTTAAAATGCAAGTAGTAAAAGGGAAGTGGTGGACTAGGACACCTAGAGAGAGCTAAACGATAAATTATTTACTTTTTTTGAACCTCCATGTGGTTATATTATATGTATAACTCAAGAATCCCTGCCATTTTCAATAATGTAAAAAATAAATTTAATTAAATAATATTTTTTTTAAATCAATTTTTAAACTATACAACAGTGATAGTTCTTGAATTAGACTTAGAATCAAAAATGAACTTCAAACTTCGAATTTAATTCTTAAATTTAAAGAGTTTCTGAAAACTGCAAAAGTGATAAATATTTCGCAATATTCTGAATATTAAATAAAATAAAAAATTTAAAAAAAAATTTTTTTTCAATATTTTTTTTTGTTAAAGTAAAACTAACCCCCTAAAATGTAGAGGGAATTTGTAACTGTTTCAATATAGAAGTAAATTACTGGTAGAACAAACAGTTCTCTTAATGTTTGAAAACTTTTAAGCTTAAAATATTGAAAATTTTCATTAACCAAAAATTGATGGTAGATTTTTTGCATAAAAGTGTTTTAATATAAAAGTAAATTGCTGGATTAAGGTTAACAGAAGAAGAAATATCTCTTAATTTTTTATCTTCTAATGCTAATCTCTACATCACAAGTGACGGACTAAAAAAAAAAACCCATAGTCACAGGCAAGTTAATATAAAAGTATATAAAATATGATACTGTCAAATAAGTTCGCCTACGTAATTTAGTTGGATAAACTAATCATATTTTAAATAGTAATGTTTGGAACTCATAACCATATTAAAAAATATTAAAATTTTATGTGAACAAAATCTTAAAACATAAATTACTTTCCAATTTAGATAAGATTAAGTAGTTATATTTTAAAAGGTTTATAATTCTGAATTGGCATCCGACTCTAAGTCTTAAAGTAAAATATATCTTAAATTTTATTGTAATTCCAAATTTAAATTTCTTTGTAATTTTAAAACATTTTTAATTTAATTAGATTCAAATAATTTTAATTCGTGACTTCTTTATTTGAATTCGTAAAGTTTAGGATTAAAATTTTTTTTCAAGTTTCTTTCCCTAACAAACTCTTGTACTTTTAACAATTATTCAATTGTCTGATATGATACCTATTTAGAAATTTGAACTGAAATTGAACTTAATATTGTAAATACATTTTTATTTTGAATTATTGAAGTTAAATTTTATTTTTATCTTATATAGGCGCCATAATCTTATTAAATTATATTTTTAAAATAGGAACTTTGAATTTTTAAAAATCTATCTGCGACAATTGCAAACTTTTCTGGAATCACACCAACCACCTTTGAATCCTTTTGCCAAACAATGAGCAGCACACAATTGTTCACTAGCAAGAAGATCACATGTTGCACGTTTTTGACGTAGACCATGTTGAAGTTCAGAAACTTGATGAGCTTCTGCAGCTTCCTCCAAAGCAGCATCTATTTCGTGAGGATATGCAATAGCCATTGCAAAAATGACAGCAAATAAAGCAGCAAAAATTGTGAATTTCATTTTACTTAAATTTGTAATTTTTAATATTAAATTGAAATTTTAAAAGTATTTTATGAACTGTGTTCTAATTGATGTATTGTAGTGAACTGATATTGAATTTAAAAATATTTCTAGTTTTTATAATAATTTGTTAGTAGTAACTTAAGATTATTAAAAAAAATTCCCTAGTAGGTAAAGATTATTGTAAAAATCCCCTTTCGGAAATCCCCATTCTAAGGTAAAAAAATTTAACTCAGACATAATAAAAATTTTAAAAAATTATACTTTGAAATAAATCTTAAGTAAAATCATTAAACTAATCTTTATTATTATTTATTATTATTAATATATTTGTCTAGAATGAGGTGTAACAAAAGCATTCAATTAAATGTGTTTTGTTGGATGTGTTCAATTATTAAAAAATAAAATATTAATGTTTTGTTGAATGTGTTTTATTTTAGAAAATAAAATATCATAAATTATCGTAAGCAGGCCAAAAAATATTTTATTAATTTTTAATAAAAAAAATAAACAAAAAAAAATTTTTTTAGTTTATGAAAAAATTGATTTCAGTTTTAAAAATCACAGAGGATTTTCTGGGAATTTTAAATAAATAGTAAATCATTTTGGTATTAAAAACTAAGACTATGCTTTACATGAATTTGTAGTAAGTCTTGAATAGTTTCAGTTAAAAACTGAAATAATGGCGAAAGCCAAATGTACGCTTTGTTGCGTTGCTTGCTTTTTGATTTGGAAAGTAAATGAAGCAAGCAATGTTTCAAAGCAATTTCAAAGCTTACCTCATCTCATCCCTGAAATAAAGCCAAATGAACTGCACCTTAGTAATCAAAGCAAATATATTTTTTTTACTTAATTAGGTAGGTATAATAAAAAAAATCAAAAAATTAATTTGCATTTGATAATGCAAAACTCAATTCATAATTAATTCAATTTTATGTCCATAAAAATAGGTACATAATTAAACATGTTGAGTAGGTTATTGTAGAATGTTGGCAACATACAAGTATTTCGATTTGAATCTAAACAAAGGTTATGAAACAATATACAGAGCTTAGCAACATTTTAAAAATATGTCTACATAAAGTTAATAGATGGAGAAATAGATCATTATTGAAACAAAATAAACCTATAAAAAAATTTCAAATCTTTTAACAACAATTTTATCGAATTTAAATTTAAAAATTTAAAATTTAAACAAGTACGTAATTGAATAAAAAAAAAATTAATTGAAATTAAAAAAAAAAATTCCCCAAGAAGGGATTTGAACTAACGACCCCGAAATTTTATCAAATTTAAAACATACAAAAGGTTACTAGAATCGAAATATAATCCACGTATTACAAAATGTAACAGTTTCGACTTTATTTAAGAAAATAATATTGATATACAATATATGTACATGTATATAATGAAATTAAAAATAATTCTTATTAGAAAAAGTTTTTCTTTCAATTGACATTCCGTCATTCTGTGACGGGCCAACAGCTAGTTAAAAATATAATTTTCTAAAAATTTTTTGTATATTAGAAAATTAAATTAAAAGTTTGTGAAAAAAAACATAAGGAAAATTGAAACGGGAGCAAAGAATATACATAACAAATTTTTATAGAATACTTATTTAATTTTTAATATATAGTAGTTTTAAAAGTTGCATTCATCGGTCATTTACAGTAATTTCATCATTTTTTTTTGCTGTAATAAAATTTTACAACATTTTAATATTTTTGTGTGTTGAGATATTATTTGAAGAACTTGTTTGTAATAAAGAGTATTAGATATAAACAGTCATTCTTGTGAAACTTTCTGTTCTTTAATTAATTTATACATATATATATTTACCCACTTCTAATATTTTAAAATTTATCACGCTCGTGAGTCAGTTCATGTTAAGTTTTAGGAAAGTTTTCAAGATTGCTGACACAAATTGATTAAAAATTTATATGTATACTTATATTTAAGCAAAATGTTATATTGTATCTAGAAGGTTTTCAGTGTGGTGTCTTGATGTAAATTGACAGATTTTTGGATTAAAATTTATTTTGATTACCGTAACAGATAATTAATAATCTTAAATAGAATAGAAGAGAAGATTCAAAGTCAAGAGTTTTGCAAAAGTTTGAAAAAATCTCTTTTTTTTTGGTATTTCTTGGCTTCTTTTGGAATATTTGTAAAAAATATTATTAGGATTGATTTTAGAGTCGGATTTAGCATCAGGATTGCCCCTTTTTCCAGTATATTTATGTAAATGTGACAAAAATTGGGAGAGATTTAGAGTTGAATTCAAATCTGGATTACCCCCCTTCCCAGAATATTTATATTTAGGTAAATGAGAGATTCTGAATTCGGAGAGATTATTTTTTGTATGAAACCATTCTTTTGATTTTAGTGATATGGAAGCTAAATCTAGCTTCAATATTATATTTAGCGGAGGTTCAGGAAGGAAACCCAATTCCAATGTACCCAATTTTATTATACTTTATTGAAATAATTTGAAACTGACTTATTAAAAAATACGAGATTTTGTCCATTGAGATTTTGCCAAACGAGATTTTATAAAAACAAGATTTCGTAGATAAAAGATTTTCTCAAACACGATTTTGTAAAAACGAAATTTCGTAGATACAAGGTTTTCTCAAACAAGATTTTTTAAAAGCGAAATTTGGTATTAGACCCTACAGAATCATTTTCTAAGTATTTTTTTTTTGATGAGTGTTCGTTGATTATTAAAAATCATTGACTTACCAAGAAAATGATATTTAAATTATTTGATAAGTGATAAGTGACTGGTGTAATGGAGCTTAGATTTTTCGGGAAGAATAAAGATTAAAGTGGTGAGCCCACGTAGGTATTAGAGCGTTACACAAGGAGACGACCTAAATTCTAGTTTTGATAACATTTTTAACTAGATTTTAAAATCTTAGATTTGATTAAATATTATTGTATTATAATAAGACTTTTTTCTAACGCAAGGACTGGAGTCACTGAACAGTTTTACCATCATTGCTTTTTCATTTTTACCAATATAATTCTATATACTACAATATTTAACTATAGTTTAAGTTAACTTTTCAAATTTAATGAAGTTTTTAATATCTGTTGATAAGTATCTTTTTTGATAATTAAAAAATTATTAAACTTTTAAAATAAAATTGAACTTCTAGAATATTAAGGTCACAAAGTAAATTTATTTTTTTTAAATTAATTTTTTTTTTCAATTTTCATTTCTTGCCACACAAGAATATTTTTTCATACTAAAATAAAGAAAACTTCATTCGATTTTTTTAATTTAACATTATTAAACTTATGTTTATTGTTTGTACTGCAACATAATATTGTCAATATGTGCAACAAATATTAAAAAATTTCGCTTATAAACATTTCTTTTTTATTTCAATGTGTATAAAATGTGTAAAACATCGAAAAATTTTTGAAATGTAAGTAATAAAAGGAAAGTGGTGTGACTAGGACACCTAGAGAGAGCTAAACGGTAAATTATTTACTTTCTTTGAACCTCCATGTGGTTATATTTTATGTATAATTTAAGAATCCATGTCATTTTCAATAATGTAAAAAATAAATTTAATTGAATAATGTTTTTTTTTTTAAATCAATTTTTAAGCTATACAACAGTGATAGTTCTTGAATTAGACTTAGAATCAAAAATGAACTTCAAACTTCGAATTAATTCTAAAATTTATAGAATTTCTGAAGACTGCAAAGTGATAAGTATTTTGCAATATTCTGAATATTAAATTAATTAATTAAAATAAAATAAAAAAAAATTTTTTTTAATATTTTTTTTTATAAAAGTAAAACTAGCCCCCTAAAATGTAGACTGTTATAATTTGAAAGTAAATTACTCGTAAAAGAAACAGATTTTTTAATGCTTGAAAACTTTTAAGCTTAAAATATTGAAAATTTTTATTAATCAAAAATTGATAGTAGATCTTTTGAATTTAAAAGTGTTTTAATATAAAAGTAAACTGCTGGATTAAGGTTATTAGAAAGAAGAACTATCTCTCAATTTTTTATCTTCAAATGTTAGCCTCTACCAAAGATAATGAATACAACTAGATGTGCACTCTCATATAAAAAATTTTTTAAAAAATAAAACCCTAATATGGGTCTAATATCAACATACATTCATACACGTTAAAAATTAAAAAAGCTTTTAAGAGATTTAAAAATATAAATAAGTCACGTGACTGTCGATTAACCATAGTATAAAGATTTAAAGAAGATAATTTGAGAAAGAATTTTTTATTTGCATTTTTTTTTGTAAGCATGTATATGAATGCGATATGTATACATGTATTAAATATTATTGTTGAATGAAGTTTAATAGATTTTTAATAGATTATACACGTCTTTCGCTATATGTATTATTTTATTCATTTTACATTTACAAGAAATTTAATTTTTTTCTTTATTAGATTTCTATTTTCTGAATTTAAAAGATCATATACTCATCCGATGGTTCCAAAAAATAACGACGTAAGTCAAGTTTGATATGACGATTAAAATATTTGTCTTAAGTATAAGTAAATTCAAATCTTTTTTTTTTACTTGTTAATTTTTTATAATTAAATTTCTTATAAATAATATTTTTTTGGTTTTAAGTATAGTTACAACGAAACAAAATTAAAACAAGGTAGAATGTAAACCAAAGGTACGCCTTCTTATATTAGCATTTTTAGGAGAAATAAAGAAAGAAAAATATGCCATAAAGAATGTGATAAGTCTTGAAGAACGGTTTTTTCAATTTTAGATTTAAAATCGCGAATTTTAATTTGTATTCTTAATTTATTCAAAAAAATAACAAAGTTATAATAAAATATATTTCCAATATTTTTGAACTCATTTATCTTAAAACATCATTTTAGATTTACATCGTTATAATTTGGAGCCATCGATATATTATAATTTCATAAATCGTATTTATTCATTTTTCAAAATTTTTAAAAAAAATAAAGTCAACAAAGCTTTTATTTTGTTTTTTTTTTTTTTTTTTAGTTCTCTAATTTATAAATGAGAGTATAAAGCTTTAAGCTTTTTTTTTTATTTCTTTCTTTTTATTTTAAAGAGCTTGAATTTTAAGGTTTTTGTTTTATATGGACTGTGCACATCTAGTTGTATTCATTATCTTTGCCTCTACACCACAAATTACAGACTGAAAAGAAATCCATAGTCACAGGCAAGTTAATATAAAAGTATATAAAATATGATACTGTCAAATAAGTTCGCCTACGTTATTTAGTTAGATAAACTAATCATATTTTAAATAGTAATTTTTGGAACTCATAACCATATTTAAAAGAACATTAAAATTTCATCATAATTCTTATTTTACATACAACTCTCAAAACCTAAAGTAAGTAATTCTAAATTGTAATTCCGAATTTAAATTCCTTTGTAATTTTAAAACTTTTTTAACCTAATTAGATTCAAATAATTTCTAATTCGTAACATTTTTACTTGAATTCGGAAAGATTAGAATTACGGTTTTTTAAGTTATTTTCTTTAACAGATCCTTGTATTTTAAACAATTATTTAGGTAATTGATTGATATGATACCTATTTAGAAATTTGAACTGAAATTGAACTTAATATTGTAAACACATTTTTATTTAGAATTATTGAAGTTAAATTTTATTTTTATCTTATATAGGTGCCATAATCTTATTAAATCATATTTTTTAAAATAGGAACTTTAAATTTTTAAAAATCTATCTGCGACAATTGCAAACTTTTCTGGAATCACACCAACCACCTTTGAATCCTTTTGCCAAACAATGAGCAGCACACAATTGTTCACTAGCAAGAAGATCACATGTTGCACGTTTTTGACGTAGACCATGTTGAAGTTCAGAAACTTGATGAGCTTCTTCAGCTCCCTCTAAAGCAGTATCTAATTCGTGAGGGTATGCAATAGCCATTGCAAAAATGACGGCAAATAAAGCAGCAAAAATTGTGAATTTCATTTTATTTAAATTTGTAATTTTTAATATTAAATTGAAAGTTTTAAAAGTATTTTAAGAACTGTGTTCTAATTGATGTGTTGTGGTGAACTGATAATGAATTCAAAAATTCATTTAGTTTTTATAAGAATCCGTTAGTAGTAACTTAAGATTATTAAAAAAAATTCCCTAGTATGTAAAGATTATTGTAAAAATCCCCTTTCGGAAATCCCCATTCTGAGGTCAAAAAATTTAACTCAGACATAATAAAAATTTTAAAAAATTATACTTTGAAATAAATCTTAAGTAAAATCTTTAGAACGAACTGGTCAATCAATTAAAAAAATAAAATAAAAATAAAAAATTTTATCTGAACAAAATTAAAATATAATTTATTTTAAAAATTTAATTATAATTTTTTTAAATTATATTTCAAATGTGTTGATTGCAATTTAATAACTTTTTGTTTTAATTTTTGAAAAATTTATTTTAGTTGTGTACATAAGTAAATAATTGGAAAATTATTTGCATTTGATACCAAAAACAACAAAATATAAACATTATTATTATTATTTATTAATATATTTGTCTAGAATGAGGTGTAACAAACGCATTCAATTAAATGTGTTTTGTTGGATGTGTTCAATTATTAAAAAATAAAATATTAATGTTTTGTTGAATGTGTTTTATTTTAGAAAATAAAATATCATAAATTATCGTAAGCAGGCCAAAAAATATTTTATTAATTTTTAATAAAAAAAATAAACAAAAAAAAATTTTTTTAGTTTATTAAAAAATTGATTTCAGTTTTAAAAATCACAGAGGATTTTCTGGGAATTTTAAATAAATAGTAAATCATTTTGGTATTAAAAACTAAGACTATGCTTTACATGAATTTGTAGTAAGTCTTCAATAGTTTCAGTTAAAAACTGAAATAATGGCGAAAGCCAAATGTACGCTTTGTTGCGTTGCTTGCTTTTTGATTTGGAAAGTAAATGAAGCAAGCAATGTTTCAAAGCAATTTCAAAGCTTCCATCATCAAATCCCTGAAATAAAGCCAAATGAACTGCACCTTAGAATCAAAGCAAATATATTTTTTTTACTTAATTAGGTAGGTATAATAAAAAAAATCAAAAAATTAATTTGCATTTGATAATGTAAAACTCAATTCATAATTAATTCAATTTTATGTCCATAAAAATAAGTACATAATTAAACATGTTGAGTAGGTTATTGTAGAATGTTGGCAACATACAAGTATTTCGATTTGAATCTAAACAAAGGTTATGAAACAATATACAGAGCTTAGCAACATTTTAAAAATATGTCTACATAAAGTTAATAGATGGAGAAATAGATCATTATTGAAACAAAATAAACCTATAAAAAAATTTCAAATCTTTTAACAACAATTTTATCGAATTTAAATTTAAAAATTTAAAATTTAAACAAGTACGTAATTGAATAAAAAAAAAATTAATTGAAATTAAAAAAAAAAATTCCACAAGAAGGGAACTTGGAACTTTGAACTAACGACCCCGAAATTTTATCAAATTTAAAACATACAAAAGGTTACTAGAATCGAAATATAATCCACGTATTACAAAATGTAA
Source organism: Dolichopus griseipennis (assembly GCA_963082915.1). Taxonomy (NCBI): domain Eukaryota; kingdom Metazoa; phylum Arthropoda; class Insecta; order Diptera; family Dolichopodidae; genus Dolichopus; species Dolichopus griseipennis. The sequence goes on along the minus strand of OY720443.1, from coordinate 13,969,156 downwards.
CAGTTTCGACTTTATTTAAGAAAATAATATTGATATACAATATATGTACATGTATATAATGAAATTAAAAATAATTCTTATTAGAAAAAGTTTTTCTTTCAATTGACATTCCGTCATTATGTGATGGGCCAACAGCTAGTTAAAAATATAATTTTCTAAAAATTTTTTGTATTTTAGAAAATTAAATTAAAAGCTTTTGAAAAAAAACATAAGGAAAATTGAAATGGGAGCAAAGAATATATATAACAAATTTTTATAGAATACTTATTTAATTTTTAATATATAGTAGTTTTAAAAGTTGCATTCATCGGTCATTTACAGTTATTTCATCACATTTTTGCTGAAATAAAATTTTACAACATTTTAATATTTTTGTGTGTTGAGATATTATTTGAAGAACTTGTTTGTAATAAAAAGTATTAGATATAAACAGTCATTCTTGTGAAACTTTCTGTTCTTTAATTAATTTCTACATATATATATTTACCCACTTCTAATATTGTAAAATTTTTCACGCTCGTGAGTCAGTTCATGTTAAGTTTTAGGAAAGTTTTCAAGATTGCTGACACAAATTGATTAAAAATTTATATGTATACTTATATATAAGCAAAATGTTATATTGTATCTAGAAGGTTTTCAGTGTGGTGTCTTGATGTAAATTGACAGATTTTTGGATTAAAATTTATTTTGATTACCGTAACAGATAATTAATAATCTTAAATAGAATAGAAGAGAAGATTCAAAGTCAAGAGTTTTGCAAAAGTTTGAAAAAATCTCTTTTTTTTTGGTATTTCTTGGCTTCTTTTGGAATATTTGTAAAAAATATTATTAGGATTGATTTTAGAGTCGGATTTAAATTCAGGATTGCCCCTTTTTCCAGTATATTTATGTAAATGTGACAAAAATTGGGAGAGATTTAGAGTTGAATTCAAATCTGGATTACCCCCTTCCCAGAATATTTATATTTAGGTAAATGAGAGATTCTGAATTCGGAGAGATTATTTTTTGTATGAAACCATTCTTTTGATTTTAGTGATATGGAAGCTAAATCTAGCTTCAATATTATATTTAGCGGAGGTTCAGGAAGGAAACCCAATTCCAATGTACCCAATTTTATTATACTTTATTGAAATAATTTGAAACTGACTTATTAAAAAATACGAGATTTTGTCCATTGAGATTTTGCCAAACGAGATTTTATAAAAACAAGATTTCGTAGATAAAAGATTTTCTCAAACACGATTTTGTAAAAACGAAATTTCGTAGATACAAGGTTTTCTCAAACAAGATTTTTTAAAAGCGAAATTTGGTATCAGACCCTACAGAATCATTTTCTAAGTATTTTTTTTTTGATAAGTGTTCGTTGATTATTAAAAATCATTGACTTACCAAGAAAATGATATTTAAATTATTTGATAAGTGATAAGTGACTGGTGTAATGGAGCTTAGATTTTTCGGGAAGAATAAAGATTAAAGTGGTGAGCCCACGTAGGTATTAGAGCGTTACACTAGGAGAAGACCTAAATTCTAGTTTTGATAACATTTTTAACTAAATTTTAAAATTTTAGATTTGATTAAATATTATTGTATTATAATAAGACTTTTTTCTAACGCAAGGAGTCACTGAACAGTTTTACTAGCATTGCTTTTTCATTTTTACCAATATAATTCTATATACCACAATCTTTAACTACAGTTTAAGTTAACTTTTCAAATTTAATGAAGTTTTTAATATTTGTTGATAAGTATTTTTTTTAATAATTGAAAAATTATTAAACTTTTAAAATAAAATTGAACTTCTAGAATATTAAGGTCACAAAGTAAATTTATTTTTTTTAAATTAATTTTTTTTTCAATTTTCATTTCTTGCCACACAAGAATATTTTTTCATACTAAAATAAAGAAACTCCATTCGATTTTTATACCCTACACCTATAGAATAGGTAAAGGGGTATATTAACTTTGGTATGGTGTTTGTAACCACCTAAAGGAAGCGAGCTAGATATGGAAAAGTATATATATTTGTGATCAGCGTGACCGCATGAGTCGATATAGCCATGTTCGTCCGTCCGTCCGTCCGTAGGCACGATAACTCAAAAAATAATGGAGCTATCTTGATGAAATTTTAACTGTAGATTACTAGGACTGAAAGTACGGCGGGGATTGCATATGGGCGAAATCGGCCCATGCGTTCGGATTCTGGACCTTTTAATCGATCGAAGGGCTAACGAACATATATAAAAAATCACGATAACTCAACAACTAATTACGCTATCTTCATCAAATTTGTGCTGTAGGTTACTAGTAATGAAACTACTTCGGGGATTGCGTAAGGTCGGGATTGGACCATGGGTTCGGAACCTAGAACTTTTTGATCGAATTTAGGCCAAACGAGCATAATTCCGAAACCAATGAAGATAGAACCTCCAAATTTGGCATCAAGGTGTCCCTTCCTATTTCCTAAGTGTTTTGGGAATTTGGGTCCCATTGGAGTACTGGGTCGGGGACCAGCCACACATTTCCGAAGACCTTAAAGCATATCTTTAAAATTAATAAAGATAACAACTTGAAAAAATGTAGAAGCGTCCAATTTGCCACAAGGTTCTTTACTATCTCTTGCGTGTTCCCTTAATTTGGGATCGATTGGAGAGGTGGTTCAGTACCCCTCTCAGACCTCCCAAGTTTTAAAAGCTTATAATCGAAATTACTAAAAATAGTTACTTAAAATTAAGGTAGACCGTTCAAATTGTCTACAAGGGTTAACTAGTACTATAAGTAAAGCGCGGGCTTTATAAGGGCGAAATCAGCCCATGGGTTCGGATTCTGGACCTTTTAGTCGGTGTCAGGGATAACGAACATATATTAAAAATCACGATAACTCAACAACTAATGAGGCTATCTTCATGAAATTTGTGCTGTAGGTTATTAGTAATGAAACTACGGCGGTGATTACGTACGGTGAGGATTGGACAATGGGTTCGGAACTGAGAACTTTTTGATCGAATTTAGGCCAAACTAGCGTAATTCCGAAACCAATGAAGATATAACCTCCAAATTTGGTATCGGGGTGTCCCTTCCTCTTGCGTAAGTGTCTTTGAAATTTGGGCGCCATTGGACTAGTGGGTCGGGGACCAGCCACTTAGTTCCGAGGACCTTAAAGCATATTTTCGAAATTAATAAAAATAGTAACTTGAAACAAATGTAGAAGCTTCAAATTTGGCCCAGGGTGTTCTTTACTATTTCTTCCGTGCCCCCCTAATTTGGGATCATTTGGACTGGTGATTCAGGACCTCTCTTAGATCCCCCAAATGTGTAAAAGCTTATCATCGAAATTAATAAAACTAGTTACTTAAAATTAAAATAGAAAGTTCCAATTATGTACAAGGGTTAACTAGTATTGAAAGTATGACGGGACTGCATATGGGCGAAATCGTACCATGGATTCGGGTTCTGGAACGCTTAAAAAGTTCAAGGACTAACAAACATATATCTTAAAAACAGCATAACTCAAAAAATAATGCCGGTATTTTGATGAAATTTAAACTCTAGGTTACTAGTAATGAAAGTACCATGGGAATTGGTTGTGGTCGAGTTTAATTTCAAAGCCAAAGAATATATTTCCTATGTCCTATGTGTCTCCGAAATCTAGACTTAATTGTAGTGGTTCAGCTATGTTCAAAGGTACTTGCTGCATTTATGTAAAATTTATTTGAATACTTAAATGAATTATATGAAATGGTCTAAATTTTTTAATTGTATTTTAGAAGTACATTTATTGCATATTTTGCGTTTGTAAGCTTTTCTATTAGGTACCATTTAAAATAATTGCAATTTTGAAAAATTTGGATTATTAAATATATTATGCTTTGATTATCTTTTATCACAAAATTTAATAATTAGAATTTTTTCATTTTGTAATTGAATTGGAATAAATATATTTTCATTTATTTCAAGTTTGTTTGTTTTTTAATATTTTTAAATAGATAAATTAGTAAGAATTTGTAATAATTTTTAATAGATAGTGTAATTAGAAAATGTTTTTATTATTATAAAGTTAATTTGGTTAGCTATGTCTTATGATCAAATTAATAACAGCTTTTATGGTGTTAAAATGACTTATGGATATGTCCTTAAATTTGAACCAAATTGGTGTAGGGTATTTCTAAGTCGGTTGCACCGACTGACTGTTTCTTTACTTGTTTTAATTTAACATTATTGAACTTATGTTTTTTGTTTTTATTGCAACATAATATTGTCAATATCTGCAACAAATATTAAAAAATTTCGCTTATAAACATTTTTTTTTTATTTCAATGTGTATAAAATGTGTAAAACATAGAAAATTTTTTAAAGTTTAAGTAATAAAAGGGAAGTGATGTGACTAGGACACCAAGAGAGAGTTAAACGATAAATTATTTACTTTATTTGAACCTCCATGTGGTTATATTTTATGTATAATTAAAGAATCCATGCCATTTTCAATAATGTAAAAAATAAATTTAATTGAATAATGTTTTTTGTTTTAAATCAATTTTTAAGCTATACAACAGTGATAGTTCTTGAATTAGACTTAGAATCAAAAATGAACTTCAAACTTCGAATTTAATTCTTAAATTTAAAGAGTTTCTGAAAACTGCAAAAGTGATAAATATTTCGCAATATTCTGAATATTAAATAAAATAAAAAATTTAAAAAAAAAATTTTTTTCAATATTTTTTTTTATTAAAGTAAAACTAACCCCCTAAAATGTAGAGGGAATTTGTAACTGTTTCAATATAGAAGTAAATTACTGGTAGAACAAACAGTTCTCTTAATGTTTGAAAACTTTTAAGCTTAAAATATTGAAAATTTTCATTAACCAAAAATTGATGGTAGATTTTTTGCATAAAAGTGTTTTAATATAAAAGTTAATTGCTGGATTAAGGTTAACAGAAAGAAGAAATATCTCTTAATTTTTTATCTTCTAATGCTAATCTCTACATCACAAGTGACGGACTAAAAAAAAAAACCCATAGTCACAGGCAAGTTAATATAAAAGTATATAAAATATGATACTGTCAAATAAGTTCGCCTACGTAATTTAGTTGGATAAACTAATCATATTTTAAATAGTAATGTTTGGAACTCATAACCATATTTAAAAGAACATTAAAATTTTATCATAATTCTTATTTTACATACAACTCTAAGATTCTAAAGTAAGGTGTTCTGTACTTAAAAATAAATCTTAAATTTAATTGTAATTCCGAATTTAAATTCCTTTGTAATTTTGAAACTTTTTTAGCCTAATTAGATTCAAATAATTTCTAATTCGTAACATTTTTCCTTGAATTCAGAAAGATTAGAATTACGATTTTTTTAAGTTATTTTCTTTAACAGACCCTTGTATTTTCTACAATTATTTAGGTAATTGATTGATATGATACCTATTTATAAATTTGAACTGAAGTTGAACTTAATATTGTAAATACATTTTTATTTTGAATTATTGAAGTTAAATTTTATTTTTATCTTATATAGGCGCCATAATCTTATTAAATTATATTTTTAAAAAAGGAACTTTGAATTTTTAAAAATCTATCTGCGACAATTGCAAACTTTTCTGGAATCACACCAACCACCTTTGAATCCTTTTGCCAAACAATGAGCAGCACACAATGGTTCACTAGCAAGAAGATCACATGTTGCACGTTTTTGACGTAGACCATGTTGAAGTTCAGAAACTTGATGAGCTTCTTCAGCTCCCTCCGAAGCAGTATCTAATTCGTGAGGGTATGCAATAGCCATTGCAAAAATGACAGCAAATAAAGCAGCAAAAATTGTGAATTTCATTTTATTTAAATTTGTAATTTTTAATATTAAATTGAAATTTTAAAAGTATTTTATGAACTGTGTTCTAATTGATGTATTGTAGTGAACTGATATTGAATTTAAAAATATTTCTAGTTTTTATAATAATCTGTTAGTAGTAACTTAAGATTATTAAAAAAAATTCCCTAGTAGGTAAAGATTATTGTAAAAATCCCCTTTCGGAAATCCCCATTCTAAGGTCAAAAAATTTAGCTCAGACTTAATAAAAATTAAAAAAAATATACTTTGAAATAAATCTTAAGTAAAATCAATAAACTAATCTTTATTATTATTTATTATTATTATTATTAATATATTTGTCTAGAATGAGGTGTAACAAACGCATTCAATTAAATGTGTTTTGTTGGATGTGTTCAATTATTAAAAAATAAAATATTAATGTTTTGTTGAATGTGTTTTATTTTAGAAAATAAAATATCATAAATTATCGTAAGCAGGCCAAAAAATATTTTATTAATTTTTAATAAAAAAAATAAACAAAAAAAAATTTTTTTAGTTTATGAAAAAATTGATTTCAGTTTTAAAAATCACAGAGGATTTTCTGGGAATTTTAAATAAATAGTAAATCATTTTGGTATTAAAAACTAAGACTATGCTTTACATGAATTTGTAGTAAGTCTTGAATAGTTTCAGTTAAAAACTGAAATAATGGCTAAAGCCAAATGTACGCTTTGTTGCGTTGCTTTTTGATTTGGAAAGTAAATGAAGCAAGCAATGTTTCAAAGCAATTTCAAAGCTTCCCTCATTAAATCCCTGAAATAAAGCCAAATGAACTGCACCTTAGAATCAAAGCAAATATATTTTTTTTACTTAATTAGGTAGGTATAATAAAAAAAAATCAAAAAATTAATTTGCATTTGATAATGTAAAACTCAATTCATAATTAATTCAATTTTATGTCCATAAAAATAAGTACATAATTAAACATGTTGAGTAGGTTATTGTAGAATGTTGGCAACATACAAGTATTTTGATTTGAATCTAAACAAAGGTTATGAAACAATATACAGAGCTTAGCAACATTTTAAAAATATGTCTACATAAAGTTAATAGATGGAGAAATAGATCATTATTGAAACAAAATAAACCTATAAAAAAATTTCAAATCTTTTAACAACAATTTTATCGAATTTAAATTTAAAAATTTAAAATTTAAACAAGTACGTAATTGAATAAAAAAAAAATTAATTGAAATTAAAAAAAAAAATTCCACAAGAATGGATTTGAACTAACGACCCCGAAATTTTATCAAATTTAAAACATACAAAAGGTTACTAGAATCGAAATATAATCCACGTATTACAAAATGTAACAGTTTCGACTTTATTTAAGAAAATAATATTGATATACAATATATGTACATGTATATAATGAAATTAAAAATAATTCTTATTAGAAAAAGTTTTTCTTTCAATTGACATTCCGTCATTATGTGATGGGCCAACAGCTAGTTAAAAATATAATTTTCTAAAAATTTTTTGTATTTTAGAAAATTAAATTAAAAGCTTTTGAAAAAAAAACATAAGGAAAATTAAAACGGGAGCAAAGAATATATATATAACAAATTTTTATAGAATACTTATTTAATTTTTAATATATAGTAGTTTTAAAAGTTGCATTCATCGGTCATTTACAGTTATTTCATCACATTTTTGCTGTAATAAAATTTTACAACATATTAATATTTTTGTGTGTTGAGATATTATTTGAAGAACTTGTTTGTAATAAAAAGTATTAGATATAAACAGTCATTCTTGTGAAACTTTCTGTTCTTTAATTAATTTCTACATATATATATTTACCCACTTCTAATATTTTAAAATTTATCACGCTCGTGAGTCAGTTCATGTTAAGTTTTAGGAAAGTTTTCAAGATTGCTGACACAAATTGATTAAAAATTTATATGTATACTTATATATAAGCAAAATGTTATATTGTATCTAGAAGGTTTTCAGTGTGGTGTCTTGATGTAAATTGACAGATTTTTGGATTAAAATTTATTTTGATTACCGTAACAGATAATTAATAATCTTAAATAGAATAGAAGAGAAGATTCAAAGTCAAGAGTTTTGCAAAAGTTTGAAAAAATCTCGTTTTTTGAAAATCTCGTTTTTTAAAAATCTCTTTTTTTTGGTATTTCTTGGCTTCTTTTGGAATATTTGTAAAAAATATTATTAGGATTGATTTTAGAGTCGGATTTAGCATCAGGATTGCCCCTTTTTCCAGTATATTTATGTAAATGTGACAAAAATTGGGAGAGATTTAGAGTTGAATTCAAATCTGGATTACCCCCCTTCCCAGAATATTTATATTTAGGTAAATGAGAGATTCTGAATTCGGAGAGATTATTTTTTGTATGAAACCATTCTTTTGATTTTAGTGATATGGAAGCTAAATCTAGCTTCAATATTATATTTAGCGGAGGTTCAGGAAGGAAACCCAATTCCAATGAACCCAATTTTATTATACTTTATTGAAATAATTTGAAACTGACTTATTAAAAAATACGAGATTTTGTCCATTGAGATTTTGCCAAACGAGATTTTATAAAAACAAGATTTCGTAGATAAAAGATTTTCTCAAACACGATTTTGTAAAAACGAAATTTCGTAGATACAAGAGTTTTGCAAAAGTTTGAAAAAATCTCGTTTTTTGAAAATCTCGTTTTTTAAAAATCTCTTTTTTTTGGTATTTCTTGGCTTCTTTTGGAATATTTGTAAAAAATATTATTAGGATTGATTTTAGAGTCGGATTTAGCATCAGGATTGCCCCTTTTTCCAGTATATTTATGTAAATGTGACAAAAATTGGGAGAGATTTAGAGTTGAATTCAAATCTGGATTACCCCCCTTCCCAGAATATTTATATTTAGGTAAATGAGAGATTCTGAATTCGGAGAGATTATTTTTTGTATGAAACCATTCTTTTGATTTTAGTGATATGGAAGCTAAATCTAGCTTCAATATTATATTTAGCGGAGGTTCAGGAAGGAAACCCAATTCCAATGTACCCAATTTTATTATACTTTATTGAAATAATTTGAAACTGACTTATTAAAAAATACGAGATTTTGTCCATTGAGATTTTGCCAAACGAGATTTTATAAAAACAAGATTTCGTAGATAAAAGATTTTCTCAAACACGATTTTGTAAAAACGAAATTTCGTAGATACAAGGTTTTCTCAAACAAGATTTTTTAAAAGCGAAATTTGGTATCAGACCCTACAGAATCATTTTCTAAGTATTTATACCCGTGCATACATATATGACATCGGGTATATTAGATTTGCTCCTCCGTTTGTAACGCATCGATCTAGACGAGCTAGATATAGTGTCAAGGGTACGTATCGGCTCAGAATCGAAAAATTAGTCGATCTAGCTATGTGTGTCTGTCCGTCCGTCCGTCCGTCCGTCTGTGTGTCAGCACGATAACTCAAAAACTATCACTAGTCCACTTAAATAAATTAGTTGGATAAACTAATCATATTTTAAATAATAATTTTTGGAACTTATAACCATATTAAAAAACATTAAAATTTCATCATAATTCTTATTTTACATACAACTCTCAAAACCTAAAGTAAGTAATTCTAAATTGTAATTCCGAATTTAAATTCCTTTGTAATTTTGAAACTTTTTTAGCCTAATTAGATTCAAATAATTTCTAATTCGTAACATTTTTCCTTGAATTCGGAAAGATTTTCGATTTTTTTAAGTTATTTTCTTTAACAGACCCTTGTATTTTAAACAATTATTTAGGTAATTGATACCTACTTAGAAATTTGAAGTGAAGTTGAACTTAATATTGTAAACACATTTTTATTTTGAATTATTGAAGTTAAATTTTATTTTTTGATCTTATATAGGCCCACAATTGCAAACTTTTCGGTTATCACACCAACCACCTGTGAATCCTTTTGCCAAACAATGAATTGCACAAAATGCTTCACTACCATCACAATATGTTGCACGTTTTTGACGTAGACCATGTTGAAGTTCAGAAACTTGATGAGCTTCTTCAGCTCCCTCCAAAGCAGTATCTAATTCGTGAGGGTATGCAATAGCCATTGCAAAAATGACAGCAAATAAAGCAGCAAAAATTGTGAATTTCATTTTATTTAAATTTGTAATTTTTAATATTAAATTGAAAGTTTTAAAAGTATTTTAAGAACTGTGTTTTAATTGATGTGTTGTGGTGAACTGATATTGAATTCAAAAATATTTCTGGTTTTTATAATAATCTGTTAGTAGTAACTTAAGATTACAGAAAAAAATTCACGAGCAGTAGATAAAGATTATTATAAAAATACCCTTTTGGAAATCCCCATTCTGAGGTCAAACAATTTAACTCAGACATAATAAAAATTTAAAAAAAATATACTTTGAAATAAATTTTAAGTAAAATGAATAAACTAATCATATTTTAAATAATAATTTTCGTTCATCTTCAAAACGAAAAAAAAAAATAAATAAAAACAAAAAATTTTAGCTGAACAAAATTAAAATACAATTTACTTTAAAAATTTAATTATAATTTTGTAAAATTATATTTCAAATGTGTTGATTGCAATTTAATAACTTTTTGTTTTAATTTTTGAAAAATTTATTTTAGTTGTGTACTTAAGTAAATAATTGGAAAATTATTTGCATTTGATACCAAAAACAACAAAATATACATTAAAAATATAATTTTCTAAAAATTAAATTAAAAGTTTTTGAAAAAAAAAAACAAGAGAAAATTAAAACGGAAGCAAAGAATATATATATAACAAATTTTTATAGAATACTTATTTAATTTTTAGTATATAGTAGTTTTAAATCACGTCTCTTGACAAGGGAAACGAAATTATTAATTTATAAAACAATAATACGCCCTGTGGTAACATACGGTTGTGAGGTATGGACACTGAATATGGCTGACGAAAACGATCTCCGAATTTTTGAACGGAAAATACTAAGGAAAATTTGTGGCCCTATAAGGGTAGAAAATGGAGATTACAGGAGAAGGAATAATGCTGAACTAAATGAATTTATAAAAAATGAAGACATTATTCGTTTCAGTAAATCACAACGCCTAAGGTGGGCAGGGCCATATAAGATATTACATCTAAGACCCATATTAAGTCGAGCTAGAGGAAGACCAAGAACAAGATGGGAAGACAACATTGAAAACGATGCTTCAAAATTACAAGTGAGAAATTGGAAAACAACGGCGAAAGACCGGGAGATATGGAGGCAAATAGTTATGAAGGCCAAAGCTCACACCGAGCTGTAGAGTCATAGAAGAAGAAGTAGTTTTAAAAGTTGCATTCATCGGTCATTTACAGTTATTTCATCATTTTTTTTGCTGTAATAAAATTTTACAACACATTTTTATATTTTTGTGTGTTGAGATATTATTTGAAGAACTTGTTTGTAATAAAAAGTATTAGATATAAACAGTCATTCTTGTGAAACTTTCTGTTCTTTAATTAATTTCTACATATATATATTTACCCACTTCTAATATTTTAAAATTTATCACGCTCGTGAGTCAGTTCATGTTAAGTTTTAGGAAAGTTTTCAAGATTGCTGACACAAATTGATTAAAAATTTATATGTATACTTATATATAAGCAAAATGTTATATTGTATCTAGAAGGTTTTCAGTGTGGTGTCTTGATGTAAATTGACAGATTTTTGGATTAAAATTTATTTTGATTACCGTAACAGATAATTAATAATCTTAAATAGAATAGAAGAGAAGATTCAAAGTCAAGAGTTTTGCAAAAGTTTGAAAAAATCTCGTTTTTTGAAAATCTCGTTTTTTAAAAATCTCTTTTTTTTGGTATTTCTTGGCTTCTTTTGGAATATTTGTAAAAAATATTATTAGGATTGATTTTAGAGTCGGATTTAGCATCAGGATTGCCCCTTTTTCCAGTATATTTATGTAAATGTGACAAAAATTGGGAGAGATTTAGAGTTGAATTCAAATCTGGATTACCCCCCTTCCCAGAATATTTATATTTAGGTAAATGAGAGATTCTGAATTCGGAGAGATTATTTTTTGTATGAAACCATTCTTTTGATTTTAGTGATATGGAAGCTAAATCTAGCTTCAATATTATATTTAGCGGAGGTTCAGGAAGGAAACCCAATTCCAATGTACCCAATTTTATTATACTTTATTGAAATAATTTGAAACTGACTTATTGATACGAGATTTTGTCAAACGAGATTTTATAAAAACAAGATTTCGTAGATAAAAGATTTTCTCAAACTAGATTTTGTAAAAGCGAAATTTGGTATCAGACCCTTCAGAATCATTTTTTTTTTTTTTTTTTTTTTGTTTTAAACTTTTATTTATTTTTTGTTATCTTAGTACAAACCTAAAAAAAGTTTACAAAACGGCTTAATTTCAAATATTATTAACATTTAAAATAATCATATTTTTTATTGTTAATTTATGTAAATTTAATTTAACTTAATCTATATATTTAAATTCCTTCATTTATTATATCTACAGTACATAATGCAAAAAGTTATAAAAAAAAATCATTATTAAATCTGTTTGTTTTAATAAAATTCGCTTAACTTAACTTAACCTACTTAGCCTACTTACAACCTAAACTAGAAAGCAATTTCTTAATGTCAAAGAACATCCAACCACCAATAGTTTTTATTAACAAATTTGTCTTTGTCCGATATGAACATGTCGTATTTTAAATTATCTCCATTAAATGTTGCCTGGATCGTATTCAATTGTTTTGCATGTGGCCCGTCTATTATAGTGAAATAATATAAGGACAAGCGATTGGTTTTGAATGAAACCATTTTTATCTAAAAAGATGAAATGCTCGGGGGCTATGAGGCCAGTGAGCAGTGTCTTTTTAATGTACTCCTCATTGTGGTAAAATATATGTGATATTAAACCATTTTCTGGAGTTTTTAGTGCTCTATCATAGTGATCTCGAACTAATTTCAAAATAAAATTATCGATTCTTATGATTTTGGATTCCTTGTACAAGTATTTATTGGAATAAAAATGCTTGTAGTCGGTTTCAGGCTTTCGGTGTTTGTTAATACATACTCTTATACACTTTCTTTCAAACTTACGTATTTTTTCCATTAGGCTTCCACTTATGTTGTACCATATGGGTGCACCATATGTAAGTGTTGGCCTAATTAATGTTTGGTAACATATTATTTTAATCCGATTGCTTATGTTTTTGTTATAGAACAGGTTTTTGGCTGCCATAAATGCTTTGTTATCTTTAAGAACTGTATATTTTATATGCTCGATGAAGTTCAAATTACGATGTAAATGAACTCCGAGATATTTGACAACTTTACTGTTTTTGAGAGTTAAATTTGGAGATTTTATAGAGAAATTTTTCCAATTTTTTCTAATGTCTGAGATACTTGTTTTATCAACCGTATTACGAAATAATATGGTTTCACATTTATTAAAGTTCATTTTTAATATCCAAACTTTACAATAGTCCAACACGGTATTGAACATATTTTGTAATTTGGTTTGAATGCTATTTACGGTGTCACTCGCGGAATAAATTATTATATCATCCGCGAAAGCTAGTGTATAATTGTTGCCTTTAAATCTATCTAATAAAAATAACAGGTCTGAGATATAAATCGAAAACAGCGTTGGTGCGTTGACTATACCCTGTTGAAGTCCATTTTCGATATAGAATGTTTTATGTGTCGTATTTGCCTTACTAATAATTTGAAAAGAATTATTATATAACATACCATGAATTATAGAAATCAGATAATTAGGAAGTTTATATTTTATAAGCTTGTAAATCAAGCCATCTATAGCCACACAGTATTAAAAGCTTTCTCTAAATCAATTAGACAAGCGCCAACAGCAAATTTTTTATTAATAAACCAACAAATGTCTGATGTAAGTTTGTTTATCGTGTGTATGGTACTATGCTTATATCTAAAACCAAATTGGTTCTGTGGTATTAGATTATTTTTTTTAACAAATTTTGAAATTTTATCGTTGATAATAGTTTCATAAACTTTGCTTATGTTAGGCATTAAACTTATAGGCCTATAATTATGTGGATTAGTTGGATCTTTGCCTGGTTTTTTTAGCAATATTGTTTTCGAAGTTTTCCATATATTTGGAAAATACGAATTGTTAATTGCATTGTTAAAAATTATAACATATTTATTTTTATTTATTATAAAATTACTTAAATTTTTAAGTACCACATTTGATATATTATCGTTTCCACAAGAAATTTTATTTTTTAAGGTTTTAAGCTTTGCTGTAATTTCTTCTTGGTTTGTGAATTTGCTATTTTCGCCGTATTGATTAGATGATTTATTTGTATTGGAAAATGTGGATAAAGTGATATTATTGGATCTTAATTGTTCCACATTACTTTTAAATTGTTGGACTTTGTTTTCTACTATAGTGTGAAATCTGCTGTTAATTGGAATATTTATTTTATGAGTTTGTTCTAAGTGAGAGCCCATGAAATTATAAATATGTGTTGAGTCTTGTAAAATAAATTTGTTTGAATTAGTTTTTTTAAGGTTGTTGATGTTAATGTTATTTTGTGTTAGAAGATGATTATCATTTGGATCGATATGAAGGTTTGTGATTTGGTTATATTTATTTTTTCGAAAAATTTTATTGATTTGTGGGAACATATTGTTTTGTGGAGAAATGTTTTGAAGCCGGTTTTTGTAATAACTATTTATTTCAATTTTAATTTGTTGTTTAATTAATGTGTTTATGTTATTAAGTAAACTTTTATTTTAAGTAATTGAATATCATGAGAAGAGAAATCTAGTCTTTGTTTGTAAATTTTGTGGATGTCATTTAACAAAGAACTTTTTTTTTCAAAAGTAGTTTAAGTTTTCTGGAGTTAAATTTATTAAGGTTATTTGAAAATTGTGTTTTAGGTATTATTTCGTTTATGGTTTTATAAATAATTTTGTTTAATTTTAGAAGATGAAAATTTATATTTTGTAACGAAATGTTGCAATTATCTAAGATTTTGTTCTCCGTGTTAAGATATTCAATATCGTAGTTTTGATCTAATTTCCTCCGAAATTTATTCCAATTAGTATTATTGAAATTAAATATTTCTTCGCATGGCAACTCTTTACTTAGAACTTTTTCATTTTTAATGTGGAATGGGATGCAAATAGCATTGTGGTCACTATCATATGGCAAAGTTGTTCAGAATCATTTTCTAAGTACAGACAGTACAGATTAAAATAGTTTTAAGGTAAGTTAACACTGAATTGCATACTTTTAGGAGGATATAAGAACTTTAATATAATTCTTTCATATTAAATTATTATATATTAAATTCATTTTAAATTATTATATTGATGATTGTAGTTCTAAAACATTTATTTTTTATGTGCATGTGTGTGTGTGTATGTGCGAATATAATACATATTATATATTTTATGGTATCAAGTTTTTATTTTCGAGAAAATTTAATACAACAGCTTCCATAAGACAAATAAATATTCATTGAATATGAGTGTGTATGATATTAGCTCTTGTAGTTTGTTTTAAAATTTACAATTTTTCATTACAAATATTTTATTTCATATTAAATTCAAGATTTATTTTTAATAAAATTGTCACATATATTATACGAATATATATATTATATACATTATATTATCAAATGTACTTTTACAATATTAAATATTAATACATATATATTTTTTGTATGTTTGTTTTATTTTTTCCTTACATTAATCATAAATTCTGTTCTGTAATTTACACTCAATTCTGTAGTTGGCCATAGCGGGAAGGAAATTAGATGAATTTTCTAGGAAAATATCTTTACAATTACAGTTCAATAATTTAATGAAAAATTACTTCCTGTATTTAATGTCGAAACAAAATTTATGATTTTTTCAAGAGAAGGAACATGTTGGAAGAAAGTTATCATATATGGATATATCAGTTTAAAATTTCAAGTTAATAATTTTGTTTTTATATAATTGATGGAAATTTTAAACATTTTATGTCACCTGTTTTTTTTTCAAAGGAATTTTATATGAAATAAAATATAGTTTCTTTTTTTAAAACTTGCAATGATAACTAACTGTGGCATTGCTCTTATTACATTTATAACGCCAAATTTAAAAGATTCTATTTGGTTTAACTAAATTTTACAAGCTTGCCTGTACTTAAATTGAATATTTTAATCATTATTAAACTTTAACATTTGGATTACACGATAAGTTTTTAATCAAATACCTATTCACCAATCATTCAGCAATGTATTACGGAAAACTATGTAATTCAATAATGATAACCAAAACTGACACTGGGTTAATGATTATTTAAAATCTATTTTTCAAATATATGACGTTTACTTTAACAATTTATAATTATACATTTTTGCAAACTCTTATTTTTAAATGCAGTCTATTTAGAATCAATGACACAACTTCCAATATTTGAAAAAGAATTCTCTCTATTGTTCTCAATTGAAGCAACCACTTATCAGTAATCAAATATCCCGATTAGCATTTCATAATTATTGTTAATAGCTTAATAAAGTTTTGATTACTACAAAATAATCATTTATCAATTAAATTATAATTGGATTATGTGATTTGTAACTCGAGGCGGATCAACAAGTTATCATTAATCAAATAATCATTGATTAGTGATTAGTTAGTTTGATAAGTGATTTGCAGCCCTGGTATTTGATTGAAAATAAAATATCGAGTAATTTTTGAGTGCAATTTTAACTTGAGTCAAATTGAGTTAAATTTTTTGAGATTTTATACACAGAAGAGCCATATTAAAATAATCATTGTTTTGATAAACTTTTGTTGCCCCAAAAGCATATTTGACAATGAACCAATGAATTTCGATTGGCAGAAAAAACTGGCTTATTTGATTAGTGATAAGTGGCTAGTGATAAAAATAAATAAACCAATGAACTTTGATTACCAGGTCCTATTGCACCAATAACTTATCACTAATGTACTAATCAAATTATCCAAACTTTTGTTGCCCCAACACTATATTTGACAACAAACATATGAAGTTTGATTAGTAAAAAACACTCACTTATAAAAAAAATGATAAATCCATGAGTGTTGATAAGTGTTGGTGCAATAGGGCCCAGAAAACACTACCTTATCAATATATAATTATTCGATTAGTGATAAGAATAAATATTCCAATGAAATTTAATTAGCTGAAAACACTAAAAAATGATTATTTTAATGATAAGTGATTGGCAGCCCTGGTATTTAATTTAAAATAAAATATCGAATAATTTTTGAGTGTAATTTTAACTTGCGTCAAATTGAGTTAAATTTTTTGAGATTTTATACACAGAGAGCTATATTAAATAACTCATACTAAGAAAAGCTTAGATAAGCAAATATAAAATATTGTTAAAAAAAAAAATTAAATATGGTAACTCTTTGATTTTTTATGATCTCATAAAACTTTTTTTTTAGAGAGATGGTAACACATATACATATACATATAATACTTATAGTGATTACGAATACAACTACAATAATTTATAATAAAACTAATATAATGCAAAAAAAAAAATAAAAATAAAAGAAAAACGATTCATAAAATCAAATTTATTACTTTAATTTGTTATTGTATTTATGTGTACTTTGATTTTATTTCTTTAAAGTTTTTTTTTTTTTTTTACTTTCATTTTATGTGTGTAAAAGCTGGTCGTTATTGTAAAATAAAATCAAAATACAAAAAAAAAAAAACTAAAAATTTTAGCAGCCATTTTATATTAGGTTTTGGCAAAATTTTCTTTGTTGTATAAATACAAGTATACATATTGTTGTCCTTATTTTTTTATTCTCTAATATTATTGAGAATTGAGATTGCATGCATTGACATTGCTTTGGCGTCTTGTACTTTTTAGCTTTTTAGTACTTTGACACAATTTTTCATTTTTCATTTCAATTTTTTTCCAAAAAAATGTAAAAAAAATGATTCAATGTTGCATTATATCAGGGTTTGTTTTTTTTTTTCATTTTTTTTTTTATATATTAAATAAAATAATAATAAAAAAACTAAAAAAATTTAAATTTCAAAAGAAAACAAAAGAGAAAAAATTTCAGGGAAATAAAAGAGAGATGGAAAGAAAAAAAGAAAATAAGTATGTGTCATATATTTCATTACAATTAAGTTTTCATGGTCACATAGGAGCCATAATGTTTTCGAAATAATAAAATAAAAAATGGAACATATATATATATATATATATATATATATATGCAGAAAGCAAAATTGTATTACAATAAAATAAATACAACAAAGTCAAAAAGGAACCAAATAATATGAAAGAAAGGGAGTAAGAATAATAAATGCGAAATGGTAAAAAAAAAACAAAGATCTATTTAGAGCATGGTTTTTTCTTTTATTTCTACCAATTCAGACATTATTTCAGAAGATTATAATTTTGATCTTTTCATTTTTAGTTATCACATTAAATTTAAGAACGAATGAAGTTAAATGTGTATAACTTTATTCATAAAAATAAAAAAAAATTTTCAATAAAATTTGATGGTGTGTTATTTTTAAGTGTTTATTTTAAATATTTAACTTTATCGAGTTTAATTTTATTTTGCGAAGTATTAAAACGAATTGAAAATAGCAACTTTGTATAAATTGATGGTGAATATACTAGTTTTTATTTTTTTTTAAATAATAGTTAGTTGAAATGTAAAGTGATGATTTAAGTTAATAGTCTTCGGTTAGTTAAAGATATTGATTATTTTATATTATTAATCAATCAAAATTTTGATAATTTGCGAAATTATATTTTAAAAGTCTAAAAACTACTTTAAGAATACTTATTTTAATTAATAGTACCATAGAATATTAAAAAGAATATAAAATAATTATAAAATCTCCTATAGTTATGTAAAATTTGCCTAAAAATATGCAATTTTTTTTATGACATTATTAAAAAGAGAATGTGCTAATGGTCTACTCCTTTTTGTCCAAAATGTCGACACACAATCTCTGTGAAACATATTTTTACCGAATGTCCTTTCACATTAAATATTTTGACAAAGAATAATCTTAACACTGAACATTTTCCTCAACCTAATCGCAATAGATTAGATCTAATACAAAATATAGCTAGGGATTTTAATATTTGGAATAAAATTTAGATACAATAGAAAAAGAGGAGGAAAAAAAGCAAATTCTTAAAAGTTATATTTAAAACAAACTACTCTAAACTAACATAAAAAAGTAATATCAAAATTATTGCACACTATATAAAAACATGAATTACAAGATTAAAAATTTTTAAATATTTAAATTAAATTATACATAAGGATTTGATAAGAAATCAAAAAAGTATTTTTGTAAATTGGAATTGTAAATTGGAAAACGGTAGTATAACTTTAAATAAGCATATTGATTAATTAAGATAATTATAAAAATAGTTTTAAGATTCAAAATTAAATAAGATATAAAAATTTTAAGATTAATTAGAATCAGCCCACAATGGCCCTGGCAGTGGAGGGTTTTACCAATGTTGCGTTGTTATTTTAATGCGTAATATTCGAATAAATCAATAAATAATAGTCTACTAATGGTTTAAAATCAAAGTGATAGTTTTGTGATATATATATATACATTAGAAATATATATGTCCATAAATTTGGACATGTTGATTGTACTTATATAGTTAAGTAAGTAATATTGTGATATAAAAAGATCTCTATCAAAAGGTTGGGGTAAAAAGGTTTTAGACTCGGAAACTCCTCATTGTAAATTTAATTTAAAATTTTGATGTGAAAATTATTTAATCATTTTTTGAACAATAAATTAAATTTGAAAGAATATTAAGTTTATAACTGTTGATCTTATTTTGAAAGATCATTTAACTTTATTTCAGAATAAATGAATAAAAAGATATAATATCTATTCATTGTTATGTCAAAACATTCTTACTAAAACACAGATTATATTAATTTAATATTGTTATTCTGATTTAAGTTAAATACAATATTTATAACTTGAATTTCCAATAAAGTCCGTATTTTAAAGGTTAAAGTCAAAAAAATTAAGTATTAAAGATCTAAAGATTTTATTATTAAAAATTATAATCTTAGAAATCCTTCAAAAAATGTCATAAAAGCATAATTGTACAGAACTCTTCAATATTGTATTAAAAGTATTAAAGCCAAAGAAAATTTGAATATAAAATTTGTTTAAAATGTAAACCATGTATTTCAACATAGTCTTTTATATATACAATTATATATAATATAAAAGAAAATAATTTAATTGAAATTTATTAATATCTTAATATTTTAATCCAATTTTTTTTTTTAATATTTTAAATAATACAAAAACGACTTTTTTTGTAACGACTTTGTAAGAACTTTTTTCTGTTTTTTTTTTTTAAATAATAATTAAAAAAAATAAAAAGTTCAAAGAAAGTAATATTAAAAAATTAGTATTTTTTTTTCATAAAGATAATTTGTTTTTCTTAAAACTTTTTATGTAAGTAAAACAATGAACAAAAAGCAAACTATTAGATTTAAAGTTAAAGTAAAAAGAAAAGAGTATGAAATAAGAAAATAATATAATGTTAAAGAAACATGAAACCATATTCTATGTGTAATAAAAAAATATTAAGTAAAAACAACTTTTACACTCACTATCCAAAGAAAGTTATTTTACACTTACAAAGTTTTACATAAGTATAAAGATCAAAAGTTGGAATAAGCTGTTAATTTTTATTATCATAGATGGATTGGTTGCATGCTGTGCTGTTTTTTTTTAAAGTGCTAACTGATCAGATACTATAGGTTAAAAGCCTGTCTATATGTGTGCATGTTGGTACAGCATGGAGATATTATATTCTTTTTATAAAAACGGATCCAAATGAATTCCACATACAACATCAATATGAGATAGTTGTTGTTGTTATTTTGAAAAGGGGGAACCGTTGTGAACCTCTGCTCTCAGAGTCGCTCATATTTCTGCCTCATTGGGCTGGTGTATACCCTTCATGAAGCTTATCAATTTTCCCTGGTCTAATTCCCTTACCGTGCTGAAGTCATCCTAGTGTCTTCCTCCTAAGATTCTGCATAGGCATAGGACATGGAAAACCGTAGCTGCATGGGCTCTGAGCATTAAGTGACCCGTGCTTATCCCTGTCATTAGTCTAAGATCCTGCCTTTTTAGTTTTTCTGCAACTTGTTTCTCCCCAGAAATCTCTGTATGAGTTGATCCGATGGAGTTTATCCATTTTTCCATAGGTTGGGTTTTAGCCCAGAATTTTGTAAACCGTTTCACCTCTGAATATGAGATAGTACTACAAGTAGAAATGTCTTTAAATTTTTAATAGATGCAATTTATTTCTTATAAGATTCAATTTCTGTATCTGTGAGTTATATTATTCAAATTAAATTATTTATTTATAAAACTCATATGGTTTATATAAGAACTGTAAAAGATATAATTACTTTCTTACGATGACTCTAAGTGAATAAAAAAGTCTATTAATTTTTAATTAAATCAAATAGTTCTGTCAACTTACAACTTCTGACAATTGAATTCAAGCAGATTTTCAATATAAAATTTTACAAGATTAATGAAAAGCATTCGAAATCTTAAAAATAATGCTTTCAGACATGCTCGACACAGTTGAAATACTGTACGGCATATAAATGCGATTTAACGCCTAAAAATTTAAATTAGAATCACCGAACGAAATTTTACAAAGTCGATGACTACCTGATGCAGTGCAACGCATTGGTTGTACATAAGCACTGCACGCCACTGCTTAAAACATACCGTTCAAATAATGAATTTAAAATGTTCTATCGCTATGTCCTTAAGGCAATACCAGTTCTGATCTAAATTTACCACAATAAGATTCTTTTATTAAAATTATAAAACATATAAAATAATTTATTTATATAATTTTTCAATATATATATATATATATACATAATTATTAAAATATTAGTGGCTATTTACATTTTTATAATTTCTTGCTAAACTGTAAGTAATTATATAAAAAAAAAAAGTAAAAAAAAAACAAATAAAAAAACAAAAACTAAACCACATTTTCCTTGAATTTTAAATAGGAAGAAAATCTTAAAATCCCTGTAACCTCAGATGAGTGTTGACAGTTAAAAAAAAACAAATAGTAGAAAAACTACAAAATTTATTGTGGTTTTCTTTTATTTATATATATATTAAATATATATATACTTTGTTTTTTTACGTGCCTTAAAACATTTTCAATCCTATCCTACTTATTATTTAATATATTTCTATATATATATATAAATTGTTAAAAGTGGTTAGTACTATGTTGGAAAAAACTGGTGAATATATTACATTAAGGATTTCGATGCTATTTCGAAAATTCAAAATTTCGAACTAGTTCTTAACTAAGTTTTTGAACTAAAATCTTTTTTAAACAAACATATTTGAAGGGAAATTCTGGAGTTGATAAAATCCTTATGAACTTATTTTCTTCAATGGACTTCTTCTATATTTATATCATAAATCTTTTCTGAGAAAATTCGGAGTCTTATGTGGATATTTAAATTTAATTCTAATTGTTTTAAAAGAAGATCTATTTAATATGTGTAAGGAGTGAGTGGTTAGCAGGGGCTAACGATTATTTAAAATATTTGTCGTTATAATGTGGTGTTAAAAATAATAGGCTGGGTATTATAGAGTTGCCTTTAAAATCAGAGTTTACAAGGTTTCAGAAACAGGAGACCATTTTTTCAGAATGTCTATTTATAATTGTATATTTGGAATTTTAAATAAGAAGATATTTCATATTTGGTTAATAAATGTATTTTTTTTTGGTAATTTTTAATAAAACTAAATTCTAATAAAATTCTAAGAGAATATCCAGATATTGGTGTAATTCACAATTTATTTCCTGGAATCTGAACTCTTTGGGAGGGGACAGGACAGAAATTAAATTCTTGAGAATCAGTATAAGTTTGTTCAGAAACAGTTTCCAAAGCCTTCCCTACTTTAGGACTTAAATATAGGACTAGGATAATATTAGGACTTAAAAAATTAAAATATTACATTTGGTAAAACCAGTAACTTAGGCAACTGTGTATGAATTTCCAAAGTTAAATATTAACATTAAAGATCCATTATTGTATTTCGACACATGTTACCAGGTTTTCTTAATTTAATTGGGCTTATATTCTAAATATGGATTTAATTATTACTCAAATTTATAATTAATTGATGAAATAACGTGAAAGAAATTCTCAGAAACATTGCGGTAAGTCGTATAAGGAATTGTCCACAGTTCAACTATTTTGAAACCGACTATCGGATATGTTATCAACTTCAGTTAAAAAAATTCTATATGAATACTTGAGAGATACAAAATGTTTAACTAACATATTTCAAATTTTTAGTTTGTTTAAGTTTTCAAAGTTTTGAGAGGCAGCTAATCTTACCGCTTCGATGCTCAGATGTTGAGAAAGACGTGCAGACTGCTTTTTTTATTTCATCTGCTATGTGAGGGCTCTTAAGATTTCTATGAATATCTCTATGCAAGTACAAAGAAGCTCTTACATTATTATGCAACACTTCATATTGGAACGATTGGATTGTTTGAGTTTTAAGTTGCTTAGCACAACCCCATATTTGAATACAGTATTTTTTTAAAATTTTATTCGAAACTATTTTCTTTCAGGACTCTTTCACAAAAAGTCAAGATAATGTGTTTCAATGTATTAGTTTCCGGGATATTGTTAGTGATCCCTTCTATAATTTATTTCACGTATAACAACAAAATAGTTGTTGTATACAGCAACAAATAATACTAGCAACATTTTCTACAGTTTTTTTACTGTACGGAAACATTTTTTTGTCTAATAAAAACTTTATTTTAAAATTTAAAAACGAAAGAGTTACGAACAATATTTTAAGTTTTTTGTTTACAAATTCTGTTTTTACTTAACTTATTCTTTACTTTTTTTTATAATAATCCGATATCTTAAATCTTTTAACAACAATAAGTTCAGTATTCTTACATTTAACATTTATTATAATACCTGGGAAAAAAAAACGGATGATGATAATATGAATATTACTTTGTTGTGGGTTTAATGATAAATGTGTATGTATGTATGTAAGTTGTCGTTAAAAACTAAGTGGAAAATAAAAAATATTTACAGATTTTAATACTTAGTTTTAAAAAAATGTATATATTGTTTTGCTTTAAGTGATATTATATATATATATATACTAAATACTAACTTTAGAGTAGTTCATCCTAATATTATAATACCATCATAATCTAGTTAATTTTTTACATTGAAATATTACTTAACAATTAGTTGAAGTTTTCAGTAGCCAATACTTACTTACTTAATTTAAGGGATTAAATAGATATTCCTGATAATTTTCCATTTTAAACATTTTGGGAATGGCAATGGTTCTGGTACCAAAGAATTATTTTTAATATAAGCCATATGGGTGAATTTTAGATTTTTTTTCTCAGAAAAGGCTTACCATTTCTCCTATCACAATTAACTGACCTTTAACTATTACTAATTTTCCAATGACAAGTAAATCAACTTGAGTTCAGAATATTCTGAAAATTAATATTCAGAAAAATGTTTAACTTTACTCTTTTAAAAAGTTGTCGTTTCAGAGTTTGAACTCCTTCAATAAACTTGCAACTTACAAGTATTTTAATAAAATATATATCAGAAATCATTTTTCATAAATGTTCATAAAGTGTAATTTTAAAATCTTGTAATAAATTAAGTCATGTAACTTATCCGAAGAACTAAATACCAGGAACCATTTTTTAGAATAAAAATTATTGCGCGATTTCTTATCAATAAACATATATTTAGAATAATACATTCTCAACGGAGTTTTGTAAGCTCTTTGTTGTACAAAATGTAAGTTCTAAAAAACTTTGTAAGTTACGTTCGATAAGATGTAGATCGAGGCCCGAAACTAATCTTAAACTCAAAGTCAAATTTTTTTCCTAAATAAAAATCGAGATCAAATATAGGTTTCCTCTTAAAAAAGCGAATTTAGAGCTCAATTCAATTATCAGTTATTGAGTATGAAATTGATTTTGAGGATTTGATAGGACATCTATAAATGGGAACGCCTCAAAATCCCAAAGTAACAAAGTCCCAAATCACTAAATTCAAAAATTACAAAACCCCGAAATTACAAAATCCCAAATCACAAAATCCCAAAATCCCAAAATTAGAAATTTTCAACCTAAAAATTGTAGAGTTTGGTACAAAATTTGGGTTATACGCTTTTTCCAGATCACATATAAATATGTATAACTGAGATTATGAATTAAGAGGGGTTTTAGAGTTCGATTCGAAATTAGGGTTTCTATAATTTGTTTTCTAAGGTTATTATTTTTAAATTTTTACTTGCTGAAATATGCATGTAAAAAATTTTTAGGAGGAATTTTATGGTTTTTCCAAAATTAGGATTAGACAATTTTTCCAGAATATATGGACATGTGTTAGGATGTATTGTTTTAGTATAGACAGAAAATTGTTTTTCTTTTTTAATATTTTTATTAAATTAATAGTATTTTGGAAAAAAATTGCTTTTTTGGTATTTCGTACCCAACCCGAATAAAGTTTTGAAATTCGGGATTTCGTAATTTGGGATTTTGTAAAAAGATAAAAAAGTTTTGGGATTTTGCCTCTTAAAATGAATTAATAATTTGAATATTTGATGTGCTGGCTCAACATCAGATGCTTCGGATTTTTAGTTTAAGGAAACTTAATATTTGGTTATTTTATGTATTTTGAATAAATAATTAAATATATAATTAAAATTAAAGTTATAATTAAAATTAATAGAACTTAAATTGAAATAAGATTTTAAAATGTACAAATTATACTCAAAACTTAAGGAATAAAAGGAAATTAAATAGATATAAGAAAAGTTGGTTTGGCCTTCCCTGAAATACTTCAAGGGATAAGATTGAATCGGCCTTGCTTTGTTTTAAAAATTTAATAAATTCATGATTTTGACTATATTTCGATTTTACAATGGAACTTTCGTCCTTTTTTTTTGGGAAATATTTCGGGGCAGTGCTTTATTGATAAAAACACAATTTACAAAGGTATAATCTCTTTTTTTTATATTTGTTTTTTAAATTTTTCATTTCATAATGTGAAATATTTATTTTTCATCGCTTTAATACAATGAGTAAAATAAAAATTTATTTTAATATCCATTTTATAATTTTATATTTTCTTTTAAAGATTTTATTTTTAAATATAAAACAATAATATAAACTTCGTGTATTTTTAAATTACAAAGAAACCAATAATGGTACAAAACAAAAAAATTAAAAAATGGAAATAAAAATAAAATAAATAAATTAACATAAATTTAAAAATTGTAATAAGGGATAATATGGTGCTCTTTAAATAATCTTCATACAATAAAGTTCTGTTTTTTAAAGTCATTTTAAAAATATTTTTTAAAAAGGATACTTAAAATTTTTAAATTAATAATTAATTTTTTAAATTTTCCTGATTTTATTTGCAATTGAAATTGAATGGACAGTGGAATATTTAATAAAACTTTGGTAATATATGAATTTTTCTAAGAATTTAAGTTAAATTTAAACAATAGTTTATGGAAATTTCCACGTCAATTCGCGTCATTACAAACATGCAGAATTACAAAAGTCCTTACCCACATTTAAGTTGATCATAGACGGAAAACTAAAAATAGTAGTTCTTGGATTGAAAACGTTTTTTTTAATTCAAATATGGTTATACATACAATTTTTTTCTTAAAGCTGTAGATTTAAGTGTAATGAATGTTGCGATTGCCAAAGAATTTTGTCCTCTATTGTAGACTTATTTGAGAGGTTCCAGTTTATTTCAAACGGTACTTTAAAAATAATTTAAAAATAAATTAAAAGGTGCTACAACTTTCCATGTTATTAAAAAAATAGTAAAAAATGGGTTTACTTTGAAAAAGGTTACCACCACATTTCGATATCAAATTTCCAGATTTTAAACTGAAATGAAATTTATGTATATTTGTAGAGGTCGGAATTGGTACATACGAAGCTAAAGGGTCAAAATTAACATTCGAAAAATTGAGGCATATGCTCCTATAAAAGAAAATCGGGTTATAGTCTATATTATCACACCTATTGGGGTGCTTACCTATTCCAAAGTACATCCAAAAGAATAAATAGAAAACTCAGTTGGACGATTGTAAGTTATAAAAAGTTAATTATTAATTACTCCTCTTTGCATGAATTGAGTGAAAAATCTATAGTGCAGTTAACGAAGTGCAAGTGTTTACATAGGACAGTAAAATCTAAAGAGAATCTGGTTAAGTTCTAAGAAGTGTTACCAAAATATTTGTTTTGTAACTCAACTTTTGTTTTTCTCCTTGTGTAATTAGCTGTAGAACAAGTGGGAATCTGTTCAAAAAATTTAAGTGGTTTTAATGTTCATTTCACAAAATGGTAAAATTAAAAAAATTAAGTAAAACAAATGCAAAATTTATTTCAAAATTATTTTAAAAATTATTTTTATTTTATTTTTCTTTTATATAATTTCAGCTTTTTTTCTTTCCCATATAACTTTTTTATGTTAGAAAGAGACCGCATGATATTTAATATAATATTTTTAAGCTTTATTTTGTATTTGAATTTTCAATGTAAGTAAAATAAAATAAAATAAATAAAATTAAATTGAAATTTTAATTTACAAAAGAATAATATTGTAAAAAAGAAGAGAGAAAATGATTTTTTGTTCTGAGAGAAAATAAGATAATCAAAATGATTTATCTGTTATTTGTAAATTTGTAAGCTAATTTTAATTAGTAATTAAATAAATAATGATGAAAAAATGAAAAAAAAAACAAAAGAAAAATAAAATTCAATCGGTTGAAATTTGCTCGAGTTATCGATACACACGCAAACACACATCGACATATACTCGCATACGCACATACATACACACAAAACAAAATTTAGAATTTAAGCGTTTCCCGCAAAATGGAACAACTTTTGTTCGAAATTTCAACTCCTCACGCTATATTAAACCACCGAGCTGTGGTAAGATTTTAAAATTTTTTTTAGTTTGCCACTGAACTCTAACCAAAGTCTATTAGAAACTAGATCAATGCACCTTTAATATTCATCCGATACGAAGCACCAGCGCTCCAAAATTCGCAAAACTAATAATATTTAAATTGTTATATCAAAACTTTTATAAGATTCATAATTTTAGATCCAAAATAAATAAAAGTAATAAGTTTTACGTATTTTTTATGCTTTATCGATATATGTAACACGAACGTTTAAGGTTGTCATACAGAAGTATTTTTAGCATTTTGCACTGAATTTTTGGAAAATTCTTGACCCTTTACATCTTTCAAACGGTTTGGTCTGTAACTTCATATTTTGAGAGAATATTATTTTTTAAAATATACAAGTATAAACCTTTTAAGAAAAATTTAAAGTATAGCCCTCCGTTTAGCATATAAAAGGGATGAAAAACAAAACAAATTGGAACTCTTAAACACTTGTAACTTGTATACCCATCTAAATTTTTTTTTGGAATTGAAATGTAAACAAAATACAGATGTAAAATACTTGAAGAAATTCCCATATGGGGCAAATCTTTGTGCTAGATTATAAATATATATTTTTTTTTGTACAAATCAGTTAACAAAGAATTTACCTATTCAACTTCCCACAACAGCTTCAATCAAAATTAACCGATGCTTTGTCAGAACAAGTCTAGTACACACAGGATTAATTCACACATACTTAAAACAGAAACCCAATCAATATATCAATTTTGCAACACCCATTAACTATCCCATACATACTAACATAATACCCAGTCATTTCTAAATTCCGAAAGTCCATATTTAAAAACAATGACCCTTCAGATCTCCTATCTTTTCCTACCGATACTAATATTAGAAAGATATATAACTTATTTAAAAAAACTAAAATCAACAAATTAATATTAACAAAAAATGTGAATAAATCGGAATTTCAAAAAGTAAATCAACGAACTGACAAGTAGCCCTGGCAGCTTCTTAATTATAATATAAATTGTAGTTGATAAATCCGGCTGGGTGGAATAATGGTTAGAGTGCCGACTTTCAGGTGAGAGGTCCCGGGCTCGTTTCCAAGGGAAAGTGAAAAAAAGGTTTTCAACTCGACTCAGCTACCATTTGTCTTTGGGTTCAAAATAATGGCTTAATTAATAATTATATATCTTTAATAAAAAAATACATAAAATATAACAATATAAACAAATACAAAATTATTACAATATAACAAAATAGAACCGTATTTATTGAAAATCTAAGACATTTCTACATGTTATAAGGAGTAGTACTATCTCATGTTTAAATTGTATGTGGAATTATGTAGTAGTAGATATCCTACATACTTCAACCCATTGATAAATTTAATTTCATATAAATTTATTTATTCAAATAAATACAATTGTTTTTTAAAGTTCATTTCTGCAAAAACTTTAATTTTTAAATAAAAATCAAAAATACAAAAACTAAAAAAATAAATAAAAAATAAAAATATATTCTTAATACTAATTATACTTTCATTTTATTTATATTTAATTTCAGGTATTATTTCGTGATTCAATAATAAATTCAGTGATTACAGAGTGCTTATCGTGAGCGTAAGTTTTTTCACCAATATTATTTATTTTTTTTACTTAAATATATTTGCATTATTTTTTTGTATTTTTTAATTTTTTATTTTTTCTTAAATGAAAATTAAATAAAATTGTGCAAAAAAAAATAAAAAAAAATAAAACCAAACTTTATTTATTTATATTTTGGTTTTTCGTTTTTTGTTTCATATCATTATCACATTGTAAATATAGACGACGTGTAAAATATTATTAACTTACTTTTTGTTGTTGTTGCTATTGTTTTTGTTTGGTTTTTTTTAATTTAACGGTAAAAATATATGCACAATATAATATGTACAATTTACTTTGATGAAAATCATCAGTATAACAATAATAATAACAAATAAAAAACAACAAAAACAATAAACAAAAAAAAAACAAAATCAAAATATATAAAAGGAAAGAAAGGGACAGAAAATAAAATTAAACAATAACAAATCGATTTACATGTATTTTGTTTTATTGTTTTGTTTTTTTATTTTTGAAAATCATTGGTAAAATGTGCGCCTTTACAATATATATATGTATATATATATATTTTATTGCTGTAAAAATAATTTTTTGTATTACTGTGTCGAAATTGTACCGTTACCATAATGATGATCGTGACGAGCCTTTTATCAGAGTCATCAACCAAAAAACAAAAAATAACAAAAAAAAAAGTAATCGAAAGGAACGTGCAAAAACATTATTTTCAGAATAAATGAGACACAAGAGTTGTACACGTACGTATACGTACGTACGTTTTTACTTTTTATTTAATTGGAAGGTTGAAGTTAAAATACAAATAATAATTTGTACCTACTATTACTATACAATTTACATATATCTCTAGATATAAAGATAAGGGATGAGTTTAAAGTAGGGGTAGAATGAGATGCATATATATAAATATATATATATATGTAACATAGCTTAAAGGTTTTGTTTTTTTTATTTTTTATTTATTTTGCTGACAGTGTCTGATTTTGATGTTGCCGACGACTTTTCAAAATACATATACCTATATGTATATTGATATAACGGTATATATATGTAAATTCATATAACGGTATATAAAAAGAAAATAAAAACAAAAAGATTTAAAAGAGAAAAATAATATAAAAAAAAAAAACGAGGAAGAGTGTAGTAGAGTAGACTGTGTCAACTCTGGGATACCCGTATGACCGCAACATATACATTATATCATCCGGCTAATTACTTGTGGCAAATTTTCAAACATACAGCTTGGAATAGTGGAATACTCATATAAAAGAGGATTTGTATGGCAGCTACTCGAACCCTCTACAGTAGACCAACCAAATTTTGCAGAAAAAAACTAAAACTACTTTTGGCAAAATTTCAGAAACGCATCTGTAATAGGTGCAGAGTAATACTCATATAAACCAAAATGGCCTGATTTAAATAGCGATGACGGCTATTGCAAAAAAACGATTTTGCGAAAATTTCAAGATCCTAGCTCCTTTAGTTTTTGAGTTATCGTGCGGACGGACAGACGGATGGACGGACAGACGGACGGACATACATAGCTAAATCGATTTATTTTTCGATTCTGATCCGACCCATACACTTGAGTCTATATCTACCCCCTCCCTTAATCTCTGCGTCACAAACTTAATGGCAAATTTATTATACCCTTTGACTATATAGCCATACGGGTGTAAACAACAACAAAGCACATACAAAAATTATACTTGTACAATTGTACTTGAAAAAATTTTTGAATATAAGTAATAAATGTGTTTTTGTTTTTTTGTACTCAAATCTATTGAGGAATTGTAAATGAATATGAATGAATGAATTTTGATACCATTTAAAGTGAAAAAGTAACCAAGTAACACTTTATAACAATAATATGGATTTTAGTTATGATTTTTAATATTAGGGTATAATTGTATACTGTAATTTTTACTATCGTATTTTTTTTGCAATTGTCAGAAATTTGAAAAATTTTATAGTAAATTTTATAATGAAAATTAATTAGTGAATGATTTTTAATATGTATATATATACACGTTTAATTGATGGCGATTTAACATGTTTTAATACAACAAAAAAAATTATATTAAACAAGTCCAATGATTGTCGGTAAGTGTTTAAAATGTACCTATTTTGTACTTACCCTTTTCAGTACTTTATAATTTATTACTCATAATTTATTTTGAAGAAATATATAGGTACCCATTTCATTAGTCATTTGATTTGTAATTTTGATTTTGTATTTTAATACAATATACAAATAATATATTCATTGATTGTAGAATATGCAAACTAATTTGGGATGGACTATAAAACATAAGATATGATTACAATAAATAATATGTGATCAAATTAGTTTTATAGAATAAAGAATGGAAATATTTTTTAATTTACATCTATAAAATAGTTTTTAGTTTTTTTTTATATTTTATTATTTTGATTGAGAAATTTTATATAGACTATCAATAATATACCTATACTATTATAAATTATGGGTTTGGTCCTTATTCAAATGTGTATATATTTCCAAAATTTAATTAAATTTAAAAAAACAATACAAATCAAAATTTTTTTAGGAATTGTACAAAAAGGTTGAGTTTCTTATAACAGAAGAAGGCTTTGTGCTACAAAAACGCCTTTTATATGAAAAATCAAACTTTTGAAAGTGAATCCTGAATCTGAAACGTTTCTAGCTGGCTTAAAAATGAGTTTAAAGTTTTCATATTTTTTATCTATTAGTACGTACGCTTAAAGCTTTTAAAAATTTTTTTCATTAACTTATTCTATTTTGTCATATAAACCTAATAGCAGTCGCATACATTAAAAAATATTTGACTTTAATAATATGTACAGATTTGCCATAGTAAAGATATATTGTATAAATTATTATTATTTAAATTAAAAATTAAATAAATTATGCAAGTATGTAAATTTCGAATTTTTTTTTATTTTCTTAAAATTGTCCTCAAGCTAATTTTTTTTATGAAAGAAATTGGAATGGCTATAAAGAAATTAATTTCGGAATTCAATCGATTTATAACAATTATTATATATAATAATTTAACCCTTTCATGCCGTATATGTCAATTGTAATTTCCATAAAACTTCATGAATTTCATTGTAATTTATTCTCTAAAGGTTTGGTTATGGGCAGGAAGGGTGATCTTTTCCAAAGTAAAATCAACTCTTGTTCTGTAAATAATCATGCATTTAACTTTTGATTGAATGGAATGAAAAATTATTGGAAGTTCTGAACTTAAAATTCTCAGAAATAAATATTTTTTTCAATATATATTTTTATTTAAGTATTAGTAGTCCCCGAAAATGTAGAAAATAACAAATTGATGGTATATTTGGGAATTTATTATTGTTTTAATATAAAAGTAAATTGTTGGTATTAGAAACAGTTCTTTTAATGCTTACAAACTTTTAAACTTAAAATATTGAAAATTTTCATTAACAAAAATTTTTTTAAATTTTCATTAAACAAAACTTGATGGTAGATCAGCAATTTACTTTTATATTAAAACACTTTTAAAATGCAAAAGATCTCCCATCAATTTTTGTTTAATGAAATTTTAAAAAAACGTTTCATATAAAAATTTTAAGTTGTTTTTTAGAGCTAGAGTATTTTAGAATTTTTAAAACTCCAGGATTATAATGTCTTTAAATATTTTAAGCTCTTCTAAAATTTTTAGTCTGATTCCAAAAATATATTTGCTGGCTCAAAAAAAAACTTAAAATTTTTAAACTTAATTGATCGTCTTTATAATTATTTAGTGTATGGTTTCACATTATCAAAATGAAGTGTTTTAGTTTTTAAAGTTACAAATTTTCAAAGATACTATGCAAATAAATTAATTTTAATTGTAAATTGTTTTAATATTACTGTTGAAGTTAAAAAAAAATATTTTATCTTTTAACGAGGATCGTACTCAAACTTCTTACACCGGACGATACTTCGTTAACCTCGACAGGGCACAATTCTTATTAATTTGTGGTCAGGTTTCTAATATTAGATATTCAAAGTGTCACAGACTGAAAAAATTAACCCGTAGACACCGGCAAGTTAATATAAAAGTACATATATAATAAATTCATATTGGTGCAAGCTTCTCTCTTTAATTCATTGTTTAGTTAATTTTTTTTTTCAAATTCGATTAATAACTTGTATTCGATAATATTTAAATAATATGATTTGGAATTTATTAAAAAAATTTATAATTTCATTGATGTATTTTTAAAATTTCATTATTCTTGATTTCTACTTCCATTTTGATCCACAAGTCATCATCTATCAACATTAACGAACTCAATAATATTGACGATAAAAATTTAACAAAACCGATATTAAATATGGAAATAAAATAAAATGTTTAGTATTCATTTTTTTTTATTTTTCTTTATAAAATATAATATTCAAAAAGAAGTTCCAAAAAAAATTAACCTTAGTTTGTATATTGATGTCTTGTATTTAGGTTTCCTAAAGTTTCTTTTTGTGTTTGTTTTGAAAAGTGTTAAATTGTTCTTTTGGGAACGAATGGAAATTGAAAAAAAATACCATTAAAACACGAAAAAGAAAAAAAAACCCAAAAACGAAAAAAAAAATTCAACTCGTCATAAATTTATTTAAATTACTTATTCTTTTTTTGAGTCAAAAATTTGAACAAGAAAAACAAATTTAAAAAATTTTTTTGTTGAATTTGAAAATTCGCAAATCTGAAAAACATAGAAGTTTTTTTACAAATTTTGTTATGTATAGTTTTTTTAATTTTTAATTTAAATGATAAAATTTAATACAATATATCTTTACTATGACAAATCTGTACACATTATGATAAATGCTCACAGTGCAGAATTCTGCATCCAAAGTCCACAAATGTATTTCCGGCATCATGCTTTGTTGCTTAAAAGTCTCAGAATGAATTCGAAAACCTAATCTCAGGTCGGATTTCCGGCAAAAAAAAAACTAATGTATTGATGAAAGCAATAAAAATGTTGCTATATTCATAAGACGGGGAGTTAAGCACTCTTAAAGCATTTTGAGCTCATAAAGTTTTTGGTTACAAACAAATACGTTTCTTTCATTATGTAGAGTCGCATTAAAGATTTTCCAAACTTTGCCATCCCCTTCTTATTTTTCAAATGGCTTAAGCTATAAGATTGAAATTTCCGGAAAGTTAGATCCTTAGAAATCAATATGAATTATTTAAAGAAAATTTAAATTTAAGAAGAGATCCAGATTTTAGTACGATTTCCACTTTAATTTGTTGAACCTGAAAAGTTTGGAGAGAGGCGGTTTGATTATTGAGAATCGGCATAAGTTTACAAAAAGAAATTTCGGAAAATTCGTTATACAAAGTCTATTAGGGCTTGAAAATTAAAAATTATCCTATTTTTAAAAATTAGTCAATAAGGCACTTTGTGTATATCTTTCCAAAGTTAAACTTTATTTCGAAATATTCGAACACTTTATTTCGAAAAACGTGAACAGCTTATCTAGATTGCATTGAGCTTATATTTCAGATATGGACTTAAATAATAATTTATAATTAATTAGTGAAATAAATAAAATATAATATTAACAATTTATTTATTTATATGTATATATATATTTAAACCAAAACTTGGTATGAAACATTGTGTAGTTTTGAAAATTTGCTTTTAAGTATCGCGTATTTTTTTCTTTCCTTGGATGTATTAAAATAAACTCTTAACAGATCACGCAAACTCTAACTTCTTTTTCTTCCATAATTTTGTACTATCCAAATTTTTCCCTCACTTTCATTCAAAATTAAATAAAAAACTTTAAATCCAATATTTTTGCATTATTCTTTAAATTGAAAACCAATTTAACAACAACAACAAATTCAGAAAAAAAAACATACAGTCATTTAATTCATTTCTAACGTCACGTCACTGATTTAAAACGGATAAAAAATTTAAATATATATATATACTTTTTTTATGAATCACTTTTATTCAATTCACTAAAACTTTTTTTATTTTATTTTATCTTTTCAGGAAAATTAAAATAAATTAAAAAAAAAAAACAATTCAATATTTCAACAAAATAAAATACCGAACAACATTTATCGAGAATAATAATTCGACCCACATATAAACTACATCTGCAAGAAAATCAATTTTTGGAAGTTTTTCCATTTTTATTTTTTTTTTAACGAAAAAATTATATTTATTTTTCAAAATTACAGTTGAAAGAGACAAAAAACAAAATCATAGTGTATATTTTAAGTGAAAAACAATGTTATTACTAACATCATGTGGGCCTGGGCATAACCCAAGGCCTCCAGCTTTCCCACCCAATAAAAAACATTCAATTTCAACAAAAACAACAGTTGAATCGGATTTATTACATTCAAAAATTGTTAAGAAAAATTCAACCGCCGAATCTAAAACAAATAAAAATTTTTATTTAACATCAATATTCAATTTTCATCATCAATATCTAAATCAATGTCAAATATATAAAAATCAACAACAACAGCAACAACAATTAGAACAACAAGAGCAACAATTAACAGAAAAACCACAAAAACAAATAATTGATGGAATTGATGTGTTCAATATAATTAATTCTAAGAAATTAAAAAATTATATTATTAATACTAATCTAATTAAAGATAATAATATAAATGATGAAGATAATGATAATGATGATGATATCAATGTTAATAATAAACAAATTATTGAGCAACAAAATTTTATATCAAATTACATAAATAATAAAAACAACAACAACAACAATAACAATTATTATAATAATATAAGCAACAATTGCAATAACAAGATCAATTATAATTGTAATAATAATAATAAGAATAATAATGATAATGATAATGATAATGAAAATAATAATAATAATGTTAGTATAAAATTAAATTTTTTTAATTTAATTTATTTAAATTTTATTAGTATTTTAATGAATTTATTATCTTTAAATAATTATTATAAAAATAAATATAATAATAATAATAATATAAATTTAAAATTTAATAATATAAATATAATTAAAAAATATATATATAATAATGATGATAATAATAATAAAAATAAAAATTTAATGATAAATTTGAATAAAATGAATTTAAGGACCAAATTGATTTGTAAAAATTTTTACAATATTCAAAAAACATATCAATGGATTTTGATGATGTTAACATTTTTTTTAATAATATCAACACATTCAAATTATGGAGGTGGTGTTTCAGCTGAACAAAGTAAAAATTGTAAGTATATATTAATTTATATTTAAATATATTGCTTAAAATACATATTAAAGTGCTTAAATTTAATTTAGATAACTTTTTAAATTTTTAGATGTACTACACTTATTTTTAATTAATTATAAGATTTGATAAATTAATCAAAACTTATAATCTGAGTTAGAATGTACTACAATCAAAGATAGGTAAAATATGAAATTAAGTATTGGCACTATTTCACTAATAACTTATCATTAATAAAATAATCAAATAAATTTTTTTCGAATAAGTTTCCCGAGATAAAAATAAGATTTAAAAATAACTCAATGAACTTTGATTAGTTTAAAACACATTTATCAAAATAAGGTTCAATAGGCCTTTGGTTTTTTGTTCTTATAGTTTGACAAAATATGACATTTAGAAGTGGTTTTTCTTCAGCAGTTTAACTAAACAAAAAACAAGGTCTTAGTCATTTATGTATTTATTTGAATATTACGATTTTTTTTTTTTTTTTTTTAAATAAACTTTTATTTTGTAATAATTTTTACATATAAATATCTTAACCTACAAAACAAAGTTGACAAACAAGGTATAACTCTTTTATTTTTAACATTTAAAAATATTTGAATTTTTTTATGTTAAATTTAATATATAATAAGTAAAATTATTTCTGTTTTAAAGTACAAAACTATTGTAGTATAATCTTATTCATACATCATTGAAAAATTTTAAAAAACCAATGTTTAATAATTTTTTTTTTTTATAAAACTTAACTAACCTAACCTAACTTAACCTAAACTTAATTTAAATAAACTAACTTATTGACTAAAAATAGCACAAATGCTTTTAAAAATTATATTAAGATGTATTTAACCACCAATAATCTTTGTTTATAACTTTATCTTTTTCTGGTATGGACATTTCGTATCTTAAATTATCTCCGTTAATATTGCCTGGGATATACTCGATTTTTTTGCATGTAGCCCGTCTACTATAATGAAATAGTATAGGGACATGATCTTGGTTTTGAGTGTATCTATATTTGTTTAAGAAGATGAAGGGCTCAGGAGCTATAAAACCCATGAGCAAGGTCTTCTTAATGTACTCTTCATTGTGGTAAAATATATGTGATATTAAACCATTTTCTGGAGTTTTTAATGCTCTATCAAAATGACTTCTGATTAATTTTATCATGAAATTATCTATTCTCATGATTTTGGCTTCCTTGTACAAATATTTATTAGAATAAAAATGCTTGTATTCGGAATCAGGCTTTCTATGTTTATTAATACAAACTCTTATGCACTTTCTTTCGAATTTACGTATTTTTTCCATTAAGCTTGCACTAATGTTGTACCATATTGGTACCCCATAGACAAGATTTGGCCTAATTAATGTCTGGTAGCATATTATTTTAACTCTATTGCTAATATTGAATATTACGAATTATAATGAATTACGCAATATAGGTAAATTAAAAAATTGCATACTTACAGGCTGCTGGAATTATAAACATGGTTTTACTGACTTTCATTTATTAACAAACTTTAATTAAATTATTAATAGATTACTTAAGTTTTTGATGTTAATAAAAAATTGTCAAATGTCAATTAATAATTTTTAAATATATTAATTAAGTATATTATATTTAAATAAAATTGATCCCATTAAAGTAGAGTTGATCTAGTTTTCCAAAATGGTTAGATGAATACTAAATTTTAATTAATTTCCAACTATTAAAATAAATTTCAATTGAAACTTAAATAAAAAATTTAAAGAAATATATAAATAAACTTAAAATCTATGAAAGCAATATAAATTTCCAATTTACTTTATATTTACTAGGTCAGCTTCAGTTTTTATAAACTTCTAATAATAATCGATAAAATTAATAAAGATTAATATAAAATTAATATTTGAGCAGAATAAGTTTAGAAAAATTCATTATATAAATAAAATAAAAAACATATATATTTATAATAATTTAAATTACATAACTTTCCTTATAGGAAAACAATAAAACAAATTGATTAAGTATATATCATTAAATATAATTGATATAATTTAACTTAAAAGACAACCAATCAGAAAAAAAACTTATCAATGTAGAGTATTGTTTGTTATAGAGCCCATAATAAAAATAGAAAATAAACAAATTTTTGAGGCTTACACTTTTTTTTTATCTGCAAATATTTATTTATGTATACAAAGATATACATATATATCTATATATAGATATATATATATATATAGAGATAAATTAAGGCAAACAGGTAAAAGAAGAAAAGAAAATGAAAACTATTATAAAATAGGTATTTAATTATATATATGTGTATATATATAGTATATACAGAAAACTACTTTAGGTTTACAAAATTTAGAAAAGGGGAAACAATATTTATGAGAGCCCAAAAATGATCTTATACATCAATATTTTAATTTTAGTCCTAAAACACCCTATAAATTTAGTAAATATTTATATATTTATTTTAAAAAAAACCTACTTTTTCAATATTTTCAACAGTATTTATAGAAAATATCAATATATAAATATATAATTATATATTAATAAAATTATTTTAATTTATATTTTCTGCATATACTTTTATTTAAACTTGAACATAGAAGGACATATATTTATGTATTTAAGATAACTATAGTAGGGTAGACAGGTTTTAGAAATGCGGTTATTTTTCTGAAACTTTTAGACCAACCAATGGTTAAAATTCAGCACCATCATATTATTTTCCCATTAAAACCTTTTTTTAAGCTTTCTTTTATCCATTTACTAACTAATACCCGGTGCGCGTTGCTGCGCCTCTTAATGGAGGTTTAATTGAAGTTGATGTTACTACATAAAGTTAACACAAAAATTACACACGGGTTACACATGTAAATTTTAAAATGTATGAAAGCAATTTTTTGGGGCTTTCTTTTAAGCCAAATCAGAATTTCGTAAAATCGGACAACATTTGGACCGAAAATTTTTTTTGACCACCCGTCGGCCCGACATGGGTTAACAAATTCCAAAACTGTTAATAGTGTCAACTCAATTCTCAAAGAGCATCACGTATACAAAATTTGAAGTCAATCGGTCAAACCGTTTTCATTTTAGAACAAAGAAGTTTAAATACTTGCACCACGCTAACTTGGCGGTCCGTTAGAGCAAAATTTTTGGGCCACGATTTCTTTCCGTACCCAAAAACTTCTATATACAAATTTCATGAAAATCGGCTGGGCAGTTTAGGAGTCTATTCGCTACACACAAACAAACAAACAAACTTTCGCTTTTATATATATAGATAGATAGATAGATAGATAGAAGATTAACATCTACAGAATTGCTTAGAAAAAATCTTATCGTCTTTGTTGTTATATACGCGATTTATTGCCTTTACTTAAAATTAATATTTTAATAAAAATTTGGACTTTGAATCTTCCTAAATCTAAATTAATAATTGCCCAATTTATCCTATAATTAAGTGCCAAATGAATCCTGCATTTAATTTATATTTTAAAAAGTTAAAAAACATTTTAAGATACTTCAAACTCATAAATTGTGTTAATGTTTTATTTTAGCTTATAGATACTTAGATATAATTCTTCGATATTTTAAATTAATAAATTGATAATATTATATGTAATTAATAATAGTATAGTTCTTAGTAGCCTAAAGTGTTAGTAATTTTACAAAACCCCATGTGCTTCATAGTATTGTGTGTATATTAAATAAATTAAATATATTTATTTTAACTAAATTATGGCAATATCTTATGTTTTACATAAATGTATGTTCTTAAATAATCTGACCAATGGCGTAGTAAAAAGTCTCGGGTTCAAATCCCGGCCAGATCATTTCTAATAAAAAAAATATCGTAAGATTTAATATAAATATGCAAATAACTCTTATGTTGAAAAATAGATTGCCCACAAAATTAACATTTTTTTATTCATAATCATATACAATAGCTACAGCCGAGTAATCAACGGCTCAGTGAATATAACGATTAAAGAAACTCAAATCTGGGCCCTATTGCACTACAACTTATCACAAATGATATAATCAAATTGTCACAATTTTTGATGCACCAACACTGTATTTGACAGCAAAGATATGAAATTTGATTAGTAAAAAACACTCACTTATCAAAAAATTAAAATTTTCATTAGTGACTAGAGTTGATGCAATAAGGCCCAGATCTAAATAGACTTTGATGAATGCC
This sequence comes from Dolichopus griseipennis, assembly GCA_963082915.1. Lineage (NCBI taxonomy): Eukaryota > Metazoa > Arthropoda > Insecta > Diptera > Dolichopodidae > Dolichopus > Dolichopus griseipennis. The sequence goes on along the minus strand of OY720443.1, from coordinate 13,928,152 downwards.
TTATACTTCTTAAAGGATTGCAAAAGAATAAAAACAAATATTTTCAAATATAGGTGCTTTCCAATACTTCCAGTAAGGTACCTCTTCTCTCAATTTGATAATGGTCAAATAAATATTAAATAGAAATGGGTTGACATATACCTTGCTTTAGACCACATTCTAAAATTACAAAAAAAAAATAAATTTAATTCTCAATATAGACCTTTTTTTTAAATATAATATTTATTTCATATTAAATATTATATTCATTTACATTTATGTATACATAATATTATAAATATATATATATGTAAATTTAATTTTTTTTTATTTATTTCAAAATAAAATTCAAATTCTAAAAAAACTTTGACTATCAATCAAAATCTATTTTTTTTTAATTTTTTTTATAATATTATTATTATTTTTGGCATGCTATTGGTTATGTTTTGTTTTTTTATTTTATAATTTAATATTTTGCTGATGGTCCCTAAATAGTGTAAATATATGTAAGTATATATTTTATATGCATATATTTTAAAAAATCAAAATAATAAATTTTATATAAATATACACCACAACTATCTCTCTATATAATTTCTAAACAATATAAAAAAAAAACTATAATAATAATAATAAAAATAAGAAACCTGTTTGCAGCTGTGATATACAAAATTAAAGTTTTCAGCAACAAAATGGTACCTCAATATACGAATTATTGTTGAACCTAAAATAAATATATATATATATATACTTGTATATGTATATTTTTATTTTATTTTATTTTTGACAAAATTTCAGAATATTTTTTCTAATTTTTTTTTTTGTTTTTATAGACAAGGGTATGAATAGTTGGTTTTAGGTATCTTAGTTCTAAAAATCACTTTTCTTCATTTTTCCCTCCATCCCATTCCCATGTTTATACACATTTTGTATTATACAAAAATGTATACAAAAAAAAAAAAACCAAACAAAAATGTATGGCAACATCAAAAAACAAAAATAATCTAAGTAAACGCCCTTCTATTTTATTCTAAAAAAAAAAAAAAATAAGGACAAAAAAAAAAAGATGAGACAGAAAACTAAAAAAAGAAAGAGACAGAAAGATATTAGGATAAATGAAAAAACAAAGAAAAAAAATTAAGAAGCAGAACAAAATGAAAGAAAGAGAATAAACTTGTAATAAAAAAAAAAAAAAAGCAAAGCCATTATTTTGATATTCGCAACATGTTTTTTGTGTTTTTGTTGTTTTCGTTTTTTTTATTGTTGGATTCTTGTATGTAATATGTATGTATATAAAAACAATGATGAAAGGTATCAAATATACTATAGACAATGTACAGACGGTATAATATTTTTGGAATTTTTATAATATATATATATATATACCTACACCAAAGAAATTCTAAGAAATACATAATTTATGTATTAATAAGGGTATATATGTGTATAAATATGTGGGATTGTTTGCATTCCTAACATAAATAGTTTTGGTAGTCTTGTTATTTCTTTAAAAAAAAGTAAATAATACATAGAATATATATATATATTTTTTTTTTAAATAATGGTGGGTGAAATAAAAGTTTTTAATTTTTTTTTTATACAAATTTTTAAGAAATTAAAATTCAATAATAAAAAAAAACTGACTAAATAGAAAATGTATAAAAGTCATGGATAACTGGAAAATTTGTGTCATTCGCTTGTTTAATATTTTGATGTTCTCGGGTAGGTCTCCTTAATCTTAGATATTCTGGAATAGAATAAGATCTTGTTGTGAAATAAAGACTTGGGGGGTTAATTTTTATATATATAGATAATATTGTGGAGGGATTTTAGAGTTAGATTCATAAACAGTTATCAGATATTCCCCTTTTTCGGAATTTTGACATATTAGCCTTTAACATTTCTCCATATTCTGAATCTCAGCTACACATATATAAATATTCTAGAAAAGAGGAATACTCTAACCTAGAATACAATTCTAAAATTTTTCCTATTGTGGAACCTTTCATTTACAAAAACGTATACGAAATACCATCTTTTGAGAATTAAAGTCGCGAGGTATAATTTCTCTTTTAATTCAATTTTCGACTTCTTGACAAACAACATCCAGTGGCTTTAATTCTAAAAAATTAATTATAGGGTCTCTTTTCACGGCACCAATGCTTTAGACTAAAACGTTTAGAAATCTTAAAAAATTAAATGAATTTAAAAAGTGATAGAAACAATCTAACGACAAAAATTGATCCAAATGTTAGAAAATTGATGGATGAAGTTATTGATTTAACTATATGTGAGGGAACTACAACTTCTTCAGTGAATCCATTTTTGAATAACTTAACATAAGATAGATTCCAATTAACCAGTTTTAACATATAGATAAATCTTATTAAAATTAAAGAACCAGTTTTTTTATTTTTTGAAAACCTACTTCAGGAACAGTCCGGAAAGTTAAAAAAAAAAAACAAAATTAAACATTTTAAGAGTTAAGGGACAGTTTGTAGAAAGGAACGAATCCGTGTTGTATATTTCTTCTGATACTCGAAATTGTGCTTATGACTTTTATACACTTTTGTACAAATTATATTTACACCCATTAACACCTACTGAGCATTAAGTTCAGTGAAAGTAGTTCTACTTAAAATCGAAAAAATTTTCGGAATTTTCCAAGTATTATTAAAAATCAAAGAATTAATAAATTTCAAAAAAATTAAACAAATCTAAGAGTTATTAATTTTCAAAAATGGATTTAAGTTATTATTACTAAATTATTTTTAAAAATTTTCGAAATATATCCCTTCAAAACTTTTGTTACAGCTTACTGCCTTGTTTTGATATATTAAACATACTTGTAAATTTTTTAATAAAAATTTTAAATTATTTGTCTGGTTAACATATTGTAAGTACAAGTTCAAGAATTCACCTTTTTTTTTATGTATAGAAAAAAAGATGTTGTGTTAAACATTCTAATATTAGAAAAAAAATTGGGAGAAAATAAATTGAATCTGCAAAAAAGATTATTGAGGTAAAAAAAAGCTAACACGTCCTTTTCAATAGATGTTTAATACAATAAAATGTATTTATTATATATTAATACCCTGAAACTCCATATGTAGCTTTATTTACTTGACAGTGATTGGTTTGACTTACTTCATAATTTACTATGACATACTTTAAGGAGCCTCATAGTATTTCTACTAAAAATTACTTAGGAGCCTCATTGCATTTCAACTCAAATTTATTAAGTCCATTGCGGGTTTTAAACCCCTGGCATATGATGAAAAAATTAGTTATATAGTGAGGTTTTTATTTTTAGTTTAATTTAAAAAATTATTATATACATATGTACTATATACATTACAACCTATAAATATGCAATATGTATTAAAAATTTATATCATGTGCTAATATTAATTGGCGCAAAATTGTTTTAGTAACCAATGGTTGTACTGATATTTAAAAAATTATTATGAATATTTATTCTACCTTAATTATTTAAAAATTATCATTTACCACTTGCTAGTTCTCATTTAAGACAACAAAAATTACCTTGTTTAAAAAAAATCTAATTCAGTTATATAATTTTTTAAAAATTCTTATGTTATTCTTAAGTAGGATCGTTTTCGAAAATTATTCCACTCTGTTTTTGTTTTTAAATATTTTATAAAATTTTTATAAACAAAAAACAAATTTATAAAATTTCAATAAGAATAATTGTCTTTATTTAAAAAAAAAAAATACTGCAAAATATATAAATATAGAATAATAGAACAATCAACTTAATATTTATATATGAATATTACATTATAATATTATTATATATAAATACATACGAGTATATAAAAATGATAACATAATTTATGCAGATCAATAATTTAATTTAAACCTAAATGGTATCATAACTTTTATAAGAAAATATTCATGTATTTCATGTATATATATATTATGTATGTAAAATCTATTACATATTAAGTAATAGAGGAACATAAAGAAAGTTAAATATATGAGTATATAACAAAAACAACAACAACCAAAATAGAGTAAAAAAAAAATAAATATAACAACATAATATAAAAACAAAAATGAATAATAAATGATTTTACAAGTGACAACAAAATAATCAACAAATAAAATGAAACAAAACAAAAACAACAACAACAAACATACAAAATTTTGAATATTTTTTTTAAGATGGTTATTGAATTGGAAAAGAATTTGACTGCAAAGAAGACAAATATTTGCCAGGTGGAGGTGGTTAGAATCTTCATATTCCTCATATCTCATAACTTTTGTTTATAATTTTTTTTTGCATATAGAATTTATGCATCAACGGGAGGAAAAAATTTTTAAAAGACAGATCCTAAGAGAAATATTAATGTAAAGCTTCCTTGGAATTCGAGATTTTTTTACTTATTAAACTGTCACATTTTCCCGTTAACAAAGTATTGCATAAGAATCTTTACTATCAACACAAAGGCTAAAAGAAAAAACAGCAAAGTGTATTGGTAGGAAATACCGTTATTCGTTAATTTGAATTCTTTCTAAAGCACACTTAGTAGTGAAAGGTTATAGCATAATAATCTATTAACTTTCCCCGTAAACAAATGATCCTTTAAGGATCCTTAATATCAAACTATGAGCTAATAGGATAGACAGAAAAACACATAGGTAGGAAATACCGTTATTCGTTAATGCAAATGCGGATTTTAATGTTTTTTTTTTAACATTTATTATAAGAAATGCTCATAAGTAATATAAAAAATAATTAGCATATCTATCTAAGTTTTTTGCAACTATGTGTGTATGTTATGATAATCATGTTTCATTACTTCGATGTTATATTTCTCCAACTACCAACTCCTCTTTCAAACCTAACCGTACATAAATTTGCCTTCTTATTTAATTTATTTTTAATATTTTTATATATTAAGAAACTGATGACAACTAATTTATTTTTAGGAATGAGATAATTTATTTGTATGATAGACAAATTATCTTTTCTGTTAGGTGACAATTTTTTTTTTTATGAGTTTTCTTTAAATAATGGTAGGGAGTTAAAATATCTATTATTAATCATATAGTAATATTGATTTCATTTTCTTTTATAAAATTTCCTAAAATAAAACTGGAAAAAAAAATAAATATATAAAAATAACCCCATAGAAAAGTAATATAAACTATTATGTAGTTATACTCCTACACACACACACACACATTTTTGATTTCAATACATATGATGAATTTGCCAAAAAAAAAAATAAAAAATTCGCAACAATCTTATACATTAGATTAATTAGACCACATAATGTTATACTACAATTTATATAATTTAGTATGTCGATTTAAATGGTTAATGGTATTTACTCTATACATACAGGGGGTGGTTGTTATTATGGTTGTAAATAGTAATAACGAAAATAAAAATAGGTAATAGGTAAAAGAAAATTAGGTATACCAATTACCCACTGTTTATTTAGATTCTATTCAAATTTGTGATAACCTCTTTCACAGTTTGTTGTTAATATGATTCACTCCGGGCTTTAGGCTTCAATTAAAAAACAATTCTATGATATTCCCAATTTTCCAGATAGTTCCCTGCGCTACGCTATAACATCTTGCTGATTTTATGTATTATTAGCAAATTGGAATTGATATTTATACAAATTTTCAAATTAAACCTTTATTGTTGTTGTATTTTTTATGAAAATGTAAGGGTCTGTCTTAAAAAAAATTTTTTTTTTAATAAAGAAAAGTTCAATTTTTTTATTTTATTTTGGGGTAAAAATTTCTTTGTCTATCCAATGTGACTCATGTGGCAATGTTAACAATTTTCTATCTATTAGAACTACAGTGAATTCCAAAAAACAAACACTTTATCTAATATATAAAGGAGAAAATTTATTTGTTAGTATATCTAGAATTTTCATAAATACCACTGGTAATATGTTAAAAAATATGTTAAATATGTTTAATAGTTGTTTTAATATGTTAAAAAATTTCGGTTCCAAAGCCTTATTAAGCTTTTTTATTGCTTTGTTGAAGTGCCGCCTAAACGATTCGACTAATTGTCTGGGAATTTTAATTAAGAGTTTCATTAGGCTAAGATGATATATTGTATGAAGTTGTTTGGAGCATATTAACCCATTTTGGCCTGGCGGGCTTTCATAAATAGATGATATAGATAGTGATTTGTGATAAATTTTACAGGATAATTAGGTTTTCAAGAAGAGAGCATGAAACAAATTTTCGTTAGGTTGGGTTAACCCGTTTGGGCATGAGAACCCAATGAAATTTTTTTGATGTTTGTACTGTTCTGCTTATACAGTTTAATCAATTGGGTTGAAAGTTTACATAAGGGTTAATTTTTATCACAGAAGCTTAATGGGTTAATTAAGTTTTGACCAAATTAACCCTTTTCGGTTCAAGGCTTCAAAAAAGTTTAATTTAAACACAATGTATAATTTTTGTGTTAATTGTTTTTGAATAACATCAATTTCAATAAAAATAAAGTTGCGAGGCACAGCAAAGCGCACCGGGTATTAGATAGTTAAAAACTAATACAGAAAAACAAGTATCTAGGATATGCCAAAGAGTGTTTGAAATCAAAGAATTCTATAGTTAAAAAATTGAATTGAAGCTCTATAATCGCCTTCTTCGAGGCAGTTGTTGTAAATATGGGTGGAAAGTGAATTAATGCATTAGTTTGTATTAGTACTCGTACTAAGTTAGATTACTATTGGTTTAAAGATAGAAACTTGAAATTTTGAAACAAATGCTTACTTGTATTGCAGAAATTGCAAAGGCAAAAAATTAGAGATGAGAATGCTGCCATTATCGGCGAAGCTCCATTACTTGAGACAGAAAAAGTATACTTGTTTTAGTTTAACCAATTTAGATCAATACTGTACTTAAACACGTATTGCAGAGATATGTACCAAACGATATAGATTTCTTTTTATGATTTTTATATAAGTATATAGGTATATAATAACAATCAGGAACGTGAGTGTGATTTGTGATTTCTATTGTCTTTTTGTCAATTATTTCTTTTGCCTCAATTGTGGAGACTCTAATAAAAAATATTGAGAGATGGTCTATAGATAGCCACATGACTATAAAATTTTATGAAATCAAATCAATTTTTATATGTTGACGAATTATTTGTTGATATGAATCAGCAGGATCTTTTTCTTAATGTTTTTTTATTTTATTTTGGTGTCCAATATTCATTTTCAGTCCCCCACTTTAGGACATAATAATAATAGAATATGCACCCGCCTATAGTAACATTTATCACTTTCGAACAGTACAGGAAATTTTATTTGTATTTGTGTTCCTACATACAATGTATTACTAATACTATGAAACAAAAGTTAGTATAGGTATAGTAAAAGGTGGGTGTCTAATAAAAGAAGTAGTTGAGGATTTATAGATATTTTCTATATATGCCTGCTGCAATATTAGAGGCTAAAGTAACTTTAGGGAAACTGTTTGGGTGGTAATTATAGCTGTTTAGTTAAAAATAATAATAAAAAAAAAAATAAAAAATGAAGAAGTAGTTAAGATAAAACACTATATAGAATACGTTTTTATTTAAAGATAATGTTAAAATCATATAAGATTTGATGAAAGAAAGAAGAAAGTGATAATAATAAAATAAATTAATTTAAAGGAAAGATAGTAATGAAAATAATTAAAAAAAAAAAATTGTGATGAAACAAAGTTTCTTTAATAATTACTATTAAGTACGGTTTTATATACATTAACATGACGTCTGTGTTGTCTGTTAAAATGCCACCTGATGTGATAATTGTGAGTTCAGATACACTGTAAGTGAATATTGAGGAATCTGAACAAAAAATATTTGATTGAGTGTATATATATGTATATCTATTGGCAAAAAATAAAGTCTATTAATAGTTGGTTGTGATTTTAGTTGAAGAATAATATGTAAAATTAATTGAGTATGACTAAGTATACAAGAGACAGAATAGTCTGCTAACACTTCTGTTGATTTATTAATTAAATAAAAAATAGTATAATTCTTAATTTTAATTTTAATATCTTTTTGAAGTTATCTAAGCTGTAGATTTTGCTAACAGGGGTCCCGTTTTTTTTTTAAATCAGACGAAATTAACTATTACAGCCTTAAATATTACAAGCCTAGCAGTTATACGAAAGCGTACTGGTACCACACTTACATCCGAGATATTTAAATTTGTATTTTATAGGCGTTTATGAATCATTCAGTCGTTTTGAGCAAATATACAGTTTGGTTTTGAGGATGAGAATTGGAAAGAAAACTTAAGGAATTAGGAAAGGGGATAATGGACACCCAATGTAGGGTGTAGAGGCAAATGTGGGGGATATTAAGGAGCAAGAATTTTATGTTCAAATAAAATGTAATTAAGTCGCAAGCATATAAATTACCAACTTTAAGGAATACATGGGACGGAATATGGTTCAATAATCTTGAAATGCGCATAACAAACGAAATTCTATGAGCTGTGTCATGTTACGCCATCTGAAGAAGGTACTTATGATATTGAATTCGAATTAATTAAAAGAATAGATTTTAATAAACTCCAAGTACAATATAAATGTGAATTAGTAGTAGAGCTTATAATTTAAAACGTTTAAGATTACCAGTAGATGCAATTCTGTTTGCTATATATGTAATAATTTCAAATTTGAATTATCAGATGTTTATGCATCTGTAAGTTATAAAGTTTAATTAAATTTTTTTTTTTTATAATATACTTTTGAAATAATAATATTATTATGCTTTTTATTAAACGTAAGTTAATTGCTAACACGATGTTAATCTTTACGATATTTTTAATAAATTATAATTGTTTTTAATAATAAATATATAAACATAAATGCTAATAAATAAATTTAAAATAGACACTTATTTTTAAAAATAAATCATAAAGCCACATAGCTACGGCTACGGCTTGTAAACTTAATTATAATTCATAATTATGTTATAAGTATGTATTTAAAATATTTGAATTAATAAAGAAAAAAAAAAAAAAAAAAAAAAATATTTGTTTTTATTTTGTGTTATATATATTATTATATTAATGTAAATTTTTATAATATTGATATCAAAACAATTATTGAGTCTAATCTTTCAAACAATAGGTCTGGCGACACTCTAATTATAGTGTCACCAGCCACTCTTAATAAATTCCACTTATCATAATTGTAACAGAATTTTATAATTTTATTTCAGAATTATTGAGGTCTTAGTTGGAACAGTTAAATTTTAATTATAAACCATGTATATATTTATATATATATATATATTTTTTGTTTAGTATTTAAAATGCTATTGCAATATTTGAGTTTAAGTGTTTTGCAAATCGGATTTTCATTTCCATTTTGGATCAGTTTTTTTTTTTATTAAAAGATAAAAAATAATTTTTTAAAATGGTACCACACTTCCAGTTTTTTTGTTGCTTTTTTTTATTTGTATCTATGTTAGAAATATGTGAGTATTTTTTTAAGTTGAAAGAAAGTCAGTATTTTTAGTTAAAAAAAAAACCAAAAAAAAAAAAAATAAAGATAATAAAAAAAAAGAAACAGTTAAGGCTATTAAAAAGCAATTTATTTTTGTCATTAAAAAAAATGTATTTTTTTTTTGTATATAAGTGCTAACACTATACCTAACCTATACTACATATTCTATAATATATTAAAAAAGTATAGTATAGTGTTAGAACTTATATGGATTTTTTTTTTTAATGTGCATTGTATATCTATATTTGTAGAAGATCTGCTAGGAAATATTATTTTCGATATATGGGTTGAATTTTTATTAAGCTCTCGGTTTCTTTTTTGTATTTTTATTTCGATTTAAGTCTTTTTACTAAAATTTATCTTAAAAATTTTGTATAGCTATAGATGGTATTAATGATATATATATTTAGATATATATGACACCAAAAGTTTCACATACAAATTTCACAGATAATTTCTATCATCTTAAAATGCAATTAAAATCTTTAAATCAAATGATCAGATGAAAATGATGATCTAAATTATTCAAAAATTCCTTTTAAAACCTAAGCTCACTAATAATTCTTCTTCTTCCCTACCAAACTCCTGAGAAGGAAACTTTTAATTTAAATTTTCAATCTGTTTTTTACATATATGTTTTTTTATCTAAAAAATCTGTGAGCTATAAAAATTGAATGAAAATTTTTTATAATTTGGGAATTGGATAAAGTGTTAAAAAATCTGTGAGTTATAAAAGTTGAATGAAAATTTTTGATAATATGAGTTTTGAAAAGAGTCTTAAAAAATCTTTGAGTTATAAAAACTGAATGAAAAATTTTCATAATCTGGGAATTAAAAAAAGTGTTAAAAACCCGTGAGTTATAAAAACTGAATTAAAAATTTTGGATAATTTGGAAATTGAAAAGAGTCTTAAAAAATCTGTGAGTTATAAAAACTGAATAAAAAATTTTGATAATTTGGGAATTAAAAAAAGTTTTAAAAAATCTGTGAGTTATAAAAATTGAATGAAAATTTGACATAATTGTTAAATAATCTAAAATCTGTATCTATTTTAAGTTCCATACGTAAAAGTTTGTGACAAATATAAAAATTAAAAACTAAAATACTGAAACTAACTTGAAATAAGAAATTCTTGTCATTTTAAGGAAATAGTACTAGTTGGTCTTTGCTTTGCTAAAACCTTATATATGTATCAAATCTCTAAAAAATAGGATATTAAAATAATTTTTTGAGAATGTTTCAAGTGATGTTTCAATGATTTGATTTTACACGAGTTATGAATGAACTGAATAACTCATATTTTACAATCCATTTAAAATAAAAAAAAAAAACAGTTAATTTGAGTAATGGAAAGCCTGTAAAAACCTTTTCCATTTTAAAAAATTTAATTAAAATTTTTACATATTTTTCAGTATGACATAACGAAAACTTTGATAAGATTGAAAACAAAAGAGAATTGAAATAGAGTTTAAAAAAAAACACTCTAATATTTAAAACTGATTGTAATTTTTTTACATTAAGAGTTACGTTTGACAACACTTTGAGAATAATCAAATAATGTATATGTGGTTGATTTATTAAAGTGAGTTTTCTGAGACTTAAGGGAATTTTATGGTAAAATTTTTTAAATAAATTAAGAAAAGAACCAAATTTTAACTTTAATGTATGCAAATGGTTAAGGTTTTCATTAGAGACACCTAGGTGGGGTTTTGGATGATTATGATATTTTTCTCATCTCATTCTCATTTCTATCAGGAGCCTTTAGTTAGACAGAAAACACTCCTCGGAATTATTAACACAATAACGATTTTCTTTATTCTAGATGTATTAAACGTTTTAATGCTTTGATAAATATTATTACTCGTACTTCGCTTTTCCTATAATAGTGGTTGGTTCTGTGGTGGACTCAGTATATTTTTTTTTAATTAGTTTCGTTCAGGATCTTTGCCATGATTTTATAAAATAATGCTACTGTCCAGTAATCAAAGGATTAATGAAAATTATGATTAATGAACCTGAAGCTTAGTTTAAATGACTTGTGAATGCTCAAAGCTCTTATAGGAGTATACAAACATGCTAAATACAATTTAATAGAAATCCCGATTAGTGTACAAAATTCATTCGAATAAAATAAAATCATATCTTATACTAACCGTATAATTTACTTAATTAAAAATAAATTTACCTTGTGAAGGATTTCAATATATACAAGTGAAATACTTCAAATTCATAATTTTAAAATGATTTTCCAAATTTTATAGCGTTTATTTTTAGTTTTCGAAATTTAAGAAAAAAACTTCTGGTGCGTTTTTTTTGTGCCCGTGTGAACTTTACATTTATTTCAATTTTAATTTTTTTTTTATTTTCATATATATATTTTTTTTAATTCTTAGTTCTGTGCATCCAAATGTGGTTTAATTTAGTGAACGTTATATATAATATATATATATATATATATATAAAAATACTGAAGTTTTATTTCATTTAAATTGTGAAACAGAATAGAGCGACGAAGAGTATAGTAGAATAGACTGTGTCAACTCTGGGATACCCGTATGACCGTAATATAGACATTATATAATCAGATTAATTTCTTTTGCCAAAATTTTAAGTAAACAATTTGACTTTCAGTTGTGTACAAAAGAAAATAATAAATTGAAAGGCAGGTCTTCAAAACTCTTCTACTACATCGACTATTTTTTATTCAGACATTGGCCATTAAAGTTAACAACTATTTACAAAATTTCAAATCCAGCTTTATTAGATATAGCGTAATTCTCATATAAAAAAACGAAGTTGTATGACAACTAGTTGGAACCACTGCAAATCCCTACTAAATTGTGCACAAACTTTGCCCATAAAGCTGAACTACGCTTGACGAAATTTCAAATATCCAGGCTTACTAAGCCTAGAGCTATTTTCATATAAAAACTTAAATTATATGGCAGCTACTCGAACCCATGGAGCAAAGTGGCTACATTGCAAAAGTGATGATAGCTATTACAAAAACTTAATTCGTGGAAATTTCATAATCCAAGCTCCTTTATTTTTTGAGTTATTGTGCGGAAGCACGGACGGAAGGATAGACGTAGGGACATACATAGCTAGATCGATTTACTTTGAGTCTAAAACTATCCTCCTCCTTGTCTGCGTCACAAACGGAATAGCAATTTTAGTATACCCTTTTGACATATAGTCATATGGGTATTAATATAAACGAGAGTCAATTTTTTTTCTCATTTTTTAGTCATTTATTTTTTCACTTCAATTTTTTGTTTTTTTTTTTTTTACAGTTACAGCGTGAAATATTTAATTGCATTGCATATGTTTCTGGGGTTGAATGTAAAATGATTCAAGTACAAAAAAAACTTTCATCTCTCACACAAATTGTTGGAATTTAATTTTAGAAAATTTTTTGGTTATATTCAGTTTTACTTCAATTTTTTTTTAAGTAAATGTGAAAAAATAAAATGTGATTCATATATTATTCGTTTTTTATGTTATTAATTCGAAATTTTAATGAATGTCTTTTCAAAAAAGTATATGTATTGTATATGCATATATGTATATATATAATGAAGAGTGATCCTTTAAAGATAGCCTTCTGTTTAATGTTAAAATATAACATATAATTTGAATTTATAGTCTTCAATTAAACATTTTTAAGTCGTTGAAGTTTGAGTGAAGTATAGGGATGGAACAGTTGCAAAAAATAAGTTGTTATCTTATTAATCGCGTTTTTTTCTTATGTATATATATATATATATATTAATATCTATATATATATATATATATTTTGATTTTTTATTACTATTTAAATAATTAATAATATGAAATTCTCAAATTAAACTATTCTTAATATACAACTCTGTGAATTGCGCTTTACTAATGATTAGAAAAGACTTGTGAAATGAAACTCAAACACTATTTTATTTGTATTTTTTTAGTACCCTATCTTTAATCTGTACTCAAACAAATCTATTAAATACCCATCAAGTTCAATTTTCAAATAACATGAACTATTAAATATAATAAGTTTTACGAGCTTATATAAATAAAGATCCAAATTTTGAGCACCAGGCTTTTCAACTAAAAAGCCGCCACTCTAACCACACAGCTATCAGTCAGATCCGAATATCTGTTATATAACAATTAATTAATTAATTTCATTTTTATTATTTTCAATTGAAAAACTGTAGATATATAAACTATTACCTTTATATATTACGATTTCATGAATTTTCCTTTGAAAAGCTTGAATCCTAACTTACGTCACTGGTCTGACAATTTTTTCTTGATAAGTTGAATTTAAAAAGCATATGAAAAATTCTAATTTGTATCTTTAACTTATCGTATAATTTAATAAATCTATATTCAAGTTTTGGGGATTCTAAGTTTTAAGTAGTATTCGCGTAGGACCATATGACTATATGTAAAAGATAACTGGTGTTGCCAGCTTTCAAAAAATATATAGGTATAATGGCACATATTATCCTTTAAAGACGAAAATGACATTTGAAAGTATCCTTGTTATTAGTCTATTTTACAAAAACCAGCTATGCAATACCAGCTATCTTTTAAATATAGTCATTTGGTCCTACGCGGATACTACTAAAACCTTAGAAAAGCCCTAGTCTTTTATCATGTAACAAGCCCTAATATATCTTTAAGAAGATATTTTTATCTACATCTACCTCTTCTTTTTGAAGTAGTTACATGTGATTAAAATAGTTTTAATTTTATATTTTAAACATATAATTGAGTTGAATAAAATTGAAGCTTGACGCATTCTTATAATTTAATTATTGATTATAACATCATTGGTCTCTAACTTTTTATTAGAAATTTTCTTTCAAGTAAAATGAGACCAGTCTTATTGTGTCCTATAGTATAGTCCTTTAGTGTATGCATTTGATTTGAAAGTCCTTAATATAATCCGGAGTTTTTAAAGAATCATATCAATTTCAATACACTGACCTACGACTAGTCATACTAGTAACTTGTTCCGGATTTGAACTTTGACAAACTCTACCTCCTGCAGGTCGAAAAAGTTTTCTGATTTTTCCGACACAGACCAAAAGTCTTAAAGCAAACATTAGCCAAATTTAATATTTAGACTAGATTAACTTTAAATTAAATCTGATATTTCATAATCAAATAGAGATTCTTGATCCAACTGACTTAATTATCAAATCTTTTGTTCTAATTTCTTTCAAGTAAACCTGGAAAATTATACACAAAAAAATATGAACTTAAAAACTTTCTTTGATTTTCTTTTTCAAATTTTCATTTCTTTTTTTTTTATCGATTCCAAGAGTATGCCATTTTTTTTTGCTTTTAATTTAAAATTTTCCATTTAATATTTTTGTGTTTTTCTTATTTTATTGTTTTTTTTTTTTAATCTTTATTTGCTGCATTAAATTTTTAAGTCGAAGAAAGTTTTCGATTTTTTTAAAAAATTTCTTTAAATAGAACAAAAATATAAATACATAAGATATTAAAGTATAAAGCTTAATATATAAGATAAATATATATAAATATATATATATACATAAATAAGTATAAGTACCGAAATATATATATATATATATGTTTAATGTATTTTTAAATAAGGATAAAAAAAAATTAAAATTTCAAGAAAAATTGAACACAACAACAACAACAAAAACAAAATATTCAAAATGAAAGAGAAAATATATATATATTTCTTTTTTTAATTAAAAAGTCTAGCATTCATTATGATGATTAATAGTGATATGTATGTGTATGTGTATGTTTATGTGTATTATTAAAATTATATGGATTTGTATATTAGTATAGAGTTAAGTGTATGTACATGACTGCTTAACAGAGAAGTATATAATAAGAAAGAGTATATGATATTGTAAATGATTTTTGTCTATCAGTTAACTGTACATTTTTTTATTTTAGTCATTTTTTTACAAAATTTTTGACTTAAAAAATTTAAAATAAAGTATTTGCAAAAAGTATCTTTTCCTTTTTTTTAAATTTTAACTTAAAATAATGATAAAGACAAAGCAATTTCTACTTTCACATAAATGAAAAAAATCGTTGATTGCATAACTTTAGGCGGCAGAAATATTTTTAAATTTGACGTTTTTGAGTTTAAACGAATTTATTTGATTTTTCAATTAAAGTTACCAGGTGTTCTCAGTTTAATATCGATTTAATTTATTAGAATATTGTCTAATCTCGTTTTCGATTGATTTTTCTGAGATTTAGAGTGCTTTGTTTTTGCACCAATCGAAACGAGAGTTACTCGTTTTTCGTTTGTATTGGATGTATAATTTTCAGAGTGTAGAATTTTCTATTGTTCAGAGTATACATATTTACAACATTTTCAATAAAGTTTCATACACAATATTTTGGTTCTTCAGCAAACATTATTTGCTGCAACTCTTAATATTCATTTTCTGATAATGTTGTAGATGATGATGATAAAGATGAAGGTGAATCCATGAATTCAATAATATTCTCCATTACTTTTCTTCGTACTTTGTATCACTTTTTGGTTTTTTAATTTATTTAATTTATTTGGTATGGTATTTTAATAAAACTGACAAATGTCAAACACATACATAGAAAAAAAAGTGTAAAAAAGAAAGATTTACTCTTTTTACCCATCAAAAATGACATTAGTCACTATTTTTAGGAATTTAGTTCCGTGTGTTTTTCTAGAATAGGTTTTAATTAATTCGATTATGTTAAAATAAGAAAGAAGATTCCAGATTCCAGAAAGAAACCAGATTCTTTAAAGATTTCCATAAACCGCTAGTGACCTCATCTTATTAAATTTAATTAAAATATAATGAAGGACAACCAAACAGGATTTTGACGTAAATTACATGTCAAAATAATATAGTTAAAAATATGCTTAAAAAATTAATAAAATTTTGTAATGACATGGCCAAATTAGTGAACTAGTAGTTAGGTACTACCAAAAAATTAAAAAAAAGCTAAACACTAAAATATTTGTGCTAGAGATTTAAAGATATGTCACTTTTTTTTTTAAAATAATCTTGTATATACACACATATATAAAAATAACTGAATCCATAAAAACTGATACATATATATGACTTTGTTTTTTTGTACTTTGAATAATGATAATAATAAACATTGAAAATGTTCTGAGAAGAGGTAACCCCAGTGTTTTAAATTAATTTAAATAAAATTTTCTATTTATATATATTACAAGCTTTAAGCTTTTATTTTTTTTTTTATTTTTTTGTCAATTTTTTTTTTTTGTACAATTCCGTTGACAAGACAACATGTCACACCTTACAACAATTTTAACCCTTTCAAAAAATTATACAATGTATTTGGTTCTTTTGTTTTTGTTTTTTTTTTTTTACTACCCCATGTATGTCAATATGTATAATTCTTTGTTATGTTACATACCTATAAATATATACGAAGTATATGAACGTGTATAAATTTTTTATAGTTGTCTTTAATTTACTTTGTATTATTTTTATTTTATTTTATTTTTTTTTTGTTTTTATAACTGTTGATGTTATCTAAACTATGTTTTATGACAATAAGTAGAAAGTAGAGGTAGTGGTGGCGGCGTCGGCGGCGACGACAACAAGAACAACCAGAATAAGAAAATAACAATGATAATGATGACGTCTGCACTGTATGTGATAAAGTGACTCAATCAAATTCTTAAACGTATAAAATTGTATATATACGTATAATGTATATATTTTAATGTATATATGTTTTTTTACATTATACATTAGAGTGAATAATATTATTTATATTGAACAAATTTATTTTTATTAATTATTGCTATTTTTTTATTTAATATGTCGCTGAATTTTGTCTGCGTGAAATTTTGACAGTTAAAGTATAAATTTGAAGCATGTGAAAATAGTGTACACTAAGATAACAGTTTAGTATTGTATTAATGTGTTTAAAATTAGTTTTAATTAATATATATAAATGTAAAACGTTGATTTGTACTCAATTAACTAACTTTACTTATTTACTAATTTTTTTAGTATTTATAATACTGATTTATACTTAATTAACTAAAACTATTTATGTTTGCGCATCTTCGATAAAATATAAGACATTATATTTAATATATATTTCATAATCTCTGACAGTTTATCGTTCAAGGTAAAAGAGGCAATTGTCAAAAACAAATGTCTTATGGTTACGTAACACCAGGATCCAAAAAGGAGTATTAAGTACCAGTTATTTAGCTTATATTCGTAATTTGGTATGGTACACATAGCGTAGGGTCGAAATGAATACAGAAGCATTTTATCAAGAGTTTAACCCAACTTCAGAACTTATGTTACAGGGCCGCTAAAATCCGATAATGGGTAGGCATCACAGTGTATACATTGTATTGCTATTTTCAGCAAATGTACGAGTGGCTTAATATCAAATTAACAACATATTAATAAGAACGCGCGATATATAAAAAAAAATGATGCATAATTTTGCACACCACTGTATATAAGTGAAGAAAAGGATATTTTCTATTTATTTATTATACTAAAATTGTTTTTTTTTTATTTTTCCTTCCCCCTTACCCTTTTATACGTAACTAGCTAATACCCGGTGCGCGTTGCTGCGCCTCTTAATGGTTAAATTGAAGTTGATAATACTGCAAAAAGTTAACACAAAAATTACACACGGTTTACACATGTAAATTTTAATATGTATGAAAGCAATCTTTTTAAAAAGATTTTTCTAGGATTATTCTAGTAATTTTTGAAACTTTCTGTAATTCAAAGCAGTACAAACTACTTTCCAAAATTTGACGTAATTTACTTCCAAAAAAATTTTTTTGACTAATCGTAGGACCGACTGTTAACAGGCTTAACTCCATTTTCAAGTTGCTTCACACATATAAAATTTGAGGTCAACCGGTCAAATCGTTTCTAATTTAGAGTAAAATAACCAAAAACTTTATAAAAAGCTGTTGGGCCGCAATGGGTTAATGGAACTTAACAAAATTTATTTTGGGGCTTTCTTGAAAGCCAAAGCAGAATTTCGCAAAATCGGACAAAATTTGGACCCAAAATTTTGTTTGACCAACCGTCGGCCCGACATGGGTTAACAAATTCCAAAACTGTTAATAGTGTCTACTCAATTCTCAAAGATCATCACGTATACAAAATTTGAAGTCAATTGGTCAAACAGTTTCGAACTTAGAGTAAAGTATTGAAAAAACCTATAAAAAGCTGTTGGGCCGCAATGGGTTAATGGAATTTACCAAAATTTTTTTTGGGGCTTTCTTTTAAGCCAAAGCAGAATTTCGTAAAATCGGACAAAATTTGGACCCAAAATTTTTTTTGACCAACCGTCGGCCCGACATGGGTTAGCAAATTCCAAAACTGTTAATAGTGTCTACTCAATTCTCAAAGAGCATCACGTATACAAAATTTGAAGTCAATTGGTCAAACAGTTTCGAATTTAGAGTAAAGTATTGAAAAAACCTA
Organism: Dolichopus griseipennis; assembly: GCA_963082915.1. Classification (NCBI taxonomy): domain Eukaryota; kingdom Metazoa; phylum Arthropoda; class Insecta; order Diptera; family Dolichopodidae; genus Dolichopus; species Dolichopus griseipennis. Next base: position 13,909,169 of record OY720443.1, on the reverse strand, counting down.
TAAAAAGCTGTTGGGCCGCAATGGGTTAATGGAACTCAACAAAATTTTTTTTGGGGCTTTCTTTTAAGCCAAAGCTGAATTTCGTAAAATCGGACAAAATTTGGACCCAAAATTTTTTTTGACCAACCATCGGCCCGACATGGGTTAACAAATTCCAAAACTGTTAATAGTGTCTACTCAATTCTCAAAGAGCATCACGTATACAAAATTTGAAGTCAATCGGTCGAACCGTTTTCATTTTAGAACAAAGAAGTTTAAATAATTGCACCACAGCCCCAACTTGGCGGTCCGTTAGAGCAAAATTTTTGGGCCACGATTTCCTTCCATACCCAAAAACCTCTATACACAAATTTTCATGAAAATCGGCTGGGCAGTTTAGGAGTCTATTCGCTACAAACAAACAAACAAACAAACAAACAAACAAACAAACAAACAAACAAACTTTCATTTTTATATATATAGAAGATATGGCGGGCCGATGATTTAGTCATGTTGATATTTAAAAATAAAAAATTGAACGAGACAATAAAAATTTTTGAACCACGAGACTGGTGTTAACCATTACCCCCAAATGGAATATATATCTTTCTTCACATTTTTATTTTCAAATAAATTTTAAATAAATTTTTATATAGAGTTAAGTCTCGTGATGTACGTTTTGTTTTCCTTTTTATTTTTTTTTTTTATTTTTTTAAAGAGCGGTCGTGTGCAAGAGCATATTTTCAATTATAATTATGAGGTATATATGTACCTTTTTTTTCATTTAAGAAAAAAAACTAAGAGACGTAATCAAAAATGGAAGAAGCAATTGAAAATAGCAAATAAAAATACAATATAATTTAAGAAATATTAAGAAATGTTGAAAAATAAAATAAAAATAATAAACTAAGATCCTTGAAAAAGTTCACTTAAGATATATTTTATGTTATACATGTATATATATATATATTCCTCTCGTTACCTCATTATTTGTTTATTTTTTTCATTTCATTTTTTTTTATATTACTTTTTTTTTTGGAAAAAATTAATATAAAGGCGTCTCGGGCCTCTTGTACGTGATTGAAATAAAAGAAAAATCTTTTTTTTTTCCTTTCTTTCAAAAAAAAAAAAAAATATTGAGAAATAACATTCCAATGTATGTTTCAATGTTGTGTGTTCTTTTTTTTTTTGTGGGATGACGAATATTAGCCTTTACTTTGGGTTTTTTGTTATTTTTTTTTTGAAAATGAAATTGTTATTTTTTTTTTTTGACCAAAAAATTCTGTTATTTTTGGGCTATTGGTGTTTATTTTAGTTGAAAAACCTGAGTAGAATTATATTGTTACTGAAGGATCTAAATTAATTTTCATTGAAGCATTTCAAGAATTTTGGAATTTTTTTTTTTGTTTGTTTTTTTTTTCATCAAATTTTTGGATTTATTATTGTTTTTTGGAATTATTATGGAATGGAATGAATTAATTTGTTTTTATTTTGGAATTAGCTACTACTATTCATTACTGAAGAGAAGGTATGAAAATATGAATATATTTTATAAATTATGAAAGAATATTCATATAAATCAAAATATAACAGAACTTTGAAATTAGAATAGTTTTAATTTAATGAGTAAAGTTTTCGATCCAAATTCTAAAAATCCTAAACCCATTTCAGGAAATCTTTAAAATTGTTTTATATCCCCGTTATATCGTAACAAGACTATGCATGTGCATCAGAGGCCACACCTTAAAGTTTGGTCAAAACGGGTTGTGTGAAACAATGCCCAAAAGAAAATTGTACAGTTTGCATGAATGCCTTTCGCTTTCTACTGTCACCCTTTCCACATAAAAAAAAACATAGACGAAAAGCTTTTGTGAACATGTGAAAAATTTTTGATTTATATGTAAATATTTGATCTATTGTTACAACTCACAGGTGATCTTAATAATTTTTTTTATATAAAGCCATTTTTGTTAGATCAAAATTTATTTGGAGTTGTCTGGGTGGCCCAACACTAGGATTACGCCCTGAGCAGTCCAATAGTATTGGATAGATGAAACACTCCTATTGGACTGTCTTTTTTGAAAGGTTTTTAATTCAAAGAAAATTACATGCTTGTTGTTGGCATGTAATCATGTCTGTATGCATTCGCAAATAATTGAATTTTATATTTCATTTATTGTTTTTGTAAAACTTTTGTTAAATAGTTCAAGTAGATCAATTTCCAGGGAATTTATTATGCATAGTATATATTATATAATTAACATTTAGTTTTAATTCAATTGATGTATAAATTCAGTTCTACTAAGAGTTAGGCTTACATAGTTATGCACAAGGGAATCTGTTTTTTGAAATTGGCTTGCCTGGTAAAATGGACTTAGACTATGGTATAAATTTGACTATTAACGGAACTCTTTTAGATAAATTTATAATTCAACTTTATTAATTTCCTATTTGTATATTGTCCTTTATAAATCTTTACATTTTTTTATGCAGCTTATGTTTGACAGATGGATGATAAATGGTTGTCAAATATTATTTGATTCCTGTTCTTTTCTAATATTTTGGATACCCCAGTTTTTTTTCAAATTATTAACTGTCATATTACTTTAGTTTATACAGTTATTCAAAATAAAATATAAATCTAGATTTTTTTACCATTTTCAACAATACTATTTGCTTTTCTAATTTAATACAAATCTGTTGACTTAAAATTACTTAAAGTAAAAAAAATGTCGTTCGCTTTTGTTTTTTGTCTTGTATTTTACAAAAAAATATTTTAAACAAAATTTGACAAAAAAACAAACAAATTACATTCACCTAATGTAAATTAATTAAAACAGAAGTAATTCATTTGTATATACGTGAAGTTAATGTATATATATACATTTTTTACACTCTTCTCTTTTAATTATTATTTTACACATTTCTGTTATTCATTCTTTCATTCATTCTAAGGTGTGTTGTAATGGTTTTTACCAAAAAAAAAAATCAAAAAAAACCTAGTCCCCATCATTTCAAAACATTTCACATAAAATTATCTTTAGTTTAAAAAAAAAACACGTTAAATTAGAATTAGTAAAGAAAGACAAAGAAAACAATAGTTAGAAGAATACAACACTGTCACGACTACTGTATAGGAAAAATGAATTTGAAATGAAAATTTTTTGAATAGAAAAACACAGTGAGAAAATATATATGTATTATATATATATATATTGTTTTTTTATTTAATTACATATGTCATATACTACGTTGCATTATAGACTTTTAACAATGTCTATATATTATACATATATAATTTAATGTGTGGTATGTTTATGTAAAAATACAGCCGTGGTCAAATAATTAGAAACGATAAGTATATTTTAAAATATTTGATCTAAAATTTCTAAATAAAACTAGAGGTTAAAGGGATTTAAATTATAAATTAAAATTTTTATCATAATGTGAGAATAATATAAATTTATTAAAAATTTATTTAAAAGTAACATAAGAAAGTATAAATTTAAAATAACTGAGGAGTTTATGAAAGTTGATGCAAAAACATTTAAATGTGTATGAAGTCTTAGATTTATGAAACATGTTATATAGGCTTTAAAAAAATTATTTGAAAATAAATAATAAAACTTCTAAAGCAGAAAAATACAATAAGGATTCTGAAGAGCATAGTAAGCCATAGAGGTAGCTTAAAAATACTTTATTAAGCTACTTATTGAGCATACAGTACATCTTTAATAACTACTATAAGCGCAGTTGTAAATATTTGACTATTACTAAAGAAATTGTTTGTTCGCAACTGTACATAACACATTAACATAATTGTCTCTGTGTATATACAATATTAATTGTACAAAGGAAAAGAAATCTATTCAACTCTAAGTTTAGAAAAAAAAAATTGTGTTTCACACATAGGTAGTCATCTTCAAATAAATGTATGAAATTTATGATATTTGTAATGTCTCATGAGAAATACTTTTGTTTAAAATTTGTTTTGCACTTTTATTGTGTAACTCACCAAAAAAACAATTAGACAGGATATCATTAAAATAAATGAACCTACTAGGACAATAGAGTTAAATTAGAGTTTCCAAAAGTTTATAATATTTCATTTCATATTTAAATGATATAAACTACAGAATAATAAGCGAACACTTTTCTGAGTTTCATAATATATATTTTTTGGAAAGTTTAAGAGGTTGTGAGCCAAAAAAAATTTTATATAAATACTTAGGTTGTAAGGCTTTCTTAAGTATGTGAGTAAAGTTTGTATAAAGTAAGAAAATTTTTCTCTGTTTTATAGATATCTTGTAGGTAATAGCACTTGCACTATTGAACTAAAGTCAGTTCTAAGCCTCCTCTTAAACAATTCCAACGTAACACCAGAGGAGCAACAACTGTTCATTTCTACACCGTGGAAATTCCAAGATGGTTTAAAACTGGTTATGAAAACTCACTCATTTGTCGTGAAGACTGCTAAGATGTGGAACATGCTTCCATCTAATGTGTTCCCCTCTTTTAATAATATACTACAACTTGCAAAAATTCAAAACGAATCTTTTCAGATTCATTTCCCACCTACCTCCTAATTCCCCTCTAATATCCTATTTTCCTTCCCTTTCCAACTAAACCTACATATCATGTATACAGGAATCCATTCCTAGCGTTTAGTTAGTATGTAAAAAAAAAAAAAAAACAAAAGAAGGAGGAGGTAAGAAATTATGTCCACCGATAGGATTCTGATGATTTTTGGCTGACCAATTTCAATTTCTACCCTCATGTTCTCTTATAATTTGGAAACCGGAAACGTTATGGAGGCTGATATAAAATATATATAAATTCAAACTGTGACTTTACGAAATAAATTTTGATTTATGAATATTGAAAATATACAGCATATGTATTTTATGTTAAAAAATTAAATTTATTAATTATTTTTATTATAAAAAACAATTATTTAAACTTAAAACTCATTTAATTTTTAATTTAATTATCAGAGTTCTATCAGGGTAATAACTTCTTACCTCCTCCTTCCTCCTTTTTATCTCCGGAATATTTAATTATACCGCTTTATAAAACAAATTTAAATTGAAAGTTGAAAAAATTCAAGCACCTTTAATATCCATTACATTATAATAACTATTATTAATATTATATAGTATCGTCAATATCATTATCCTATAATATATCGCCATGATATAGATATTATACAAAATTGTTTTTATAATCCCTTAATAGTTTTTTATATAGGTTGTTGTTGTTGTTGTTTTAACATATTATCATCCTTAGGGAGTTTTCCCTGCTTTAATGGCAATACCAATAATAAAAATAAAAGTAAAAAATTCTTATGGTTTGCAATTAATTTCTTATACATGTATTTATAATTTATACAGTATATTGTCTTCATAAACTTTTCTGTATATATTCACTTAAATACACATACATTTATACATGAGCTTGTTTACTTCCTGAACAATTCCCATCCTTGCCAGCTTACTTTTTACTTCTATTGTACTTGCACTGTAAACTGTAAACTGTATTGTACTTGTATTACTGTGAAATGCAATTTTACTTATTTGTTGAAATAATATTTACCTTTAATACAAAAAAAAACAACACATTTATATGAATCTGTTCATAACTTAGTTTTGTTTTTGTTAAAATTATATATATATATATATATATATAATATATATATATTTGTATATGTTCTTTATTTCTGGAAATGTATGTTTTTTCTGGAATAAATTTATGAAAATACAAATATACCAAAATTTAATTAGAAGATTTTTAAATAATGATAAATTATAAAACAATTAACATTTCAGTATGACCAATTTGGCCGGAGTCATTATTGTGAAATGTTTTTACTAAGATTTTCCTAGAATTAAATGTACTGGAGGAATGATAATGTACGAAGATCCTTAATTGGGAAACAATTTTTGGTTGTTAATATTCTTAAATAAACATTAAAAAAATATAAATTCAAAACTAATATAAGCTAAAATTAATAAAAATTGAATGTATTTACACGAATTATACAAAAAATGTAATCTATACTTGCAATTATATGGCTGGGTGGCATAGTTGTTAGATTGCTGACACTCCCATTCCCATTAAAGGTGAAAAAAAAATTTTATATGGTTTTCGACTCGACTCAGCTACTATTTGCCATTGGGTTTATATTAACGGTTTAACCAAGAATTAATATTGATTTATTATAATAAAAAAAAGATGAAAATAACAACATAAACAAACACAAAATACCAACAAATAATTTAATTGAATAATATAACTCACAGATATAGAGAACCATATAATTCAAATATAAAATTATTACAATATAAACAAAATAGAATTGTATCTTTTGAAAATCTAAAACGTTTCATTAAATATTTAATTCTAATAACACGAATATAATATGACCCCTTTTATAATATTTACCTATGCTGGACATGCTAATTAGCCTATCAATTGAACAGTTAGTACTTAAAAAAAAATTATATGAGATTATCGATTATCGTCAAGGAACACATAAACTGCGTATGATTCAAAAACGGGATGTAGACTTTTTAAAGATTTGCAGTTCATCGTTCTTAAATCACAACTGATCAAGGCATTGGAACTTGTAAAGTGATATTAAACTCATATACTGAAAATCAAAAGAAATTTAAATAAATTATAAAACTTAGTAGGTTTTGTTGCATTTAATGCTTCAGGCAACATCTTTTCAACGATTAGAAAATGATGAATTGGAAAACTTAATTTAATCTTAGGAAAACGTAAATTGAAACTTCGTCATAATCCTGTTTTTTGCTGAAAACTGTACCTTTCTACCGATAACTCAAAATGTAATAAAGCTGGAGTCTCAAAATCCAAATAACTGCAGTTACCTCCTAATCAATTAAGTTTTTCATATAAAAATGACAAATGGGAATTGTTTCGTTGGAACAATAACTTGAAAACTATTAAAGCTGAAGTCCTGAAATTTGTACAAAATGTTTTTAAAGGTTTGTAAAGGAGTTGTCACTGTCAATTATACACTTATACTTGTTAAATTTTAGTCTTTTATTCTATTTATTCCATATTTTTAATACATTTATAAATATTTTAGCATTCATTTTTCAACGCTTATTTTACTACATACTTGCCAACGTAAATTTTCAATACATCCTTACTAATTCCATCAATTACATTAGAAATTTGACATAACATGTGTCACAAATGTCGTTTAATGTCAAATAAAATTTAAACTTGTAAACATCGTTTACATACGCTATCAAGCTTACTTGAAGATACGGTTTAAAACTTAAAAAATCAATTAAAAAATTTATTTTTTTTAAAATATAATCTTTTGACATAAATAAAAATTATTTGATATTGTAAATGTATATAATAACTAGTATATACATTCGAAGAGTTACATATTATTGATTACTCATTAAATAATATTTTAAAAATATTAAGTTGAATCACTAATTGCTGTAAAATTAATCAAAGTTTTTTGTATGTTTATCCGGAAAAGTTAATACTTAAAAATTTCATTTTTTATATACTTTAATTATTCGAAATTTTGATTTCAAGCAGAAGTACTACTTTATAACAGTTTCCGTTAAATATTTAAGTACCATACATAAATATATGTAATTAACAACATACGAGTATGTATATGTGTATATACGTATTTGTGTTTCTGAACATAAAATTATCAAAGAAAGAATTAAGAATTTTTTTTTTAATAGATTATATATTAGCTCAAAATAAAATAATTTTAAGAAATTTTACATACAGTTATGGACAAAAATATTGAAGCAAATTTTCTTAAATAATAATAATTAGCATTTAAATCAGGGTGTGTAGATATTTTTAATAAGTATACTAAATATTTTTTACATGATTATATATTACCTTAATATTTTGAACGAAATTTAAATACAGTTATGGACAAAAATATTTGAACAAATTTTGATTTAGATCAGTTTTTTTTTCACTTAAATCAGTTCGTGTAGATATTTTTAATTAAAAATTGATTTGTAAATTTGAATATGAAATGAATATAATAAAAGTTTTGATCTCTTTAGCGAAATAATAGATAGAAAAAGATACTAAGCATTTTCAATTTTCCACTACTGTATTTACTTATTATATGAGTTCGTTGTATCATCACTATTGAAAATTTTGTTATTTTATTTTTTTTGGAAACTAAAAACTAGAAAAAGTTTTGCTGCTTTCGTTTTTTTTGTGTTTAGTTCAGAAAAACGTTTAGAAAAGTTTTTCTGGTTTTGACACTATTAAAGTTTTTTTGATTTGTTGTTGTTTTAGTTTCTCATGTGTGGTTCAGAGTAAAGAAACTAGAAAGTAACAAAAAAAAAAAAAACTATTATAAAATATTTATAATAAACATAATCCTGTTATTCTTCTTTTAATTTTTTTTTTTTTTTGTGAGAGATTTTTAATTTTAGATATGTTATGATAAAGTACTGAATATTTTTTTAGTTTTTTTTATTTTTCTTAAAGGAAATATTTATGCTTTTGTAGTGGTCATGTTTTAAGTATTTTATGTTTTTCTTTTGTTATAATTTTTGTGATATGTTGTTGTTAATGTTTTGTCAATGGTTTATACGTAATTTTTGTAAGTTGTAAAGTTTAGTATATTGGTAAAATTTTTTTTTTTCTTTCTAAAATTAATATTTTAATCTTGGGCAAAACTTTAACTTACAATGTATCACAAAAAAAAAGTTTTTGGCATCATGGAAAAAATAAAAAAAATATAAAAATATTAAATACTATAAATATATAATAGATAAGGCTATATATAATTTTTATGTAAAAGTTTGAAGTTTCGCAAAAAAAAAATAAGAAACTTTTTACTTATTTTTAAACTTATTCTTAAATTAAAAAAAATAGAAAAAAAAAATTGCATATCAAAAGGGGTTTCTTTAAATATAGATGTTTTTAACATAAGAAAAGAACCATGCAGATTCGATATAATATATGTAAAACTTTTTTTTATTGTGCAACTGAGATGTTTTTAATTTATATTATGTTATTTATTTCATTAGTTTTAAAGTTAACATTGTAATTCAAAAAAGTTTATCTTATATGAAATTCGGATAAAGATATATAAAGAAATGTAAAATTTTGTCGAAGATTAAATTTCCTTGGAATTTTTTTGGCTAGTGAGGTAACTAATTTTTATTAGGTAACTAATTATTTTAGTTGTTTAATTATATTACTGTGGCCCACCTACATAAGGAGGTCAAATGAAGTGTTTCCAAATCTCGTTGCCAGGATGGTGCCAATTACACTGGCCTGTGGTAACCAATGCAGCAAAATTTGGAATCATTAACAAGACCATCTGCAGGAAAGTTATAAGATTAAGTACTTTCTTTTGCAGATGTCTGGCCCAAGGCAGAATAAGGCTTTTTTCATTCGGTCTACTATCCTTCCACAACCTTAAGGAACTCCCTAAACACAAAGTTTAAGAACAGATTTCGAATCTGAGATTTACTGGTTGGATATAAAACTGAAATATAAACGCAGGTCACATATAAAGTGGGATCAAAATGGCGGAATCTAGTGCAAATTGAGACCTTCAGGCGTGGGTGAACTTCACCACATTACTTTCTTATCCGCATATTTTATCATTTTAATTATTTTGATGTAAGATCTTGTTGTTGCTACGTCCACGGCTGGTTCAGAAAGAAGAAAGTTTATATTCATGCTTCGTTCAAGTGTTGCCAAACTGAAATTTAGCAATCAATTTTGGTATCCTTGATATATGAAATAATATCGATAATAGTCATTGCCAGACTGATGTTATTTTATTAATTCCCATATATATATATATATATAAAATTAGACATATATACTTTTAGAACTACAGCATTAACTACATATAATTTTCTTTAAAAAAAATTTTCTCTTTCTCTTAAAACACAATTTCTTCGATTCTTTTGTTATCAAATTAATTTTTGGCTGCATCAAAATTCATTTTCTGTTTCATTAGTTTTCCATAATTTATTAATATAATTTATAATAAATTTTCAAAATTAACACAAAAGAAAAAAAAAACAAGAACTCATTTATTTTTTATGCTAATTCAAACCTGTCAGCCGCTATTATTTAAGTTAATTAGAGCTAAAACTTTAAGCAAACAATAAAAAAAAAATGTAAAAGAATGAGTGAATGAAATAGAAAGCGTCATTAAAAAGTCATAAGAATCATTCATTTGTTTGTATGTTTATTTTTTCTTTTTTTTAGCACATTTTCAAAAAATTTTGTAAAAATGTGCCTATATAGCTTCACTCTGTCCGTCCGTCCGTCCGTATGTTTACAAAAACTTTTACACCGTTTGAAATAGAGAAAAGAAATTTTAACCATGGGTAATTTTTGCAAAAAAAATAATTTCGTAGAAGAATTTTTTTCTGTAGCCCCACCTGTTACGGGGCTACAGTCCCCAAAAGTTGGAAAAAGCCCTATATTTAAATTGTTATAACAAGAGTTCTGTTACATATATTTTCAATCTGAAAACGGCAAATGATAGCTGGTTTCATAAACTTTATAAATTTTTACAAGGCAAATATTTAGGGTTGCCATACGGTACTAAAATTTAACATTACGCAAAACTCAATTTTCGCAAAATTTTTGGCCATACATATCTTCTGAACGGTTTAAGCTAGGGTCTTGAAATTTTGGTAGCAGTTAGATCCTAAAAAAATAGTAGGAGTCAATTAACAAAATTTTTTTGTCAAGCCCTCTGTTTAGAAGCTATAAGGGCCCGAAAATTGAAATTATGCTATTTTTAAGCACCTGTAACTTGAATACCTGTCCAATTTTTTTTTTATTAATATACAAAATTTAAAGGTCCAACATTATATTTTAACATATGTTAAAAGTTTTTCTTAAATTTAAAAGGGGTTCCTTAAATTAAAGAAAGTGTCTCTTAGTTTTACCAATTTTTGCTTAGATAATAAAATTCTAAGTAAAATTCAAAATTTTTGTGTAATTCACAATTTAATTCCTAGAACCTAAAAAAATAGAGAATGAGGGGAGGGGAGAAGTTGAAGTTAGATTCTTGAGAAATTTGGCAACCTTTCCCATTGAAGGACTATAAAAACTTTTAAATAAAAAATTTTATAAGTCAGTAGTAACTATTTCCAAGTAAATATTTCCAAAGTTAAACTCAGTAGGTAATACAATATAATTTTGAAAATGTGCTTTTTTAAAAACCCTTGGTTTTTTTTCATCACTTGTTTTCTTCAATTAATGGTGAACTATTTGCCCAGAAAATGAATTGAACTTAAAAAAAAAATATTATACAAATCTAAAAAACAATAAAACTAAGATGTTCATCTGAAAATCATCCTCCATTAATTTTACAATTTTTTTTAAATATTGGAAAATATTTAAGATTTATAAATGTGTCTTTGGCTGACAGTCTAATAGCTCAATTGAGTTTATTGTAACAACTGAAGTCCTTGACCTCATTTTATAATGTTTCATATTATTTCGGATTTGTAATCTGAATCTCGTAGATCTATTCAATTCTTAAGTTTATGCAATTTTTTTCCCGTTATATACTTACACTTTCACCTACAATATACAGAATATTCAAGCTTAACTAATTTAGATCTTAAGTAATCTCAACTATGTAGAAATTCTGGACTCTTCAATAGGCTTGTAGTATTATTACCAAGTCAATCTCCATATTAAACGTTTCAAATGTGAGCTTAATAAGTATTAACGAGTGTTTCGCCCTGCAATATTACTTGACTTTTCAATTTGTCTTATAACATTACATTACTTTTTCAAACTCCAGATTTAACTTTGATTGATTTTTACAACTTATTGAAAATTTTACGAAAATCTTCTGTGTGTTAGTCATGCGTTGCACTTTCAACAATGAAAGTTCATATTTTGAATGTTACCCTAAAATTGAGTGTTATGCAAAATAAAAAATTTTATAATATTTTTCCTTAAAAAAAAAAACGAAAAAAATAAATCAATAATGCCGTATCATGATACCAGAGACCTTTTGTGTTCCGGTCTAAGAAAAAAAAAAATTTTCTTTCAAAAAAAAAGTAAACTTTTATTAAGTGAATAATTTCGTTTCTTGTTTTTTTTTTCGGAGTTTTTTTTTTGAAGCAGAAAAGTAGATTTAAAGATTTAATGTACAATATCAAAATCTGCGTAAATTTTTTTTTCACTTCTATGTTTACTCCCCCTATGAACAACAACAACACCAAAAAAATAAAATGAATTACAATGAAGAAAAAATGAACTCTCACACCCATTAAATTTAACGCACATTCCCTAATTTACAAAAAAGAAAAAAAAAACAAAATAAGAACATTTTGTTATTTCATTTCTTTTTTTTTATCTTCATCCCTTACTTCTACCCTTCATTCAGTTATGAGTTCGAGAAAAAGGTGACTAGCCACTTAATTGTTCTTTTCATCATTGAATCACAATTTTCATTATGATTTATGTAGTACACAATTTTCTCACTTTTTTTTTTGTTGTTGCTTAAAATACATGTTGCTATCTCATTCTTAACGATTTTCTGTTTTTTTAATTTAGATTAAAAAATGAATATTAGTGATGGTGGTTTTTTTTTTAATTTTACTTCAAATAATGATTTTTAAAATTTCTTAACCAAATGTATTTACAACTTTTAAAATTAAAGAAATTAAAATGATTTTAAAAATTGAGGTTACGTTTTAAGGAGAGGTTTAAATTATTTAAATGAATATTATGTTCTAAGAGTATTGGTGAAATTTGAAATATAAAATATATATATATATATATATATATATACAATGAATATACCATATATATATAAATAAATAAATAGTTGATAATGAAAATACCAAAAAAATTTTTTTGAATTGATTATTATTAAAATTATTTGCTTGTAAATTATTTGAAGTTTAAAAAAGCTGTAAATACTTAGAAAATATTTGACATTTGCGTTTGACAAATTGTGTTAAGTGAATAATAATAATTTTGATGAATGGAATAAATATAAAATGTTAAGAAACAAGTATAAGAATATGTTGACTAATGCTAAATCCAAAACACTTTATGATCCAGAGTCACAAGCACAGTTTATTAATAAATTTCCTCCTGAAAATTGTATCTTAGTTGTATAGTACAATAATTCCAAAGAGAGGTTAAGAACTGATTTTTTAGATTCGATTATATTCAAATTAAAAGAAAAATAACTGTGTAGTCACCATAGCTCGCAATTGAGAATATCAAAAACAAGTATATATACTTTTATACCATTATATCATATATTTAATTGCATAGAATAATAAATAATTGTCAGAATTAGTCTTTTTGGCATTGAGTATTTATTGGATTTGGAGGATATATTGCAGCTAAGTTACTGAACAAAATATATTCTTATAATAAGAATTGATTTTAATGATTTCCACATACAATTATTATATGAAATAGTTAAAGGTCTTAAATCATGTAGAGAAGTCTTAAATTTTCAATAGATATAATTCTATATTGTTTAATATTGTAATAATTTTGTATTTGAATTATATGTTATTCTATATCTATATCTGTATAATCAAGTAAAATAATTCTTATAATATTTGGTTTCTAATAATGAATTTATGTCTTAAAAATAATATTTAATTGCTATTCTTGGCAAATTCTTCACTTTTAAAAACCAAATGTCAAAAGAATTTAACGTGCATTTGTAACGTCCATGTTTTTTTTTAGTTTTCAACTAAAAATCTGCTTTATAAAAATTGATGCCATATTAAATATTGCTTTGATTTTGCGATTAAGGAAAATGTGTGAGGTAAATGTGGTTGGATATAATAATACACGATTAATTTTACAGAGGTCATCATTAAAATTAAATAAAGACCTCATTTTGACTGTAAATAAGATATTAAAAAAACTGTAAGATAAATTTTGAAATTAATGAGCCAGTTGGGATATAACTTAGCTTTTATTGTTGTTTATTAGTTTCTCAGTTGCCATCATATATAGATATGACACATATACTAAATAGTCACTCAAAGTTCATTCACGTATATTTATCAATTTTATACATCAAATTTATCATTAAGATTAAGAAACAGTTACAATTTGTCTTAAAAAAATACTTACAAATCTCAAAATAAATCTAAAAGATTTCTAAATTTGAAATAAATAAAACTTTTTATTATAGGAACATTTTTTTTTTTTGAATAAATTTAATATTTTTTAAATTTAATTTTTTAAACTAAACCTATAGGTATAGGTACGTAAATATCTTTTAAAATGATTTGTTTTTTATACTTTTTAAATTTTTTAATTATAATAAAAAATAATAAAAAAAAAAAAAAACAAATTGTGTGTAACATCTTATCATACTGTTTTGCTTGTTTTTTTTAATGTCACCCTCTCTCTCTCTCTCTCTCTCTCTCTGTAGTAAAACATTACTTTTTAAATTGTTTTGTTTCTTATTAATATTTGAAAAACACATGAAACAAAAAATACAAAATACAAAAAGAATGAAATGGAAATAATTTTTTTGTTGTTGTTTTTTAATAAAGTTTCAAAAACAAGATTAGCTTTAATTGAATATCTTACACTTTCATAAAAAAAATAATGACAAGAGATTGGTGAGTAAAAAAAATATTGAGAAAATGAGCAGCAACAGAAGGAGTAGGGGAAAGGGTCGGAAAAGAAAGCAAAAACGTAATTTTTCTTTATTTTAACATTTTGTTGTTGTTGTTGTTTTGTAAAAAGTTCACTTAATTCAATTAAAATTTTTTTAACGCTATAGTTCTGTTTTTCTTTATATCCTAAAAAAAATAATGTAAAGTTTTTACTTTCTTTGTATGTATATATGTATATGTATGTATTTTTATATACTGTGTATAGTTATTGTAGTTAGAAAAACCAAAACAACAATTGAAGAAATAACATAAACAACTATACCTATATACTTAAAAAAATTGAAAATAAATATAATAAGAAGAAAGTACCAGTAACAGTAAAATACCGTTATATAGTATCTAAGTAAGTAAGAAAAAGTAAAAGAAATACAAAACAAAAAAAAAAAAAAAAGCAAAAAAGGACATCACAGGATATAAAACTTTACCTTTAATCTTATAACTACAAAGCAAAACCAAAAAGCATATATACATATAGTGTGTATAATAGTATAGAATTAGTAAAAGATGAAATAACTGTTAAAAAAATATATTCCCAAGAAAATGAAAGAAGAAAAAGAAGAAACATTATATATATATATATACATATTAATATATATATATATATATAACAGTAAAATAACAATAACAACAACAGCAAATTATGTAGGCTAAAAAAGAAAAGAAATAAGAAAAGATAAACTAAACAGAAAATGGCAGTAAATGTATTAACAACAACAATATTAATAGAAATAACAATAATAAGAAAAAAATATATAGAAACAAATTTTGTTTTTATTTTTATTTTTTTTTCTTAACTCCCCTGTTAAGTTTTCTTACTAAAAACGTCAAAGTAATATTAAGAATTTTATCTACAGTGAGGGTAAAAAATGAATTACTTAAATTTGAGTACATATTTTTGTATTGAAATATTTATAGTTTATATGAATTGAAATTTTAAATAAATTTGAGCAACAGAATAGTTGCTCTCAATTTAAGCTTAACTTAAAGTTTTGACTTAAATCAGGTTTGAGTTAGCACAATATTTAAGTTAGCTCAACGTGTTAGTGCATATAGCTCAATTTTTTTTTTTTTTTTTTTGCCGGCACCTCTTCGTGCTAACTGTTCCCTGTGATAGGCTAAACAGCCTGACTATATATGTGCATGTCGGAACAGAGGAGATATATTCATATATTAGAACTGATCAAATGAATTCCACATACAATTTAAACATGAGATAGTACTACGCCTTAAAACATGTATAAATGTAAATTTTGTACTTGAGTTATATGGTATTCAATATCAGTGAGTTATATTATTTAATTGAAATATTTGTTTATATTGTTATATTTATTTATTTATTATTAAAGATATATAATTATTAGTTATTAAATAAGCCATTGATTTGAACCCAAAGGCGAATGGTAGCTGGGTCGATTTGAAAACCAGATAAAAGTTTTTTTTCACTTTCACTGGGATTCGAACCCGGGGCCTCTCGCATGAAAGTCGGCACTCTAACCACTGTGCCACCCAGCTTGCAACTAGCTCAAATAGTATGCTTTTTTAATACAACTCAAGGTTAATTTAAAGTATTAGTTAGCTCAAATTTCAGCATAGTTTTAATTTCAATTGAAATTTCAGGTTTTTATAATCCTCAATTAAAGACTTTATATTATAGAGAAATTTTCTATGAAATCTATTGCAAATAATAAAAGTTAATTACAAATTAATTGAAAGATTGGATTGAAATTTCTGTTTTTTAGTTTTTCACTCCTAAGAAGGTTTGGGACAGCCAAAAAAGTCATATATAATTTAGTCTAGTTTAATGAATCATTATTATAACTTAGCCGTTAATTACTCGGCTTTGCAGTACAGTACAGTGGAATATTGCAAAATGCAAAATATTGTTTGTGGACATCGTTCGGAATTTTTTCAGGAATTTAATAAATAAATTCCAAATACCTAAAAGCCAAATTAGCGATATCCAAATACATCAAACTGTATTAATGAATTTACCCTTGTTATGTTAATGTGAGTTTCTTTGGAAATTAAGAGAAACTTTAAAGTTGGTTTCAAAATCAGAGTTATGTGCCTTTTACCGATTATATATGAATATATGAGTTGATTTCCAAATTAGATTTATACGCTTTTTCCAAAGTATGCTATTTTTCCATTTGGTTTTAAATATTTGGACTTTGAAAGTTTGGATTCAATATCTTGGATTTTCTAGCAAAACCGCAATTCTGATATAAACTTTACTATTAAATAGAATCTGCCATATGGCTTAAATCCAAAACCTTTTATATGAAATTATGTTGTCTTATCTCTGTGCCAAATTTGAACTTCCATCTAAGAATTTTCAATATCTAATTTTTATTTCTACTCAATATTAGCTAACTTTTAGAATATATCAATCTTAAATATTTGCTAATAAGTTTTACTTTTGCATACAACTGTACCAAACATTTATAATAATACACACACATATAAACACATTTTAAAAATTAAACTCAAAAACTTAAACGAAAATAAAAACAAAATAAAAAAACATTACGGTTCTTAGTTTTCAATTATACATTGATATAAAAGTATATATATAAGAAATAAAAAAACAAAACACCAACTGTATGTATTTTTATACAGTAGGTATAAAAAAAACAACAACAACCATTATAAAAAAACAACCATCCACTTTGAATCGATGTGAACCGAACCGTACCGAACCATACCTAACGAAATATAAAGAAAACCTGTATCTCAAACCAACCAAATAGATTTTTGCTTTTTTTTCATAATGGTTTTTCTTACCTTCTTTTTTGTATATTGGAGCCTTCTTTTCTCAACATTAAGGTCTACACTGTACTGTTATAAGAAGGAGAAAAAAAAAAAAAAATTTTACTGTTTTTCACAGTTACTTTTTTTCCCCCTCTCTCTCTCACATCTTTTTTTTTTGAAAGTTTTTTAAGGGAATTTTGTTTTTGGTGTCTTGTTTTGGGTGATGGTTGAAATTTTCTAAGAAGTTTTTTTTAAAAAAATGAAAAAAAAAATAAAAAACAACAAAAATATAAAAAAAGAGAACAAAAACAATTTTTCAAAAGGATCAAGTTTTATAAATGGGGAGTTCCTTTTTTCTTACTTTGTCCTTTTTTTCATTTTCTTATTTTTTTTTTTTTTAAACATTTGTTGTTTATTTTTTCTCTGATGATCTCTACTCTAATATTATATGCCGTTATCCTTTTATGTTCACCGATATTTGTGAGGTGTATTCTGGGGTTACTCGTTATGTTGTTGTATTTGTAAATGAAAAAAAAAAAAAACAAAAACAAAATCAAAAAAGTAAAAAATAAATAAAACATGAATTAGAAAAAAAAATGTATAGAATTGTTTGTATAAAAATTATGAATTTAATTGAAAATAGTGAGTAATTGAAAGGGAGTGAAGGAGAATCCCATTTCACTTCCTCCAGCAGATTAAGAATATAACGATTCTATTGAATATTAAATTGTATAAAATATCAATATTTTCGATTTTTAAATTTAAATAATTGCAACCAAGTGGTTGCGGTTCAGTATTTAATTTTTCAATTGTATTTTTAAAATATTGTGATTATAATTTGAAAATTTAGAAAATTTTTGGGAAGCGCTGGTAAAATTTTAGGAAAAGTGTTGTTTTAATCAAAATGTTTAGCGTATTTATGAAAAATGTTTGTGTCATTCACAAGATCCGAGCTTGGAAGTTTTGATTTAGGAGTCACTAATATGTGGGTCTATTTTATGTTAGGAAATTTTTTTACTAATTCCCTTTTAATCCGATTGTTGTCACAAACACTTAACTTACGTAGTTTTCTTCTCTCACAAGTTTTTAAGGGGGTTCGTTCTGTATATGTGTGAACTTTTCAGTAAGATTTTTTAATTTAGAATTCGGAATCAAGTATTACTATAAAATATTAAAATTTTTGTAATAAATTCTTTTGAACTTCCCCTTCTTGATTTTTATATCTATTGGCTCATGGTCAGTAGTTTTCCAGAGATCTTTATTCTTCTCTTGGCCAGTGCATTGTGCATATAATTCAAAAAATATTTGTTTATGAATACCTCTAGTTTGTATGTTTCTTTCTTGTTAACCAGTCAAATTTTACCTTACCTAGTAAAAGGACGTATTTTATGCTTTCCTGTAATATTTATTTATTTATTTATTTATTTATTTATTTATTTATTATACTGCTTAACACAAACAGTTTACAAAAAATCATACAAATAACAATTAAAATTATACAATTAAAATCAATATAAAAAATTACATATTTGACTAATTATAAATATGTTCAAACTAAAATTAAAATTAAAAGTTAAAAATTATAAACTTTACATTTCTATAAGAAAAACAAAACAAAAATAATCCTAATAATAGCGATTGTATAATTTTTGTTTTTGGGAGTGTTTTGAAAGTGTAAAGTCAATATAATGTTTATGTTTATTACCTATAATAAGCATTCTATTAATAGGTTCGAATTTGCCATAGTTAGTCCTATGATTATTAGTTTTAAATAAATTGCAAGAGCGAAGGCGTTGAAGATTTCTAATAATAATTTTACTAGAAATTAAATTAGATTTAACGTTACCCTTGACAATTTCTGTAATAAAAATGACATCAGAAACTTCACGTCGAAAATTTAAAGTACACAAATCAATTAATTTTAGCCTTTGTTCATATGGTGGTAAAACAATGGGATTCGACCATGGCAAATGGCGTAAGGCAAATCTAAGAAAATTTTTTTGTATTGCCTCAATCCTATCAATGTGTACCATATTTAGGATTTGTCAATATTTTAGGATTTGTCAAATGTCCTTCTAGTTTTCATCAATTTTTTAGCAATATCTTTTTTAGTATTACCTTCTTTAGTTATAAAACTCAATAGGCATTGAATTTAATAATAGGAATCAGTTTTACCTCTTTTTAATTAATTCGAATGCAACAAATTTTATAGTTGGTTTAAAACTGATTATTGAAGATCAGTGGGAAAATCCGGTTGAAATTCTTTCGTCTAATGTTTTCTCCTTTCCCTCTGATAAAATGTAGAGTTCTTAAATTTGTATCTACAGAGTGTTTCCTAATTAAGTGCACTGCTGTACACAACTGCATAAGTACTTATGAGTAGGAGCATTTTGTTGCATGAGAACTACGCTGGGCCACTTCTTATATCCAAGATATGGGGGCCTAAATGAAATTTCAATATTTTTTTTTAGTTTTCATAATTTTACTGTTAACTCTGTTTCTAGACTACTTATGAAAATTCTGTAAAATGTATTCGAAAGCTACAGTTCAAATCTCCAAAAGAAATCCTCTTTTAAGCACACAACCTTAACTCAATTCTCTATCATTTACAGTTTCAAAACTGGGAGCTTCTACATCTAAAAAATGTTGAAATTTTAACAAATTTCAAAAAGACACATTTTTCAGTACCTATGCATCGACCAATGGCGTAGTGGTAAAGACGCCGCCTTTCATGTGGAAGGTCTCGTGTTCAAACCCCGGTCAGATCATATCTAATAAAAAAATATCGTAAAATTGTATAATTATATCGTAATAATTTATATCGTAATATAAAATAAAATTTAATAAAAATATATAAATAATTCTTGTGTAAGATTATAGATGGCGCACAAAGTTAGCATTCATATTTCATAACCTTATACAATAGCTACAGCCGAGTAATCAACGGCTTGGTGAATATTATGATTAAAGAAACTGAAGCCTAGTTTAAAATAAACTTGGTGATTGCCCTGTACTCCTTAAAGGAGTGGAAAAATGAATTAAAAAAAAAAAATCCATTAGTACCTATGCAAAGGTATATAGCAGTGCAGTTAATGAGGAAATACCCTGTATATTCAAAAACAATTTGTTCTGTTTTGATTCCAACTAATCTGAAAATCCTAATTTCCTTCATCTGTGTGAAAGAATCTTGCCTAAGATTTAGATATAGACTAACAGGGTAACTGAATAAGCTTAAGATTTTTAAATTTTAATTCAAGCTTAAAATAAAATACTTTTTATAAAAAAAATTATTATTTTGGCTAAAATTTTCAATTTTATTTTTTTACTTTTTTAAAAACAAAATTCTTATAAATCGGAATTTCTTCTTATAAAAAGAATTTGCGTTCTTTTACTGTACAAAATATAAACTTATAATAAAATGAATATAAAACTATTTTATGTTTAATATTATTTTATTATTGTAACAATGTTGTACTCTTAGTATAAGTATTAAAATGTACTATAATATAATATAGATATAAAAAATTTTAAAATTTTGGTGCATTATTTATTTAGATAAAATATATATATATATAATGTATGGTATTTTAAATATATAAGTAGTTGTATATGAATCAGAATGCTTATATTTTGTACAATGTCTTAACTTAGCTACCTTTGAGCAAAATAAATTCTTTTACTGTTTGTTAACAAAATTTTAACGTTCCTAGATTTAAAAAAAAAAAAATAAAAAAAATATAAAAAATATTTTAAAGGTACATATATATATAGAAAGAAGAAAACTTTTTTATATTTGTACATATAAAAATCTACCAAGATATATACGAGTATTATAATTTTCATAGTTATGAAAAATAAAAGTAAATATAAAGAAAAAAAAAAATTGTTAAGTTTATAAAATATTTTCTGCAAAAATTACAAAAAAAAACAAAAAAAAAATAGTAAAATTTTTTTGCTAATTTTCTTTATAACTGTAAAATACAAGAATGCATGAAAAAATTATGAACGTTATTTAAACTGCTAATCTTTATCCACATAAAATTCAAAGTGGCATTTAATAACAGTAGTCGAGTGGATAAAAGTTACATATTAAGTTATTGATTTGGTATTAATATTTATACTATTAATTTAGTATCTAATATCTAATTTTCAAGTACTTTAGTACTTAAATCAATAGCAATATTGATACTGCAAAAAAAAATCAGTAAAAATTCAAGTACTTTTACTGTTGCTGAAAAAAATAATAATACCAGTAAAATTACTGAAACTCATCGGTAATTTTCCAGTATCTACGATTACATAGCATTCTTAACCAGAACTAACCAGTACAAACCATAGCACTTAAGTGTTAACCATATTACTTGCCAGTATACTTACCTGTATTAATCAGTATTTACCAGTATTACATATTAAAATCCAGTAATTGAGATAAATGCAAATAAAATATTCAGTATTTGCAAATCTTTAATTAAGAAGCAATTACTTTTAGGGTACTTTTCTATTACTAATACATGGTAAATACTGGGAAGTGCTTGTTAATTTTAGTAAATACTGGCTGAGACTGGAAAGTACTGATTGAGACTCATGTAATTCTATATACTGGAAAAATACTGGTGAGTGAAAGTACCAGTATTTTTACTCGTACTTATATTTTTATTCAGATACTGCAAAAATACTGGTGTGTACCAGTACTGGTAATTTTATTTTTTCTAAAGACAGTCCAATTATTAGAATTTTTCTAGTATTGTTACTGGTAATTGGCCAGTAGAAGTATAAGATTTCAGGTCAAGTACTTGATATTTAAAAGTCACTAGCTCTGTTTAAATTATATTAACAATAAACTAACTGGTTGAAATAAAATTTACCAACTAACCAGATATTTATTTCATTAAATATATATATTTCATTAAAAATATTAATTATGCAAAGGTTAAAAGTAATATTGTGGTACTATGATCTGTGGTAAGCTCACGCAAATTTCTTAGACTTTTTCTATATCTCAATTTATTGAGTAATTTTTTAATTTCAAAGATTCTACATTTTGAGTATGAAATTTTATAGAATTCTAATATTAAAAATTAAACAATATTGAAAATTATGTCTACTTAAAAAAATATATTAAGCACTTATGAATCTGTCTAAAATATAGACTATGGTCAAAGCTATTTTTGGTTCTTGATGCACAAATTGATTATAACTTGTGCACTGTTTCAATTCTCCCTTTAAAATCTGAAGCTGCTGGGATGAACGAGCTGTTTTAAATATTCATTCATCTTCTAAATCATATGATTAGAACATAAACAATTATTATCCAAAGTACAGAACATAAATTTCATTGCTATATATAATTATGGTATTATATTTTTAGCACATTTTCAAAAAATTTTGTAAAAATGTGCCTATATAGTTTCACTCTGTCCGTCCGCACGTCTGTCTGTCTGTCCGTATGTTTACAAAAACTTTTACATCGTTTGAAATAGAGAAAAGAAATTTTAACCGCGAGTAGGTATTACAAAAAAAATAATTTCGTAGAAGAATTTTTTTCTGTAGCTCAACCTGTTACGGAGCTGCAGCCCCCTAAAGTTGGGAAAAGCCCTATATTTAAATTGTT
The DNA here is from genome assembly GCA_963082915.1 of Dolichopus griseipennis. Lineage (NCBI taxonomy): Eukaryota > Metazoa > Arthropoda > Insecta > Diptera > Dolichopodidae > Dolichopus > Dolichopus griseipennis. The sequence goes on along the minus strand of OY720443.1, from coordinate 13,886,141 downwards.
ATCACAAGAGTTCTATTAAGTGTATTTTCAATTTGAAAACGGCAAAAGATAGCTGGTTTTATAAACTTTATAAATTTTTAAAAGAAAAATATTTAGGGTTGCCATACGGTACTAAAATTTACCATTATGCAAAACTCAATTTTTGCAAAATTTTTGGCCCTACATATCTTCTAAACGGGTTAAGCTACGGTCTTGAAATTTTGGGAGTAGTTAAATCCTTAGAAATAAGTAATAGTTGTTTAACAATTTTTTTTTGTTACGTCCCCTGTATTGCAGCTATAAGGGCTCGAAAATTGAAATTTTGCTATTGTTAAACACCTGTAACTTGAATACCTGTTCAAATTTTTTTTTTGTGATTTACAAAATTGAAAGCTCTTTAATTATATTTCAATATGTGTCAAAGGTTTTTCTTAATTTTGAAGGATGACGAAGCTGCAGCCCCCGAAAATTCCAAAAAAAGCCCTATATTTAAATTGGTATAATAAGAGTTCTGTTAGGTTTATTTTCAATCGAAAAACGGTAGAAGAGAGCTACTTTTATAGGCTTTACAAAAATATGTCGCTATAATGTATAGGGTTGCCATATGGTACTAAAATTTACCATTATGCAAAATTCAATTTTTGCAAAATTTTTAGCCCCACATACCTTCTAAACGGGCTAAGTTAGGGTCTTGAAATTTTGGGAGTTGTTAAATCCTTAGAAATAAGTAGAAGTCGGTTAATAAAATTTTTTTGTCACGTCCCCTGTTTAGCAGCTATAACGACTCGAAAATTGAAATTTTGCTATTTTTAAACACCTGTAACTTGAATACCTGTTCAAATTTGTTTTTGTTAATATACAAAATTTGAAGGTTAAACATTATACTTTAACATATGTTAAAAGATTTTCTTAAATTTGAAAGCGGTTCTTTATATTGAAGAAAGTGTCTCTCAGTTTTAACCAGTTTTGCTTAAATAGTAAAATTCTAAGTAAAATTACAAATTTTGGTATGATTTACAATTTAATTCCTTGAACCTAAAAAAGTTGTGGGAAGAAGAGTAGTGAGGATTATATCCTTGATAAATTGGGCAAGCTGCCCATAAAGGAGCTATTAGGACTTAAAAATTAAAAAATTTACTGTTTCTACAAGTAGTAACTTATTCACCAACGTATATATTTCTTAAATTAAACGTTAACATTGAAGTTTCAACATTATATTCCGATAAAATACTCAGTATGAAACACTATATTATTTTGAAAATGTGCTTTTTTAAAAACCCTTGGTTTTTTTCATCACTTGTTTTAAACATTGTTTTAAATTATATTTTCTTAAAAAAATTTTTTCCTAAAATTATTTTATGTTTATGTTCAAAAAATTTAAAAAAACAAAAAATCTTGTCTTTAATATCTTTATCTTTAAAATATTTTTGTAAATGGTATGCAGAATAGAAATATTTAAGTTTTTCAAAAAAAATAAAATAAAATATGTTATACAACTTAGAAAAAAAAAAAATTAAATTGCATAATACATTTTATATATTTAACATTATAATAAAATTGTATCTTAAGATACCGTAGTTGCAACAAAGATTTTCAAAGAAAATTATTAAATAAATGTACATACAGTTTTTTTTATAAACTTGTTATATTTTATATTACATAAACTTTTGAATATAATTTAAAATATACATGTATAATATATATATTTTCATGATAATATGTATGTAAATAAATAATAATATATGTATATTAATAGAAAAATATTTGTAAAATTATTCTAAAGGGCTATATTCGAATAATACAACATAGTTTCAATTTATGATTTTTTACTTTTGTACTTAAAAAATATTATTTAGATATTAAAAAAGATTTAAAAAATTATATATGTTTGGAACGGTGTGAGTTATTGATGGTGTGAGTTTGAATAAAAATTGATGGAGAGGATTGGTTTTAAGAGTAATTTTTTATGGATAAACTTTAATTCAAGAAAATTTTAAATGTTTTTTTGGGGGAAAATTCTAAAGTGGTATTTTTTGATAAAAAGGAAAAACTATTCAAATATTACATAAAATATTTATAATGTAATTTCGAAGGTTATGTTTATATATTTTTGATATCTTTTTTTTTTCTATAACCGTTTCTTTTAAAAGAATTTATTAGAGAGTTAAAAAATTTGTTCACAGACTTATACTGTAATTTGTTTAGAATTTGAATGAAAATTTTGTGAATTATTAATAAATTTGGAATGAATAGAGTCTGGTCTTTTATTTAGACCATAATTTAGTACCTAACGATTTTATAAAAAATAACATTTATTAATAATATAAAAATTTCAAGTTTAATGATTTTTGAATAATTTCAATGTAATGGAGTTATTTTAGTAATTTTTTATACCCGTATGACTATAAGTCAAAAGAGTATCCTAAATTTGCCATTACGTTTGTGACGCGGAGAAGGAGGGGGCTAGCTATAAACTCAAAAGTATGGATCGGATCAGAATTGAAAAATAAATCGATTTAGCTATGCATGTCTGTCCGTCAGCACGATAACTCAAAAAATAAAGGAAAAAGGGTTTTAAAATTTTTACAAATTCATTTTTTGGCAAAAGCCGTCATCGCAATTGGAATTCAGCCATTTTGGTCTTCGGATTCAAGTATTTGCCATACAACTTCGTTATTTATATGAGGTATAGAGGAATCTATTGCAGCTGGGTGTCTGAAATTTTTCCAAAAGTAATTAACCGGATGATATAATGTTTATATTACGGACATACGAGTATCCCGGAGTTGACACAGTGTACTCTTCTACACTTTTCCTCGTTTTTTGATAAAAATTACATTTAATATATTAATAATTAATCAAACTATGTTTTTTATGTAATAAAAATACATTTCAATGTTGTGTCCTTAATTAAAATAAAATATTTTATTAATCAAAAAGTCGATATTCTACAACTAATGCATTTTACTCGTGTACGGTTTTTCTTTCATTTTTATTTTATATTTGATAATTATTTTTGTATGGTAGTAAAGGTACTAGTACTCCCAATTTTCACAAAGTACCAAACCTAGAGTTTTTAATTTTAATCGAACTTTGTCTAGTTAAAATTATTTCTATAATAGATATTCTAATATATTAATTATTTAAGTTCTAAAATATGTATATATATATACAAAAACCAAATTTAAAATAAATTATTAGAGAGAAATTATTATAATCTGACCAATGGCGTAGTGGTAAAGACGCCGCCCTTCATGCGGAAGGTCTCGGGTTCAAACCCCGGTCAGATCATATCTAATAAAAAAATATCATAAAATTATATAATTATATCGTAATAGTTTATATCGTATATTGTGTAAGATAATAGATGGCGCAAAAAATTAACATTACATAACCTTATACAATAGCTACAGCCGGCTAGTGAATCAACGGCTTAGTGAATATTATGATTAAAAAGAAACTGAAGCCAAGTTTAAAATAAACTTGGTGAATGCCCTATACTCCTTAAAGGAGTGGAAAAGGAATAAAAAAAAAAAATAAAAAAAACATTCAATTATAATTGTATATTATAAGAAATTGAAAAATCTTATTAATTTCCAATAACGATTTGATTTTTAATTCGACACGGAATACAATTTTGTTTTTAATATATTTAGGTACATACTAGGTATAACTTAAGTTATATAATATTTTATTTATTAGAAAATAGTATTTTTTTTCATTTGTTTCATGTACCTACAATAAATTCGTGACTTCAAGGTTTTATATTTTTTTTAATATCGGGTCTTTAATTTTTAATTAAACGTATTGCGAGAAATTGTTGAGTATATTAGGGAAAAAATTGTAGTTTATTTTGAAAAAAAAACAAACGTGAGTTAAACAAAGATAGCGTATAAATTATGATTTTAATAAATAAAAAGTACATATTTTAAAATTTTATTAATGAAAATTAACAGTAAAAATTAACTTAGCACAAAAAAAAAACAAATGCAAATTTATTTATTCCGATTACAATGGCTTAAAGTGGCAATAAATTTCAAAAAACATTTTTAACTACAAGCTGTTTCTAAAGCCTCCTAAAAATATGCAATAATGCTTGCTAAATTTTATTGGGTAAACTTCCGCAGAAGAGTTGGGAGCTATCAAGATGACGTCATCAAATAACAGCACTTTATATCTCAAAGTTTCCGAATATATAAATAAATATCAACAATGCAGCCATCTAGTGGTCGAAATATGCATTACAAAATTTTCCTAACATTTTATAGTATTTTAATTAAACCGTTATATTTTTTTCCAGTAATACAGTAAACTGGAACAATTTTCTACAACATTGTAGGGTGTGATGTTGTCTTTAAAATACATCTTGTTTTATCTATGTAATTCTAAAGAATTGTTTAATGTTTTTAATTAGGTAATATCAAAAGAAATCCATTAAAACTTCTCGTAGACTTTAAAATAACAAATGCAATAATGCTAAGAACAGTGCTTTATTTATACATTTTACAATAATATACAATTCACAATTAATTTTATAATAATTTTTAACAAAAGAAGTAAGCACTCTTTTATTTAAATTTAATTAAATTGTTGCAAAAATTCCATCAAATCCCACCTATATACTATTAATAACAAAAATCTTAATTTAAATTTCGATTAATCCATTTTAAATATAATAGTTCGCCCCGAAATATGCAATCTCTTAAAGTTCTTGAAGATGTATTAAAACCTACATATCTATAATAAAAGAACTTCACTTGAGTTTAGTGTAGGATTTTTCGAAACATATAACTAACAGCACTATTGTTTCAGCACTAGCTATAAAATATTATAGAAAAGAATTAAAAATCCAAAATTTAATGGGTGTTAAAAATCTAAATATAATTTACTAACTATAATTTATAAATTATTATACCAATATTTAAATTGGTCTATTTTTTTCCTTTATAATTACAAAAAAAAAACAAAAATAATAAAATACGTTTTTATTATTAAATTTATACAAATATGATATAATTTATAATAAATAAAATATAATAAGAATTAATTTCATGGCTATTTTTCCTACCCCTACTTTTTACCATTTTATACTCTGAAGTTCTTGAGAAAAAAAAAAGAAAATCAAAAGAAAAATGGAAAATAAATACTCGTGTGCTAATAATATTTATTGAATCTATTTGAATATTCATATCATTATCCTCTTTTGTTTCTATGTATATAATGTATCCCTTCTATACTTTCTGTTTGTTTTTTTCTTATTTTTTTTTATTAGCTTCTTAATTCCATTATTTATACAAATTTAGTACAAAAAAAAAGCAAACCCAAGTTATAAACAACTTAAAGAAAAAAACTGCTAATTGTTAATTACACATTCATTCGACCTAATCAGGTAAATATATCAGGTAAACATAATAAAATAAAAATCTCTTGTTCTTTTTATTTAATATTAAAAATGATATAACCGAATCCTTATATAATCGTATATATATACATATATATATATATATATAAAATAAAGGATATTCAAGTATCCTTATTTAAATATATATTTATTTTTATATTTACCTTAATTTTATTTAATTCTTTTGTTTTCTTATTTTTAATAGGTAAAAATATCTACTAAACGTATCTTAAGATACATTTAGAGTTTTTTTTTTCTATTCTTCTTATTACTTTTTATTTTAAATATGTTAAACAAATTTTTATTTGGTTCAAATTTATTTCTTTAATTCAAAAAAATACGAAAATTTTATTTATATATAATTTTCGTGATTTTTTAACATTGGATTTTCTACAAATGAGCAGCAGAAGTAGTAGTAGTAGTGGATTTCAATTTTAAAACTAATCTCTTGAAAATAACAAATACTATATTGTTAAATATAATCTTGGAAATATTTTGTAACAAGTATCCAAAAGATTACAAATGAAAATTTTTTTGGATTTTTTTTTTTAAATGAAATAAAATATGAAAAAATGGATAAGAATGGAACTTGATGTAGGTAGTAAGTAAGTACATAAAAATAACCGACCTTCGACATATATTTTCATTCTATATAATATATATTTTCTCAAAAAAAATTCTACACTTTTAACACTTAAAAAAAAATTAAAAAAAAAAAAAAGGAAAATGGAAACGGAAAATTATTGTTGTTGAAAAGATACTGAGAGAATAACGAATGAAAAATCTTAAAAAAAAACAAGAAATGAAAATAACTAAGGGTTTTTAAATAAAGGACATTTCCAAAACTACACATTGTGTAATACTAAATTTTGGGTAAAAAATATGTATATATAAAAATAAATTGATAGTATTATGATTTATTTGTTTCATCAATTTGTTATTAATGAGGTTCATATTAAGAATATAAGTCCAATACAATCAAGGAAACCTGTTAATATGTTTCGAAATATAATGTTAGAGCTTCAATGTCACTGATTTTAAGTGCTATTATCCCTTAAATAGGGAAGGTTTCGAATTTTTTTGGAGCAGACTCATTTTTTTCTCAAGGATCTAATCCCTCTTCTGCTGGCCAAACTCTGTGGAACCGAGTAATTAAATTCGAACTTGCATTAAAATTTGCTTATGTATTCAAGTTAAAAATTTTCAAAAATAGCAGAATTCAATTTTACACCCGTTACAGCTCCTAAAGATTTGGTATCACAAAAAAAATTATCTTAAATCACTGATAATTTTTAAGGATCTAACTTCTTCCAAAATTTTAAGTTTCAATCTTAAGTCGTTCAGAAGTTATGAGGGGTCGAAAATTTTGTATAAATTGAGTTTCGCATAACGGTAAGTTAAAATACAGTATGGCAACTCTATATATTTGTTTTACATATACTTTTAATGTCAACGGTTTTTCACCGTGTCCAGATTGGAAATATACATTAAAGAGCTCTTGTTACAATAATTTAAGTATAAGGCTTTTTCAAATTTTCCAGGGCTGTAACTCCTAATCGGGTGGAGATGCCGGAAAAAATTTTTGAAAGTTTGCAATATCTATTTGCACACGGACGGATGAACGGACAAACTAAAACTATATAGGCACATTTTTACAAAATTTTTTTCAAAATTAGGCAATAAAAAAAGAAATATCGATTAAGAGGTGAAAAATTTCCAATAAATTTATAACTAAAAAAACATAAAGTTAAAAATTATCTAATGGTATAACGGTATTTAAGTTCAAAACCTTTATATAACAAATTATATCTTTAAAATAAATTGTATAGTTGGGTATTTATAAAATTAAAATGAATACTTTTCACCTTAAAAATCTCAATTTTCTAACCCCACCCCCAAACCGATCACTCTTGTCACTTGAGATCCTTATTTAAGCTAACACGTGCACTATCTTTTTTTTTTTTTTGGAAATAAATGTATACTTATATCTAGATGTGTATAGATACTTATATTTATTGTATATATACATGTATATAGATTTGTGTATATATATGTATGTAGGTATTTATGGACATTAACAATTCTTAACCAATAATCGTAAGATTTAATGAGCCATTACAAAATAACCACTCGAAATTTTTTTCTTTTTTTTTTTATGACACCCAAAAGTTTAAAAACCAAAAAAAAAAAAGAAAACAAAAACAACAAATATTATAAATGTGAAGAAAAAATAAATTTTTTTCGACAAGCAAACAAAGTCATAATATAGTTGTGAAAGAACGAATGTAGAAGAAGATGCAGAGAATTAAATAAGGGATGTTTTCAGTTAAACATCATAGTTATTCTGTAAATTATAGGGATTGTTATATTTTAATATTAGATATTTTGTAACAGAATTTCCCATTTTTTTTCTGAAATACAAAAAGGAGTTTAGGAGTTTACTTTTACTCTCATAAGGGCTAAGGATATAATCTTTTCATCTTCCTTTAATTAACTGAGGTTGGACTCAGTTTTCCAGGCTTTCTCTACAACTCTGAATAAAATACAATATCATACGACAAGGCATCCAACTCTTCTAACACTTTGTTTTCCTTGAGGGCTCCATACTAGGTAGTACTAACCTAAGTAGTAAAACGAATTTACCTAACTATAAAGTAAAGGTACTTCCTATTTACCTAACTAGGAAGTGTTGAATGCCTAATTAATCTAAAGGTATTTTGTACTTGTGTTAATTAATAAAATTTTTATAAGTTGCTTTTTTACTTGACAAAGAAGAAGGAGGTAAATTTATAATTTTCTTTTGTCCTTTTCTACTCCGTTTGGTAGCATAGACTTCTACAAAGCCACGCCTTCTAAATTTTTTTTTGAGCTAAGATTTGACATCTGCCCATATTTTCCATTCCTTTGTATTTATTCTTCAAGTGTTTTTGGATCCACACTCTTTTCTTTTTCCCTATGAATTCCAATCGAATTCCAATTCAGAAATGGATTCCTTTCATAGTATGTGTCCTATCTATCTATTTTCCATTATTTTATACATATTGCTGTAGGTCAAAAAATTTATAATTAGTAAACTAAAATCATGATCAATGATATGAAATATATATTAAAGAAAATTTTCAAAATTTTTAGAATTGCATGTCTGATATAGGTTTTGTTATAGAATCCTAAGTTTTTCAGGGTTTTGTGAATAGTGTTTTTAAAATTACATATAGTGTAAACTCGTTCATCGGCTTTGATTTTTTAAATATTTCTTAAATATATTTTCTTTCATGCAATAGAGAACGCTTCTATATCCCAATCAACATATTTAAATTCAACATATCCTTAATAGAACTTATCTCCGATCCAATTTCTAATTTCCATTCAATTCAATTTCAATATATGATCTATTCTACTTATTTCTAATTTCCTGCGCCCCTGAATCAAAAAACTTTTTAATCATTCTAAAAGAACCTTCAAATTAATATATGATTTATAGTTTTTTATCAAACTCATATCATAACTTCTTACCAACAATTTCCCAAACCGTAGTTATAAACTTAGTATTTCGAACTTATCAAAGTTCATAACAACATACAAAATATTCAAAAAAAAATAAAATTTTTCAACTAATACCTACGTTCATAAAAGTATTTATAATCTCAAAATTTTACCGTTCATATATCGATAAATTTGTTTCTATATTTTCTTAACTTTTCTAAATATTTATACATACATATGTATACATATATAAATACACTATTTCTAATACCAAATATTACTACTACAAAAAAAATAAAAACAAATACAAAAACAAAATTAGAAAATAACTTATATAGAACTTTTACTTTAAATATAAATATTAATGCGCTTAGAAATCCATAAGATACTTTTAAAGAACAGGATATTCTTAAAAAAAAAAACAAGTTGAGAAAAAACAAACAAAAACAAAAAAATAAAATCTGTCAAGAAGTTTTTAAGAACTGTTTAATAACAACCAAATCCTATTTCCAGTTACCATAGCATTTCATTTTATATCCAATCATTATGCTTTTCTTCCTTTTCAAAAACCTCATATCAAATACATATACGAGTACTTGTAAATACATATATATAGAAACTGTATACATGTAGTATATTAAATAGATTCTGCGGTTTTTTCATCTAAAATGTTTAAAATTATAATTGATATTTCTTAGAAACAAAAAAAAAAAAAAAATAAGAAAAAAACCTGTAATTATAATAGTTTTTGTTAAAGGAAATGTGGAATTAGTTTATAAAGATATTTAATAGTTGGTTAATACCATAAGATACAAATATAAGATGCAAATAAATAGGATTATAGAAAAATATACATAATATGTATATAAATTTTAATAGTTGATCTTGATGCATTTAAATGTATATGTTGTTTGTGACAGTTAAGTTAAATTATTTTATTTGTGTATGTATAGTATTAAAATGTCATTGTTATACAGTTATATCAAAATTTCTTCAATTAATTTTTAGCTTCTTTCGAAAATTTCATTTCTTGTAGAAAGTTTTTCGATATTTTTAAATATTATACAGTATTAGATTACATTGATCTATTAATAGTTTTATATATAAACTAAGTACTGACAATTACTGTATAGATACAATTTAACTGTAAGTATTTAAAGATATGAAAAATCATTTTAGAAAATGGTTTTTGGTTGTCGATATTATATTCTAAAAAAACTTAAACGTCAAAAAAAAGTTTATTTTTTAATATATTTTTTTTTGTTTTATTTAAAACTTTATATTTTAAGAAAATATTACAGTGATGGCGATAATTGTGGCGGTAGTCTGGATTATCTCTCATCATAAACTTTTCTTGAGTAACATATAAAAGTCCTATGCTGCCGTGCTAAGGAAAAGAGTCGTAAGTGCCAAAAGCGAATTTTCAGGATAATGGAATATTTGATTTCAGATTAATGTCTCACAACCTTATACTAAGAAAAAATGTCACATATTTCATTGTAAAATCAGTGAAATAAATAAAATTTTGTTAATATATTTTTTATTTGATTCCACTTAACTAATCTTTAATAACTTAATAATTCTAGTATTGCTTAGCAAAAAAGTCGTCCAAATTGACTATGAACGCCTGTAATACTAGCTTATTTCTAGTAAGTTCAAAAAAATTGTTTTTCTTTATTTAACATACCTATTTGTTTTTCAAAAATTTAAAAATAATTCATCATAGCGATGGGCGAATATAAAACACTAAAAGTTAAGTCACCTAAAACCAAGAAAATGTAGAAACGACTTTCTTTCTTAGGACGGCAGTATGCGTAACCTATGATATGAAAGTTTCTTTGAAAATTTTCCATAAAGCTCAACGTCTCTATATACTTAACGAGTTTTTAAGCAAGATCCTTAGCTTTAAATTATAAATTATTTATTTATTTCGATTAATATCATAATAATGGATTTTCATGTGTAATTACTTTATTGTTTTCAGATTATTGTATAATTGCTTTATGTTTGGTAATGTGTCGTCACAAAGTAGAAATTATTTATTTCTTCATCTTGATCTCGTCTTAACTCCTCAATCGTTATGCACGTCTTTTCTGCTTCACTTTTTTTTTTTTTTGAAATGTAGAAATAATTATTTTTATTATTGACGTTTTATTTTTGAAGTTTATTTTAAGGTGAATTGTCGCATTATTAGAGTTACCGTTGTTGAATGTGTTGTTTATTGGTTAGTTTGTTCGAACTTGATTGTTAAATTGTTCGAACGATTGCAATTAAATCTCACATAAATTATAATGGATTTTTGAATTTTAATAATATCAGCCCTGATCCTTGCCCTAATAGCTCGTTATAGGTTTGATACTATTATTAATCCGATAATTTGATTTTCAATTAATTATTTTATGACCTGCACTAGAAGTGAGTCTACAATCCCTTGGTTAATAATTAGTCACATGTTCAACCACTACACCATCAAAATCCCGCGTTGAAACGTAGTTTTAAATTTCTGAATTATGTAGCTTGCATACTTTTAGGAGTTTCAGATTAAAACCAGACTTACACAAGATTTTATAACAATTGCACTGCAGGGTAAAATTAAAGTTTTTAAAGGCGACAGTGATTCTGTGGAAGTACGAACTTGATTGATAACTTCTATTTATTCATAATCTATAAGTGATATAAATAAGATAAGATATATGCTTTTTATAAATTTAAGATATATCTACTTTTGTCTGATACTGTATTATTAAATTAATGTAGTAACATAACGGTGTCTTTAGAATATCTAAGATTAAAAAAATTATAATAGTATACAATATAGTTGTAAAAGTATTTTGTAATTCATTTCAAATATTTTATAAATCTGTTTGAAAAATAAGCTTAAATTTGCATTGATATATATATTTTAATATATATATATCTATGTACACACGTGTTTAGGTACATGTGAAAATATGTTGAAAATTTTAATGATTATAGAAATGATGATATAATAATATTTAACGAGGGATATAACAGTGATTTTTTTTTTTTTTTATTTTAAAATTTAAGATTTTTTTTTTAAGAAAATTTTCACGTTTTGTGTCAATTTGTAGAAAATTATCAAACATAAGATGTTATAAAATAAAATTTAATAATCTTTTAAAGTTGTTATATAAAAAGATTTAAAACTTTGTATATATATATGTATTACTTTCTAATATAAAGTGATTTTCTATTTTAATGTTATTAAGCTAAGATGGGACACTTATTATAAAGATTATTTAAGATCAGCAAAACTATTGAAATACTTATAAACTTATTGAATCTTTAAGAATAGACAGATAAGATTTTGTATGTCTCCAATGGCTCCAATTACTCAAAATAAGGAATAAATGTGTTTATAAGAGAGATTAAATTTTCTAAAAGTTGGAATTAAAAGAAGCAATCCAATCGGCTTTGGATTAACCAAGTCAAGATAGTATAAACCCATTATCACATAATCGAACACAAGCTTAACCTACATAAGTCCAAATGTGAGAATGAGTACTTAGATTGATAGCTCCCACTATCTTGAATGATATGTAATTCAAATATATCTCTACAGATTTAATTATTGGGGGTCTTCTATTTGGTCTGGTGCTTTCTTATTTAAACTATCTCGGGATAGTTAAAATTATTCTTGTAGGCCTTTTACAGAATGATTTATACGAAATTTAAGCGAGTTTCTATAGTTCGTTAAAATCAGGGTTTCCAAAATTTATTTTTCAAAGGACTTGGATGCATCTGCTTCCACAAATTTCAAGCCTTTGCATAGTTCAGATGTGAATAAAGGAAAAAATACTTAGTATGAATTTTAGAGTTAGATACAGTATCTTGGTTCCAATAACGTTTCAATTTTATACTGATTTAATTTTTTTTTTAACTTAATTGTCAATAAAACTAATTTCAACATTAATATTATTCTATAAAAATATTATAATTTAGGAAATTATATTACCCTAAAATAATTTAATTATTCCAAATATTCAAACAAATTGTTATATTCACTGAATATTATCATTGAATTCAATTTTGATTTCAAAATTATTCAAAATAATTTTAACTCTATATACAGTTAATTTTTAAGAACATTTTAGATTAATAAATTAGTGAAAGAGGTATTAATTTAAATAAGCTTTATTATAATCTAATTATTGTAATTAGTATAGGTAGATATACTATAAATATATAATCGAGCTAATTAAAAGTAAATGATATTTTAAAATAAATCAATAAATTTGTTACATAAATTAAATTCAATTAAATTGATTCATTCTTTAAAATGTTTGTGTATTTCTAAAGTAATGTGTTTTTTAAAAGGACATCTTTGAAAACTTAATTTGATTAGTCTTGTTATATAATATATAATTATTATTTACTATGATTTTAATTATTTTGATGACATAACATATTAAGAGCAGGTGCTTTCAATTGATGCTATTTTAAGTGACAATTATATGGAATTATATAAAATGAAATGGAATTTACCAAAAAATTACCATTTACCATTGTTAGAGGGTACAGCAAATGCGGGTGATATACTAATAACATGTTTTTTTTTTTTTTTTTTGTTCTAAAACCACAAACTAAGAATATGATCCTTTGTTATGCAGCGATCTGGACATAAAAGATATAGACACAAGTGTATGGATTTGATCACCGGACGATAAATCAAAAAATAGAAGAGTTAGACTCTTAAATTCACACAAAGTCATTTTTTCTCATTTCTATTGGTTCAAATCGAAAGGAGGCTTCGGTTAACTGCCAAATATATTTTTAAAAAAATTTTAAGAACATAGCAACAATTCTTGCTATGGTATTCAATAAGATATAATTTTTTTTTTTTTTTAATTACGTGCTAACTGTTCACTACCATAGGCTAAACGGCTTTGCTATATATGTTCATAGCGGAGTAAAGGAAAATGTAATATTCTTATTAGAACTGATCAAATGATACACACAATTTAGATGAGATAGTACTACGTCTTAGAATATCTCGAAATGTCTTTGATTTTCAATAGATACAGTTCTATTGTATTTATATTGTAATTGAGTTATATAGTATTCTGCATCTGTAAGTTATATTATTTTGTTATGACATTTAGAGAAAGATATTGCCAAAATAAAATTAGAATTTTCCAAAAAATCGGGGGACACGTCAAATTTCTGGAATAACATATCAAGGTTGGAGCTGGTCTTCTTATATACGCAATCGAATTATCAAAATATGCATTTAAAACAAGAGATGCATAGCATAGTTCAAATTTCTTTAGGGAAATTACATAAAACATGTGTCTTTTTTTTGCAAAACTTCAACATATATTGAGCTCCGGGGTATTTGCCTAAAAACTCCAGCTCACCTCACCTAAAAAAAAATCTTTAGCCCCTATACAAATTTAATGAAAATTATTGTTTTTTTTTTTCAAAATTAAAATGACAATCAAAATATTAATCAATCGAATATTGATACGATATGGTAACAATTGATTTATTAAAAAAAAATATTTGATTATAACAATTTTTTCGATTCTTTAAATCGATTCTTTTGTGTTAAATAATTTATTTCAAAAATTTATAGAGAAGTCTTATATTTTTTTTTGATGAAGATAATAAAAATTTTTTTTATCTTTATCTTCTTTTACAAAATGGAAAATAATTTTTTATACTGAGAATTAATCCTTTTATACGAGTATTTATAAGATTTCCCATTATTCGAAATGATACAATACATGTCTAGTCTAAACCAATTTTATTTTATTTTTCTTTTATAGTATTATTTATTTATTTGTATGTTTGTTTGTTTGTTTGTATTTTTTATTACATTTTCTGAACTTTTAAAATACAATTTGTTATTTGAAATCTTTTCCAATATCTTTGTTTTTTTAGTCCCTTTTAATTATTCATTCAGCTCTAACAGATTCATTTAGATTTCGATCAATCGTTTCAATTTACATAACATTGAGAAAATGTATACCAGCTCTATATTGATTAATTCTCAATATATATTTTCTTATTTTAACTTTAAATGTTGTTTTTTTTCTAATTTTGATTTTATTTTTTTCATTTTATAGATAAATTTTTTTTTAAAATAAAAAAAAAAGTTCTGTGCATGTGCTTAAAAAAAAAAAAAAAACTTTCAAGTTAAAAAACAAAGTTAACTGATTGATTCAAAAAAAGTATACACATAAATGTTAGGAAAAATCATCACTTTGTTGAACTATTAATCATTTCGTTTATTTTACATTTGTTTGTTTTTCATTTCTTAATTTTTTTTTTTAACAGTGGGGTGCATAATGATAGGAATATTTATACAGTGTTTCGAATTTTTTGAAAATCAAATTCTGAAAAAAAGGTATAAAAGGCTAGTTCCATGTATTCGTTAGCCATTTTATCACATTCTACTTGACTAATGATGTAGTGGTTGAAACACCGGTCTTTCAAATGGAAGGTCTCGGGTTTAAACCGCGGTCAGATTGTATCTTTTGAAGAAAATCTAGTAAAATGTATAATTATATGGTAATAAACAATTAAAATTATAATATAATGTATATAAAACTCTTGTGCAAGGAAATAGAAGGCGAACAAAATTAACATTTGTATATATT
This sequence comes from Dolichopus griseipennis, assembly GCA_963082915.1. Taxonomy (NCBI): domain Eukaryota; kingdom Metazoa; phylum Arthropoda; class Insecta; order Diptera; family Dolichopodidae; genus Dolichopus; species Dolichopus griseipennis. The sequence goes on along the minus strand of OY720443.1, from coordinate 13,870,655 downwards.
TATTTAAAGTATTTAATTTTGTACAATGGCGCTAGCCGGGTTATCAACGGCTAATTAAGTATAGCGATTAAAAAAACTAAAGACTTGATGAATGTTCCATACTCTTTAAAGAAGTGAAAAAAATTTGAAAAAATTATGATATTTATTATATTGGTCAAACAATCAATTTATTTCAAAGTTCCTTCTATTGGTACATTTGATTTTTAAGGGTTCTATCGCTTTTAATGAAAAGTAAATACCTAAAGACTATTTAAAATCTGTATTGGCATCGTTATAAATATTAAAATTTTTTCACTTATTTTAAACATAAATTGTTTTATTATATAACAAACCTACTCATAGATTTTGGGTTAATTATATTGAAATATCAGACCCCATACAAAATCTAATAGAAAATCAAAATTGCATAAGACATTTTAATTAATCAAAAATCTAATTTATTTAGTTATAATTTACCTGTAATATATTTTACATCTTTAGATAGTGTGTATTATAGAAATAATTGGACATTTTCCTAATTAAAATTTATTTGTTATTTTTATAAAATTTTGTAAAAGTAAAAATAATTTTCCAATTTTTCCACAACGAAGTTAAAAAATATTCAATAATTATTTGTATTTAAAAACTTAGCATGCTGTTAGTATTTTGCTCAATACTGTAGACAAAAAAATAAAAAAACAAAAAATTTAAGAAAAAAAAAAATTTTGTTAAATATCCCTTTGCCTACTTTAAAGCAAATAAAAAAATAAAAATAATTTTAAGTCTCGTGAATTTTTTAAATTTATTCCGTTCTCTTAAAAACTCTCTTTAGGGAAAATATAAAAAAAAAATTTCAAAAGATGAAAAAAATAAATAAAAAAAGTATATAATAAAAAAATCCCTCACTTTGTGTTTAAAAACAATTTTGTTTTTTTTTTTTAATTTTAAAAGAAAAAACCAAGAAAATAAAAAAAGAAAAATGAAAAACAAAAAAAAATCCCTCAAGGGAAATTTTTACTTTTTATTAGACAAACATGCACACACACACACACCCTTTTATAAATTCTGAGGAAAAAAAATGGTAGAATAAAAACAATAACAAACAATAAAAAAGTCCTGTTTTAATATTATATGAATTTCTTAGGAATATTTATTATTCTTTTATTTTGTTTTTGTTGTTTTTTTGTTATTTTTGTTTTATTCATCGTACTCTAAAATGAAAAAAAAAAATTATAAAAAATGAGATTTAAGTAATCTTTTAACAATTTCCTTTTTGTTTTTTGAACCTTTCATCAATTCTAAAATTCATACAAAATGGGAACAAAACCTATCGAACCCATATAATACATATCGCATATGCTATCTATTCCTATATCTATTGCCTATCCAATTTCTTTCTCTTTTCGATTAAGTCCAGCAGTTTAACGAAAAGCCATCAAGGCTTTTTATATGATTTTTTTTTTACTCTCTTGTCTTTTACTCTCATTCCTTTTTTGCTATTATCAATAGAGAGTATTGTTTAAAATGTTATCAAATTAAAGATATGAGCCCTTTGCAATCAATTTTTCAAAAAAAAAACAAAACATAAAAGTTAAATAAAAACAAAAAAAAAATTGAAGTTTAATCGAACTTTTACAAAGAATAATGGCTACAGCAGAAACTTCAAGAAAATGAAGTGTTCAGAGAGTGAGTAATAAAAAATGAGGACATTGTTTTTATATGTTATATTTTTTTATATAATTATATAAATTAAATATTTTACAAAGGCGTATATGTGTATTTGTCTATTTTTTAAATATTTAATAAAGATAGTAATATGACAATTAACATATGCAGCGTATATTTGATATTTTTAAGTAATATTTAAATGACATATATGACTTTGGCGAAACTGAAAGATCATGAAGAGCAGAGGCTAAAGAGAAGTTTATAAACCCGAAAAATATTAATATTTTTCACTATTTTTATAAAATAACTGTAATTTTTGCCTAAAAAATCGTTATTAATGTACCAACTTTATTTATTGATTTGTAGTACCAGAAAATAGTAAATATTGCCTGATATGTTAATAGTCCTTTGCATATTTGATATTTGAACTTCATATAATAAATTATTATAATATACACTATGATTTTGAAGATTATCTATTCCTCAATTCCAGAGAAAGAATCAAATCATTTAATCAACCATTTTCTTAAAATTTTAATATTTTAATTGAAAAAAAAATTTTAAATGGACAATTTTCAGATGTTCCTTTCATATTTTTTCATGAAAGCTATCATAATTCAGATGACGGCTGAGAGTGACAATTTGGCTTCAATAGATATCATTTTCATTAAAAGTTTATTCCGCATTATTTGAAAATTTTTAATTGAAAGTAATTCAATTTTAATAAATCTATGACTTTTAATGTACAAATGTAAACGAGATCTTAAAAAAACAAATAGTCTAGTAAAAATAGCAGATACCCGATTTGGTTAGGTGTAGAGATATAATATGCTCATATAAAAACGGAAGTTGTATTTTAGAAAATTGAAATTATCTTCTGGTTCTACATTTAAACTTTGCAAAAATATATTTGTATATAAATCAAATTAATGTTAAAAATATTAATAAATATTAACATATATTTCATTGAAATTCATAAAGTAAAAACGTTTTATTGGAATCTTACATTTTTTATCTGTATTATAGAAACTTGTGCTATTGAAGGAATTTAGATATAAATTGATTTTATACTTCAAAACCATAATGAAAAAATATCAAGAATTACAGCAGAAATTTTTTAAATGACAGATTGAAACAGAAAGAAATGAAACAAAACTTTTGATGGATAAGAAACGAGTAGTTTCCTTTTAATTTCACTAAAATTATTTATTTTTACAAATACCAATATTTCGTTTACGACATGCAGACTACTTCATTGCTAGTACTCAATTCAATAAATTTGATTTATTTTTCAATATTTAAATTAAAAATTTACTTGAATTTATTCTTAAAAAATCATTTAATCATTAAATAAACACTTTTATAAAATTTTATATTTCTATGCTGGAAAAAAACTTAAAAATAAACAGTTTTCGTGTACATTTCAATAAAAGTTATAACTGACAACTAAATCAAAAAGTTTTTTTTCCGTTTCGTTTGAATCCGAATATTTGTGTCATTGATCATACCTCGTTTCCATTTGTTTCATTTTTTTTTGGATGCCAATTCTACTTTTGTTTATTGGAATTTAAAAAAAAAACGATGAATGAGATCTAATTACTCGAGTTATATTTTTAAGATTCTTCGGAAAATTAAACAACATTTAAATAAATCAAGTTTATTGTTGTAATATGGTCTTAAGACTGCTTTATTTTATATATTTTATTTAGTTCCATAAAAATTTACAAATTACATTTATTGTTTATATAAGCATTTCTTAACATAAAAAAATAACATTATTCAACACTAAATTGCATTTCCTGTTTTCAAATAATTTATTTATCAAAAGGTGAATAAGTTTTACATAATTTTAAATTAATCAAGGTTAATTGCTATCTATCTCCGTAGCCTAGGTGGTTAAAGCGCAACCTTGCAATCTAAACACTGTGGCAGTCCCGGGTTCGAATCCTGGTGGGAGATACCATACCCAGTAAAATTAATAATTATAATAAATTAATATATAATAAATTATAATATAATAATTCTATACCTAAAAATATAATAATAAATAATTAGTAACAAATAATATAAAAATATACCTATAATCGTGTTTCCAGCTATACTCTATAATCTAATAATTAATACTGAATAAACAATAACCTATATGTAATTGAACGACAATGTAATTGCAACTGTCATATGCAATTACAATGGCAGTACGCACCTAACAACATGACACGGTTTCTCTACTTGACCGATAGATGACACTAGGGAAGAAATTAAGAAGCGACATCTTGTAGATAGATTACAGTAGACCAATCATTTACTTAATTGAAAAAGGAAAAAAAACGATTCGAAACACAAGGCAGAGCCTCGATAAGAAAAAAGCAGATGGAGATGCCTAGTAGATATCCTATGCTCCCAAGAGGAGTAATAAGGACAAAAAAAAAAAAAAAAAAAAAAAAAAAAAAAAAAATTGCTAATGTATATAATATAACTCGCACTTATTATTAAACTTGGAAAAATATTATTGAATTAATAAATCAAAGACGAAATAAAATAGTAAATTTTGAATATATTACAGACATAAATAAATATTTGCATTAAATTTCTTCAACTATTCTATTAACTCTGTTATCTTTACTGTCTATTAAAGATCTCAAAACTTCAAAGTATTTAATGATTTAAAACTTCTTTAATTCACTGAAAGCTTCACTTTCGTCTTATATTACTATCTATATTATTTAAATTTTCTTTGCAATTTACTTCATCATTTCTTCTAATATAACAGATGAGTTTATTCTTTTAATATAAATTATTTATATGTATATATCAGAACTTGATTATATTATATTATACTGTAGTAGAAATGGTTGGCATATAGAATTATACATAGAAAAAAAAATATTGCAATCAATAACATATAGAAACGTAAACCATAAAGTACTTTTCATTATTCTTTTTTTCCTAATATTTTTTTTTTCTGCTTGGTTTCTGTTATCCTTGTTAAAGGATCCTAGAAAATGAGAATTAGATTGAAAAAAAATAGAAAAAAAAAACTATTCGATCCTATTTCCTATCCATAGAGATTTTTAATTTTTTTTTTTTGTTTCCTCATTGATTGTTTTTTTTTTTACATTAAAGAGAGACCATCAATTTATCATTTTGGTGATAAAATTTATTGAAAGTTTTAGTTAAAATGAAAACCACACACATACACACCGGTAGACGTCGTCATTTTGTGATGAAGGTTTTTTTTTACCTTAAAAATTAAAGAAGGAAAAAAACATAACAAACTTTTGATTATTTTAAAAGAATGGAATTCAGTTTTTGAACAAAAAAGAAACAAAATAAAAAGACAGGTTCAAAAAATAATAGAGATTTCAAAGAAATAGAGTTTTGAACAGAGAAATAAGATATTATACCATAAATATTTTTTTCACTCAGGTATTTTTGTTTTTTTAATTTTTTTTAATAGCATATGCAATTGGAAAGCAAAGCAAAAATCGCATATAAACTTATTCTGCAGAAACAATATTTATTTTATAGGTATGAATAAAGTATAAAAATTATAATATTAAATTCACGACGCAACCTAAATAAACGCGTATGGCGTATAATTTCTGTCAAAATATTCTTTAACCTTTATGACAACACTCGAAGTAGGTATGTTGAATTTTTAATATTAAAAATGTAAGGGTGTGTTGATTCAGGATACGTCAAAGTATTCATATAGTTGAACGAGCGAAAAGTTAAAATTGAAAAAGGTTAACAAAAACGCATTTAAAAATCAAATAATGTTATAAGTTTTAGTAAAAGCATATATTGAAAAATAAATTTATAGTAATTTCTTAGATTTCTAATTAGAATTTATTTATTTGTTTATTTGTAGTACCAGACAATAGTAAATATTGCCTGATAATATTAATACTTTGCCTATTTGACATTTGGGCTTCTTATTAAGTTAGTTTTAATATACATTATATTTTTTTTATTAGATATTGGCCGACCAAGATTTGAACCCGAGATTTTTTTCCGAGAATTGTAAAGTCGCCAGTTTACCTAGGAGCTATTGGTCGGATTAATTATAATTTTATTGTATATATTACTTTAAAAAAATTTGCACAGGTATCCATGATATAAGGTTTTAAAATCGAAAATTTGTACTTTTTAATCCTTCACAGCTTCGAAATCAAATGCTATACTAAAATGTTTTTTAAAAAATTTAAACTTATTTTCTTAAAATTTTAAATTCCTAACTTAAACCTGTTTGCAATATATGCAGGTAAATAAAAATATCATATGACAACACTATACACCTATTTTTATTATTCACAAAGCTAATTAAACCAGCTATCAATTGGTGCTTTCAGATTATGAATATGCCACATAGAACATTTGTTATAGCAATTCAAACACAGGAATATACTTATATTCCCGACTTTGGGAGTTGTTTATGAAAAAAGTGGTTTGAAAATAATGTAGAACAATTTTAAACAGTATATAAATTTTGTAAGCACCTGAACAGACAGCCATCCCTATAGATTGACAGAGTGACATATTTATTTCAAATTTTTTTAGAAAAATGTGCTAAATATAGGGCCAAAACAACTGTAAATTAATTTCAGCAAATTATGGTTTTGATCGTCTTACTGTAAATCAATTTTTTCCAAATAAAACGAAGAAGATGGTGTAATATTTACATTGTAATATAGAAATCTATTAATTTTAGTTATTTGATAGTTTTTTTTTCTAGCTATTTCCTCTTTTTTATTCGTTAGAAACTATTTAATTTGAAGGAAATAAGAGCTATTTTGAAAAAACACTTCTTTTTTTTCACTTTACTTTTGAATTTTATCATAAAGAGTGACAAAATTTTTATATTATCATAATAATTTGACATTTTAATTTTTTATAACTAAAATAAAATTTTTTTCATTAAAACTTTGATTTATTTTCAATAATTTGTTGAAATTCTTCTTGATCTGTTAAGAATTTCATTTTAAAAAAATGCAATTTTGCAGTGAGATTCAAAAAAAAAAAAAATATTTTTAAAAAAAGAAGATTAAATAGGATTAAATTACTTAAAAAAATTTCGAATTATTATAGATTTAATCGTCTTCCTTCAGTTTTGGCTTTATCATCAATTTTTTGAAATAAAAATTTAAATAAAATACAAAAATTTGCTTAAATTTGAGTTCAAAATAAACAGGTGAGGCAGACGTAAATGGTCATGTGAAGTGCAGTACAACTGATCAATTGGAGCGGAATTCACCACAAGCTTGAATAAGACTGATCAATCGTAAGGTCTTTAGCATAAAAGGTCGTTGGTTCACATGCTTCTTCTATTAGTCGAATTATACAATAAGATAATCCAAATATTTATATGGATTAGGGACTATGTTCCGTAAAAAAGTTTGTGTGCAATTGCAAAAAATGGCGCAGAAATAGGTTTTCAAATAAAAAAAAAATATAATTATTATTAATATATTTGTCTAGGATGAGGTGTAACAAACGCATTCAATTAAATGTGTTTTGTTGGATGTGTTCAATTATAAAAAAATTTATTTAATATATTTTGAGTAATAGTGGATAATAGTGGAACTTTTGTCTTACTTTGTAATAGACGTCCCACAGTGTTTAATTTTCTTTTACAGATTTGTGTGCCATCTATATGTGAAAAGAAATACTAAAACTACATTAGGAATTTCGATATTTTTCCTGTTTCTGGTTAGATAATTATGAATATTCTCCCTATTTTGAAGTTTTAGTTTTGACTTAATATTATTGTTCAGGATATTATACATGTATTTACATTTTGCAAAATAAATTAGTTGGTTAATATCCAGTGTATCAATTATTATTATTATTATTTTATTAATATATTTGTCTAGAATGAGGTGTAACAAACGCATTCAATTAAATGTGTTTTGTTGGATGTGTTCAATTATAAAAAAATAAAATATTAACGTTTTGTTGGATGTGTTTTATTTTAGAAAATAAAATATCATAAATTATCATAAGCAGGCCAAAAAATATTTTATTTATTTTTAATAAAAAAAAAAAATTTTTTTTGAAATAAAATTTACTTATTAGTTTATGAAAAATTTCATTTCAGTTTTAAAAATCACAGAAGATTTTCTGGAAATTTTAAATATATAGTAAGACATTTTGTAAATAAAAACTAAGAAGACAATGCTTCACAGGAACATTTGTGTAGTAAGTCTTAATAATTTTCAGTAAAAATCTGAAATAAGGGCGAAAGCCCAATGTATGCTTTGATGCATTGCTTGGTTTGCTTAAGCAAATAAACCAAGAAATGTATTAAAGTAATTTCAAAGTTTCCCCTCATCTCGCTCTGAACTCTACCTCATGTATCTCTCATCCCTTCCTTCATAACTTTTTAATTATTTATCTATTTAAAAGTTAAAATGGAAAAAAATTATGTAACAACTGAAGGTTGGGAAAGTGGGTTCAGGTATACAATACCTCTGAGTTCAATGCACCACAAAAACCAGACAAAATAGATTTTAAACTTAGTTAGGGTTAGGTATATTAAAAAAATTTCAAATAAAATTTATAATTTGCATTTGATAATGCAAAACTCAATTCAAAAATCAACATTTATTTAATACAATTTCACGTACATATAAATAGATACATTATTTAGCATGTTAAATAGGTACATTATAGAACGGTCAGCCTTCAAACAAGTATTTTGATTTGAATCTAAACAAAGGAAACAATATAGAATGTATAACAACATTTTTTAAAAATGTATATACAAAACATTAATAGTTGGAGAAATAAATCATTATTGAAACAAAATAAATCTATTTCACATCTCTTATTAACACAAATTTATCGAACTTAATTTTAAAAAGTACGTAATTAAATAAAAAAAAAATATTAATTGAAATTAAAAAAACATTTCACCAAGAAGGGATTTGAACTAACAGCCCCAAAATTTTATCAAATTCAAAACATAAAAAAGGTAGACTAAATAAATTATTCATCTTCAAATTTTTAAGATACAACAACATATAAGTTTTTGTTTTTTTTGTACATAACTATAGAATTGAAGCATAGTCTGTATTACGTAGAATGCAACGGTTACCATTTTATTTAAGAAAATGGTATTGATATATAATATATGTATATGTAATATATGTAATTAAATTAGAAATAGTTCTTAATTAGAAAAAGTTCTTCTTTCAACTGACCTTCCGTCATTCTGTGACGGGCCAACAGCTAGTTATATATAATTAAATAAAAATTTTATTTTATTAATAGTTTTGTTTATTCAATCTTCCATAAACCAATATAAAATGCTGATTTAACATTTTTCAGTAGATATTTGAATCTTTACAACTAAGGTTGCCAACATATCAAATTTCGTGTTTTTTATTAATCCGTTTTTTACAAACCTTCATACAGACCTGGATTAAAAGCATAAACTATTAGCAAATATAATAATAAATAACTTGCATATAGTAAATTTTATATATATCTATTTCAAAATAGTTAATTATGAAGCTCTGTAGTAGCTCTTAAACTTATTTTTAAAATTAAACCAAATCCGTGAAGAATTCATTTGCTGTAGCTTAAAGACTTGACTTTAAAATAATTATGAAGCTCTGTAGTAACTCTAACACTTATATTTAAAATGAAACAAATCTGTGAAGAAATCTATAGCTCAAAGACTTAAGTTTAAAATATGTACTAAATTTAAAAGTCCGACTTTCCTAATTAAATTTAATCGCTTAAAAATTAATAGATCTTTATATCTAATTCATTTAATTTTTTCAATACAATAATTAATTTGTCCTTATATATGGATACTGCAACATTTTTGCGCATCACAAAACATTTAATTAGTCTTTACACTAGACACACAAATTAATATACATATATAATAAATAAATACTATCAAACATTTATATACAAATATATAGTAAGCCTTTTTTTAATTATCCTTTTTTATTTAATTTTTAAATCCTACACAAAATAAATATCAATATATATAAATAAATTTCTATATATTTATACAAATGTACATATACATATTAAATATAAGTATATAGATCTATCATTAAACAAAGAATTTAATTGCTGCAATGAAAACAATAAAAATCAAATAATGAAAAAAAAAAACTAAAATAATAATAAAAAACAAAACATAGAATATAGAATATAAGTAAACATTATAAAAGAATGTTCAGAATTTTTGCTCTAATATAAGATCTTAGAATATTTTTTTCAATTCCCTATTTCTATACTAATCTAAACCATGTTCAATAAAATAAAAAAAAAAGTGTTTATTTTATTTTTTTTTTTTGTATTAAATTTATATTATCTTAATTCTTAGTCAATCCTATATACACTCTTCATATATACTCGTAGAAACAATTACGAACAAAACTTTTTCGGAAATAATCTTCAGAATATCTTTAGAAGTTATTAATGTTATCTTAAAACGACTGGGGGAAACTGGTTGCCATGGTGATTTAATACAAAAGTTTATAAAATTTATAAATTGTTGATTTAATGTTGACATAATAGTCGGATAATGAGTGTTTAAGTAACCCTGGTTAGATCATGTGTAATAAAAAAAATAATTTATAGAACAGTTTTCCATTTAACCCTACAATTCTACTTTTTAAATTGGAAATAGATGTTACAGCTACCTGTTAAATTCATGTACTGTGGTACCTAATAAATAAATCATTGAATAAATGTTGACAGGTGCATTGAGTTTTTGACCTATTCAAAGTTTTAGCTAGTCCTATTCAAAATCTTCATAGTTGATTTTTTTGTGTTGAAAGTTTTTAAACTTTCTTTGGAATAGCTGAGGTAGGTAGATGACGTTTGAAATTTTGACAGAAGCATTTTGAAATTAGTATGCTTTTAATGTAATAAAAAAATTGCTAGTCTTTTGCTTGTCTGTGGTCTTAATGGCCTATTATGGAGCAAAGGATTATGAAAGGGGTTATGCTTTTATGCCGTAAAAATTGCAATTTCTTTTAATGTGTCTATAATTTAAGATTTTAGATATTACTCTTACAAATAGTAGAAGTTGAAATGTATATTAGAAATAGTAAAAATCGGAGGATTAGAATCAAAAGATAACAATTCCAATTCCAACAGTTCCAACTAAATTTCAGTTAAATATTGATGACCAAAATAATGCATTCTCTCTTAAAGTACTTATACAGTTTTTAGTAAAAATATTTTTTTCAAATCCCTTTTTCAAATTTTAAAATTTATTATTGACATTTTTTTGTCAGTCACTGTAAATAACTTCGAAATAGTATATAAATGTTTTCAGTTAATTTCTCTTTCAATATTTTAGGACAATTGTAAAAAAAAAAAAAAAAAAAAATTAAAGTACTTTAGAATTTATATTATTTCTATAAGAATTTATTGCTTTAAGTAATAATCGGTATTAAAGAAGAATAAAGTCTTTTTTTTTTTTTTTTTACTGCAGAATCCTAAAAGTCTTATGCCTGGTCTTTAGTTCTTTCTGATGATTCAATTTTTAAGAAGCCATTTAATAAATTTAATATTAATATACCTATATATTGTTTTATATTATATGATCGTTTATTGTATGCATAATCTTTATTGTGTATGGACATATATGAATATGTATATATTCTTTATATATATATATATATTTTAATAAAATAATAGCATTTTTTATGTTTTAAATGCATTTGTTTTAAAATTGGTATAAATAAAAATGAAAGAAAAGTGTTTCTGTAAATTAAATTGTTAATTTGTGTTTTAAATTTACAATTGTTTGAAAATCTGTTCACATTTTACTTTCAATCAATTATATAATTGATTTATTTTCAATCAATATGAAATATCATTTGATATCAAATTACTGAAAGGTTTGAAGTATAACTTCAAATGTTTTGAGTACTTTATAATTAAATAAATTAACAAACATATTAATAAAAATTCGTATATTATGGTCATATTTAAATACAAATTGGCTTTAAATGGTGTTTACATGTTACATGACACAATCGAGTCGACTCTATTAACAGACTCGGGAATAGGTAAACCCATATTAGCTCGACGATTAATCTAAAAAATTTTGAAAGTAAATTATATCCAATTATGTGAAATACTATTTTAACCCAAAAGAAGTCTTAAAAAAAACTTTTTGATTACCGTTAACCCATTGCAGCCCAACCCAACCCATTTATCATGATTAATTCATGATTAAAACAATGTGTAATATCTGTGTTCATTTTTTTCAATTTTACTTACTTCAAAAAAAAAGCCTTTGAGAGACGCAGAAACGCGCACAGTGTATTAGCTAGTTATCGATAAAATCAATATAATTAAGATCTAAGTAATGGAATGTTTAAACCCATATAGCGTATTATACTACTATATAGCTTGATTGCTTAAATTGAGTTAGATTTTAAATTGTTTTTTTTTTATATTTTTCGAAAGTATTTTTTTTACTGGTAATGCAACAGATTTCAGATTTTGAGCCACTGCTTAACCCTTTTTAATTAATTTGCTGTTTAAATCGGAAGCTTTATAGTAAATTTTAGGAGCTCAGTAAAAATTAAATGCATTTTGAGTAAAATCAGATTAGAATTGAACAGTTTACAAATTTCAATATGGTATTCCAGTTTGATATTTTGAAACAGGCCAGGAATTCTTAAAAAAAATTTTGAACTTTAGTATTTATTTATTTATAACACATATCAATCTTCTAGCTAAGCGAATAGAATTTGAAAGAGCTATAGAATTTAGAGTACAATTAAATTAGAATTGAACAGATTCAATTGATCAATATCGTATTCTAGTCTGATATTTTCAACCAGGTCAGGAATTCTTTAAACACTTTTCAATTTTGTATCTTTTGATTTATAATAAATATCTTTTAGATAAGCCAAAAGATTTGGAAAGAACTTTTGAAACTAAAATTCTTATACATTCAACTATAATATATTTAATATTACTTTACTCTTTTTATGTAGTTTATTTTTGTGGGTTAAAAAATATTCATCTTCCAAATCCAATTTTAAAATATAACTTTGTCATATTGTTAATTTAAAAAAAGAAATAAAATTAAACTATACTGTCGAAATTAAAATTTATTTCATTTCTTCTGTTTTTTTTTTTTTTTGAAGAACTTAATCAAATTGATATTCTGCAGCTGCTGTTGTTACCATCACCGCATGCCTATTATATACTATATAACATACATGTATATATATAGTTAATATTATAGTCATGATACAATTATTATAAAACTAAATTTATGAAAAAAAAAACCAGTATAACAATACTCAGAAAATATACTACCACTTTACTGTAAGTACTATTATTACTATCACCATTAGTGGTGACTGCCATTATACTACTTCTGGTGTAGTTAAATTTTTTTTTTTTTTTATTATTAATATTAAAATATATACAACAACTATAAATAATCTCTTTTTCTGCACAAATTTTAATTGAAAACTTTTTCCCGACTTTCAAAAAAAACCAGAACAAAGTAAAAATTGCAAAACAAGAGCGAAATATAAATAACGAAATAGCGAATAGGAAGTAATATACAAGTGCAAGTTAAAAAAAAAAGAAAAAAAGAAAATGGTGTACCATAGTTAAAAATTAAATTAATCTGCAAAAAATTCTTCCAAGATATGCAAAAATATTTTCAATTTTTTAATAAAATAAAAAGAGACCCCTGTTTACCATATTTTCAAGAGGCTCAACTATAGCTTTGTCTCAGATATGCATATGTAACTTATGCTTATTTTCAAAAATTGTTGATTCCGAAGATCTAATGTGTATTTCCTATTAAGGGCAAGTCACTTCTCTGAAATAAGATCGTTTCTAGATTATAAATTCCGTTTTAATTCGTTTCAGGCCAAAAAGAACTCAAACTATACATACATTTTAAACTTTTATTAATCTAAGAAAACTTAAAAAATAATATAAGAAAAATAAAGAATTTTTATATTGCAATTGCATACCTTCAGGCACTACCACAAAACAATTTTAATAATTTTATTATTATTTACTGTTACTTTTGTAATTCTCTTTCATATAAAAAGTATTAAACTAAAATAAGAACTAAATAAGAAAAGTAAAGTTAAATAAAAACGTTTGCGAAATTTTGCACACTTATAGGCGCATAGTAAAATAAGCTAAACAACAAACCTTAAAATAGGCAAAAAAAAAAAACGTTTTACTTAATGCAAATTTATGTGGGTATTCAAAAAACAAGAATTAAAACAAAAAAAAAAAAATAAAAGAAAATTAAATTTTTTAAATAAAGATATTTTCATAGAAAGTTTTTGTAAAAATTATAAAAGCAAATTCAAATTGTTATACTTTCATCTTTTTACAGTACTGTACTGTTTTGTGTTGTTTTTTTTTGTATATTAATTTATATTTTTAATAATTTATGCTAATGTATATGTCTATGTATATAAACGTAAAATGCAAATAATTGTACTTAAATAAAATATGAAACTATTATAAAACAAAAGAAAATAGGAAAAAAATAATATAAGAATATTTAAATATTAAAATTTTTTTTTTTAATTTTAAGTATATTATACTTTTCAATGACCTAATTGATTAAATATTAATTAAGAATTATTTTAAATATTTTCTTTTGTTATTCATTATAATTTAGTATCTATCGACATATAATAAGTAAAAGAACTTAAGAGCTTATAAGAGTATTAAAAAGAAAAATTACGAGATACAAAAAATTTTTTTAAATTAAAATTTACTTATTAAATTCTTTACACTTTTTCTTTTTTACTTTAAGAATTGAGTTTAGTTTGAGAATTCATAATATAATATAGTAAATGTGGTCTAGACAATAATTTTTAACTCTTATTTCATAAATTTGGTCTTAATTTCTATAAAATATTATACCCTTGACCTATCGACGCAATATGTACTTTAGGTCTTGTCTAAAAATGAATTATGGTAGGATTATTTAATTATTTATTAGTTTGTGCAGGATTATATTATGGAAATTGATGGCTAATTTAAAAATTATGTGATATATTAGTTATTTGAAATATAATTAAGACCTTGTTCATACATTATGTGCTTAATTATAGAATTAAACTACTTTTGAAAAGTTGTGTTTATACTAACTGACATTTATCAAAATTAAATTTTATATGTTTTTACTAAAATACAAAAAACTTCGATTCAACTGAAAAAGAAATCGATTATGTCAAAATTTTAAGTACACAACCTTGAAAATGAACTGGTTTGAAAAATAAACTAGTTTAAATTTTATAAACCATAGTTTCAATTTAATAAACCATTAAACTAATTTAATGTCAAATATTTTCATAGAATATTTTCTATTTCAACTAGAATTGAACTATATTATCTAGTTAAACATATTTAACTTTGTAGTATGAGTGACATAATATATATTAGCAATTATATAATTTAATATGAAAAAAATTAGGTTCAAACTGTATGATTTAAAATACTTTTAATAATACGCCTGCCATCCTAGTTCTTTTCTTCGTTTTCTCAAAAGAAAACTTCTGTCAAAATTAAACTTGTTCAAAATCAACTTATAAAACCAAGCAACATTTAAGGATTATTGACATGGATTTTATGTAAATTATTTTGATAATTTCGATTATTATTGAAAAATTTTCACAACCCTGACACAAAATTTCGTTATAGCCTTATTTTGCGATAAATATGTATTTTAATTGTATTAAATTAAATGTCAAAGTTAATTAACTTCATAGTCTAAACCCGTTTAAATAAAACTAGTTTTAAAATTTATTTATTAATGTAAATATGATTATTAAAAATATTTATATGGCTGCAAATATTTTTAGGGATTTAAAGATTTCGGATCTTCTGATTATTAAGTAAAACAGGACTAAGTTCATCTCCTAATCCATTAGATGCCTTATTTTGAAATTGTTAACTCTCTTTTATTTTAATTTTTCTTTTTAAATTATTTTTAAAATTTGTTTTATTCATAATTTAACTATACATCCATTATAATCATTTAATTTTCATTATTATTTAATTTCCCATCTTTATATTTATGTGTTTATAAAACTGGAAATATAGGGGAATATATTGTATTTATTAAACATTTCTATTGAAATATATCGATACAATCACAAAATCCTTTTCACTTTAATACATGAATACATGTATAAATCGTATATAAAAATTGTATTTCCTGTCAATTTTTTTTTTTATGAAAATAATTTTGTAGGGTTCCTTTTTTGTTTTGGTTTTTTTTATTACCAAAATCCTACATAATATAAAAAAAAATAACAACAACAATAACAAAACAAAATGGAGAAAAAAAATTTAAATATCTATTATCACCAATTTCCTTATTTTGTTTTTTTTATATTTTTTTTTCTCATGACATTTTATATTAAATAGGATATCATGTAGGTGTATTATGTATTTACGTATGTTATACATAATATGAATGTATATATACATGATATATATATATATAAATATGAGTAAATAATTTATATGTACATTTTTAAAATTTACATTATGTCAATTTTTTTAAATTGTTGACTACATTTTACTTTGTTACATGTTTGAAATTTTATAATATATGCGAAATAATTTTATTATGTATTGCCAGCTGTTTTTATTTTACTTATTTTTTTTTTTTGTTATTATTTAAAATGTTTTTATTTTAATATTTTATTTTTAAAACAATTTTATGTTAATATTGTTAAAAAGAAAAAGGTCACTACTTTAAGAAACATTTTTTTAACAAATGTCAAAATAAATATTGGATGTTGAAGAAGTTTGAAATGAAAGAAATTTAAAAATTCGTGTAATATTAAGAAAAATGTTGAATGATATAATGTTTTACAAATATAAAGTTTAATTATTTGCTATTATTTACAAATTATATATGTGCGCTCAAAAATTTAAGTAGGAAATGAAAAAATTCGGTACCTCTTCCATTTAGTTTAAAAACTTTGCTACAATTAAATTTTTTAGTTATAATTGATTGAAATTAAATTGACATGTCAAGTAATTGTTTTTGCAAGAAAATTTATGAAAATTAAATTAAAATATAAATAAATATAAAAATATTTTAGAAAATCTAGCAAAAGGCTTTCATTACCTTAAAAAAAAAGTTTAATACGTCAGAATGGATTTTTTAAACATTTTAATTTTTTAATAAATTAAAGAAATGATGCAACACTATTTTTGCATATAAATGAAGTACGAAATATATTTGACATTTTGAAATGTTGATGCTAAAGTTTTTTTTTATATTTTCTCTTCTCCTTTCATCGATTATATATAGAGCATTCATCAAATCATTTAGGGTAGGCTTCACTTTCGTTATTCGTTATTTGTTATATTCATTAAACCGTTGATTACTCGGCTGAAGGCATTATATAAGATTATGAATACACACATTTTTGTGCGCCATCTATTATCTTATACAAGAGTTGTATATATATTTTTATAATTTTATTTTATATTACGATATTATTTTGAATTAATTTTTAACGTTTTCTAACCACCAATTATTCTTTTTAATAATTTATCTACGTCTGGTATTGACATATCGTATCTCAGTTGTTCTCCGTTTATATCGCCCGGATTATATTCTCTGACTTTGTATGTAGCCCGTCTATTATAATGGTATAGTAGGGGAACATGATTATCGTCTTGAATATAGCCATTTTTTGTCCAGAAAGATGAAATGCTGGCTGACTATAAAGCCTGAGAGCAAGGTCTTTCTAATGTACTTCATATTGTGGTAAAATATATGTGATATTAAACCATTTTCTAGAGGGAATTTTATTATAAAATTGTCTATTCTAATGATTTTAGCTTCGTTGTACAATGCTTGTAGTCCGAGTTGGACTTTCTGTTTCCCTTAAAATATATTTAAATTTTAAATATTTTTCTTCTTTTAAGAGCTTTGAAATTTCAAAATAATTTCTTATAAATTGAAAAATTGTTTTTGATTTAAGTTAATTGTCAATTGGGAACATTGGTGATGGAAACAACTGTCAAAAATTTAAAATTTACAAATTATTTAATTTTTTTTTAAAATGGTGGAAAATGCATTTAAGGTATAAAATTTAACTCTAGCGCCATTGTACATACTTTAATAAAAGATAAATAGCCAAATGGGTAATATTAGGATTTAAGTTCGAAAAACAAGTTATTGAAATAGTTTCCAATCTCTTGTTTGTTGTTGACATTATTATTAATATTTTCAAAATATATTTTAAATAAATAAAATGACAAATGAATTTCCTGAGGTAATAATAACTGAAAAAGAAAAATAATAATACAAATATATTTAAATAAAAAGTATAGTGTAATGTTATCAAAAAAAAAATACAGTTCACTAACCTTAACAACCTTCTGTCTACTTATTAAATACACAATCATTACCAAGGCTACTTATATTTAGATTTGAGTTTTATTTAAAATTATTCAATGAATGTGTCAAATATATGCTTATTGCTTATATATATATATATATAGAAATACTCATAGGTGTTATTTACAAATATTTAAATATATATGTATGTATGTAACTATCAGTATGTAAAAAAAAATATTTGTAACCGTTATTATATTTTTATTATTTATTTTTAGTTTTTTCCTTTTTTTTTGGTTTTTATTATCCTTAGAGATTTTCTTTAAGTAATATTTTTAGATTGGCATCCTTCGGCACATATGTAAATCTATATTCTATATGAATGTATTAACCATATACTAGATTATTTTTTTATTATTTTGTTTTTCTATTTATTTTTTTTCTTTATTTTTAATAAAATTCAACTCTCAGATCCTTAAATCAATTTTTCATTTAAGCCTCTGAATTTATTTGTGGATATGTAATGTTATCTATTTTTTTTTTGTTATTTTTTTTCTTTTTTTTTTTTTCCTATTTTTTTTCTTTTTTTATGTATTTCTATCTCATTTTTCTTTCTTTTCAAGTTTATCTATCACAAAATTCAAAGCTCATATATCACATAGGAAAAAAAAACGAGAAAAAGAAAAACAGGATAAGAAAAAAAAAAAAAAAAAAAAAACAGAAATCAAAATAAATCGATTTAATATTAAGTTCCTTTACTTCACTTTTTCTAAGTCAAATGTCTGAAAACGAAATGAATAGCATTTAGTCAAAAACTGTATAGATAGACCAAATGAAGAAGAAAAAAGTAAGAAGGGGGTTTGGTTTAGAAGGTTGGTTGGGTAGGGGGAAGAGGGTGGTAAAAAAAACACAAGATAGGAAAGAAAGAATTACTTATTTTTATACCCGTATGACTATATAGTCAAAGGGTATAATAAATTTGCCATTACGTTTGTGACGCAGAGAAGGAGGGGGGGTAGATATAGACTCAAGTGTATGGATCGGATCAGAATCTAAAAATAAATCGATTTAGCTATGTATGTCCGTCCGTCCGTCCGTCTGTCTGTCTGTCCGTCCGTCTGTCCGTCCGCACGATAACTCAAAAACTAAAGGAGCTAGGATCTTGAAATTTTCGCAAATTCGTTTTTTTGCAATAGCCGCCATCGCTATTTAAATCCAGCCATTTTGGTCCATGAGTTCGGGTGGCTGCCATACAACTTCTTTTTTTATATGAGTATTTCTCTGTACCTATTACAGCTACGTGTCTGAAATTTTGGCAAAAGTAGTTAAGTTTTATGGCCAAAGTTTCTGCAAAATTATGTTGGTCTGTTGCAGTGAGTTCGAGTAGCTGCCATACAACTCCTCTTTTTATACGAGCATTACCCTATACCTATTGAAGTTGGGTGTCTGAAATTTTGCCAAAAATAGTTTAGTGTAATGGCCAAAGTTACTGGAAAATTTGGTTGATCTGCTGCAGAGGGTTCGACTAGCTGCCATACAACTCCTTCTTTTATATGAACATTATATTTCACCTAATAAAGCTGGTATGTTTAAAATTTTGCCAAAAGTAATTATTGTTTATAATAATAATGATATAATGTTTATATAACGGTCATACGGGTATCCCAGAGTTGACACAGTTTACTCTACTACACTTTTCCTCGTTTTCTTCTATTTTTGATTTATATTTTTACCAAATAAATTCTATAATAATAATAATAAAACAAGTGATGAAAAAAAACCAAGGGTTTTTAAAAAAGCACATTTTCAAAATTATATTGTATTACATACTGAGTTTAACTTTGGAAATATTTACTTGGAAATAGTTACTACTGACTTATCTAAAAGTTGTTATAGCCCTTCAATGGGGAAGGTTGCCAAATTTCTCAAGAATCTAACTTACACTCCCCCCCCCCCATCCTCTAATTTTTTAGGTTCTAGGAATTAAATTGTGAATTACACAAAAATTTGGAATTTTACTTAGAATTTTATTATCTAAGCAAAAATGGGTAAAACTGAGAGACACTTTCTTCAATTTAAGGAACCCCTTTTAAATTTAAGAAAAACCTTTAACATATGTTAAAATATAATGTTGGACCTTTAAATTTTGTATATTAATAAAAAAAAAATTGGACAGGTATTCAAGTTACAGGTGCTTAAAAATAGCATAATTTCAATTTTCGGGCCCTTATAGCTCCTAAATAGGGGGCTTGACAAAAAAATTTTGTTAACCGACTCCTACTAATTTCTAAGGATCTAACTTTTCCTAAAATTTCAAGATCCTAGCTTGAACCGTTTAGAAGATATGTGGGGCCAAAAATTTTGCAAAAATTGAGTTTTATATAATGGTAAATTTTAGTATTGTATGGCAATCCTATACACTTAAGCGACATATTTTTGTAAAGCCTATAAAAGCAGCTCTCTAATACCGTTTTTCGATTGAAAATAAACCTAACAGAACTCTCGTTATATTAATTTAAATATAGGGCTTTTTTGGAATTTTCAGGGGCTGTAACTTCGTCACCCTTCAAAATTAAGAAAAACCTTTGACACATGTTGAAATATAATTATAGAGCTTTGAATTTTGTCTATCACTAAAAAAAAATTTGGACAGGTATTCAAGTTACAGGTGTTTAAAAATACCAAAATTTCAATTTTCGAGCCCTTATAGCTCCTAAATAGGGGGCTTGACAAAAAAATTTTGTTAACCGACTCCTACTAATTTCCAAGTATCTAACTTCTCTCAAAATTTCAAGACCCTAGCTTGAACCGTTCAGAAGATATGTGTGGCCAAAAATTTTGCGAAAATTAAGTTTTGCGTAATGTTAAATTTTTGTACCGTATGGGAACCCTAAACATTTGCCTTGTAAAAATTTATAAAGTTTATGAAAGCTATCATTTGCCGTTTTCTGATTGAAAATATATGTAACAGAACTCTTGTTATAACACTTTAAATATAGGGCTTTTTCCAACTTTGGGGGGCTGTAGCCCCGTAACAGGTGGGGCTACAGAAAAAAATTCTTCTACGAAATTATTTTTTTTCCAAAAACTACCCATGGTTAAAATTTCTTTTCTCTATTTCAAACGGTGTAAAAGTTTTTGTAAACATACGGACGGACGGACAGAGTGAAGCTATATAGGCACATTTTTACAAAATTTTTTGAAAATGTGCTAAAAATACGAAAAGTTTCAAGTTCTTATCCATCGGATATAAAATAGTGTGTATATAATACATATATTGGTGTATATTTGTGTGTATATTCTTTTTTTTTTAAATTTGGTTTTTATTTTTTTTTTTGATTTTTTTGTTTCTAAAATCTCTATAAAACATTTTTGATAACGTTCATATGTTTGATTGGAATGAAAGAAGAAATAAGAGAGTTAATATATTGATGAATTTTTGTTTTTGTTTTTGTTGTTTTTATTTTTTTTTTAATAAAAACAGCGAAATTCGAATTAGTTTTTGCTCATTCATCAGTTTACCAATTTTTTTTCTATTTGTAAAATTTTTTTCTAACAATATAAGATCGCGTATAAAAAAGTTTGAGTTTAAGGCATATGATCGAATTCTTGCTTTTTCTTTATAAATTAAATTCGGGGAGATTCGGAAGTAAGGTTTTATATCTCCCTGTAGGAAATAATTTGGAGAAATAATTTAACAATAGTTTCGGAGCTTATTTAAAATATTTTATACTGAATTGAAGCTTATGAAAAGGGCTATTGGAAACTTTTGGCATTTAAAAAAAATTTTGTATTAAGTCATTAGCAAATTGTGCATTTTGCTCAGCAAATATTAAAAAAATTTGAAATTTTTAATTTGAAATCCTTTTAGAGCAAAATTTATGAAAGATAAGACTTAAAAGATTTAAATGTAATTGGAAGACCTACATTTGCATTTTATAAA
The DNA here is from genome assembly GCA_963082915.1 of Dolichopus griseipennis. Taxonomy (NCBI): domain Eukaryota; kingdom Metazoa; phylum Arthropoda; class Insecta; order Diptera; family Dolichopodidae; genus Dolichopus; species Dolichopus griseipennis. The sequence goes on along the minus strand of OY720443.1, from coordinate 13,848,717 downwards.
ATGCTATTAACTTGTTCATAGAGGAAGTTATGGCTATTTCATTTCAGTGAAAGTGAAAATTTTTTTTCCAGTTTTCGAATTCGACCCAGCTATCATACATATTATGTCCAAATTATTGTCTTAATAAAGGATTAATAGTTATATATCTTTAATAAAAAAATACATTAATACAACAATATAAACAAATGCAAAATGTAAACAAATAATTAAATTGAATAATATAATTCACAGATGCATAGTACCATATACTTCAAAAGAAAAAAATATTGCAAAAGAAACTAAAAGAATTGTATCCACTGATGTTAAATTGTTTGTGGAATTCATTAAAATCAATTCAAATAATCATAAGAACTCAATATAAATCTCCAAATCTAAAATGTACCTATGTTAAAGACAGCTTTATTGGCCTAACAGTTTGAAAAGTTGCCAATCAATTAAAAAAAAAAATTAGTCTAAATTTATTTCAGGACTTCACAACTCCGAAACTTTTGAGTCCTCAATATTTAATAGTTTTTAGTTATTATTCTAATAAATTTATTTAAGTAAATTTCATATATTAGATTTTACAAAATTAAGCATACATAAAACACACAAGCGTTTCTAACACTATCACTTTTCTAACTCTCGCAACACTGTGATTTCATTCTTTGACCTTAACATATCTATATATATTAATATTATGATAATATATTATATATTACATAAAAATTACTTAAAAAAAAAAATATGTATATATATATATATAAATTTAAAAAAAATATTGACTAAATGTCTTTAAAGATTGGTAGAAAGAAATGATAATGACATCTTGCAAAACTAACATTTATTTAACGAGTCTACAAGTCGTAAATAAAAATGGAAAAATATCGTAAATGACAAATTTTCAATTTAATTTTTCGTTTTTTTTTTTAAATTTTTTTTTCTACATACATTTTTTTCTTGTTTATTTGTGTTTGATCAAAATAAATTCATTGAAAATGACAGTATAACTCAATGTACTCTAAATAAGTTGACAACGCAAGAAATTATTTTATTCAAGAAGTTGGAAAAAATATAAGAAGTGAAAAAAAATTAAACAAAAATGAAATAAAGAACTTTGAAAAAATAAGGAAAAATAAAATACAAAATTAAATTGAAATGACAGATTGAAAAAACAGATTGAAAAAAAAAAGTTATGATTTTTGATTAAATGTAAAAAATAAACTTTTATGTAATTTATTTATTTACATTTTTATTAATTTTTCAAAGTGCATTTAATGTACAAATTGGAAAATCAAAAAAAAAGGTTTGCGTTCATATACTGTTATTAATTTATTTTTATATTTTTTTATTAATTTTTATATTGATATTTCATATCGTAAATGATAATGCAATATTTTAAGACCGTAGATTACTCTGAGACCATTATAGGTTGGGATACTATTAATAGATTATACTGATACTATTTATTATATTTATTTAATTATATTATACTGTTGTGATTGTGAGGGAAATCGTTAAGAATGTTACATTTCAGTAAGTTTTCTTGAAGAATTGCGATCTCTGAAGGGTTCGAACCCGAATTCCCTTGGTTTATACGCCTTCTGTAAACCACTACACCTCAGTCTTGAATGTAAAAGTAATATACTAAAATCGAATACTCTCAAATTCAAAAATAGTTTTTTTTTGACAATTTGTAGGTTCCTTATTGTTTCCGGTTAGAAGCGTATCAAAACTTCGGGTAGCTGCCACACAAAATTACTAAAACCATTTTAAGTGTATTTAAAACTAATACTACTAGGAAGTTGAAAATTATTCGGATAAGTGGTACAATAAGTAAAACACTTTTATGGAGGTTTTTGTTTTCAAAACGTTAAAGCATCATTTTTAGATAGCTGCTATACAAATTTAAGAACCTGCTTATACATAATCAGTCAAAATGAAAGCCAATTTTAAAATGACTAATGCGCCTTTAAGTATGCAAGAACAAAAAATTCTTTGTATTCAGTTCGATTTATCAGGGAAATGGAAATTTTTCTATCATTGAACATGTTTTTATTTTATAAATTTATAAATTGAAAGAATTGCTTTATTCTTTGAAATTGGCATGTTAAATATTTCATAACTGGAGGTTCATTTACAAACCGGTTATCAATATAAAAGAATCCAAAATTTTTTATTACAAAAAAAATTAGAAAACAATATTCATAATTTATAATAGTATATTCTTTACAACAATTTCGAATAAAAACCTTGAAAAGGCTTTTTAAACCTATACATTAAAAAAAAATTATTTTAATCTATTCAAAAATTATTTTAAAGTTTGTATTTTCGGTTTTTCTCATTGCCAATTAAAAATTTTCTAATTAAAAAAAAATTTTTTTTTTAAATTTTCTATTTGAAATCTTTTAAATTTGTCTCATTAAATTTTTAATTTCAAGGAAAATTCGTTTTTCTTTTTTTTTCATTATTTGGTTGTCTTTCTTTAAATCAGTTGAGAAATTTAATTATTTTGAAATTCACGAATTACTAATTAAATGTTCAATTTCAATTTGAATTTTTTTTCGTTTGCATGTTTTCCAGGTTTTTTGTACAAATTCCAAAAGTTTCTTTTTTACCTTTTCAATTTTCTTTGTTTTTTTTCTTTTTGTTATTTTTTTTTTTCATAATTCCCAATTCACAATTCACAATTCAATTCAAAACAATTGAATTAAGAAATTTTGTACAAAAATAAAAAAAAGAAATAAAATAAAATTGAAAAAGAAAATAATACAGATTTTCTTTTAAAAGTTTAAAGGTGGAAATTTTCTTAAAAAGAATAAAATAAAAAAAAAATAATTTCTTTTGACTTCAACCCTTTTTTTTTTGTTGTTTTTTGGTTTTTCTTTTTTTGTTATGCTTAACTTATATTGTCTGAAGAATAATGAAAAAATTTTTTCATTGGTTTCACTTATGAATTTGAATTATAAAACTTAGTGTTACCATCTTTCGTAAAAATTCTTGCAAAAATTTTTACAAATTTTGATATTATGAAAAGTAAATACATTTTTCAGAATCCATCATTCTTTATACGTATTTCATGTATAAAGAGACAGTGATAGACCTAAATATTCCGGTCCCATCCCACCTGATCACGACTACTTACTATTAGTACAAGAAGAACCTATTTCTGGATTGTCATTTTGGAATAAAAGCAACAAAAGGCGACAGCTGAGACAATCTGATGCTTTTTGTTCGTTCGTTTGCCACTCCCATTAAGAGTATACGGCATTTCCCAAGTCATTAGGACCGTGCTTTGGTTTTGTTAATCTTTATATTTGCTAAGCCCTTGATTACTCGGTTGTGGACATTATAAAAATAAATTATTTCCTAAACCAAAATTATTCAAACAATTTAAATTCAACTCAGAATTAAACTTATTTAATTTAACTATTTAGTCGATGGTAACACTCAAGATCTAATTTAAATTTTATATAACTTTTTTATAAATTCTTTTTTTAATTTTTAAATTTTTTAACATTAAACAATCAGAACAAATGAAAACAAATTGAAAATCCAAGAAAGGAACAGGAAATATTTTTACCGCAATTATTTCCTTCGTATTTTTTTTCTCATATTATATGTATATAATAATATATAATATAACATAGAATATTGTATATTTATATATTCATTTCAGGCTTAAGTTAGAAAAGTAAGAAAAACAAAAATCAAATAAAATCTCAGCAAAATAATTTTGGCGTCTGCCATAAATTGTTGAAATATTAAATTTGTAAAACTTTTATAAAATTTAAAAAAAGCATTTACTTTTATGTATTTTACATATAAGCGTCATTTTCTTCAAGAACTAGATACATCTAAGAATTTCATTACATATTGATGCATGATGAACCCCAACTTCTTTTAATGAACCCCAACAGGTTTTTGACACCTAGGCTTACCTTGAGCCTTGACCCCACAGTGGGTGGGGTATTTTTCTAAAATTAATTTTGAGCGGGCTGGTGTTTTACGAATCCTTTTTTTAAATAATTCAAACATAACGGTTTTCATATAAGTGGTCATATAGAATAGCTATAAACGCACTAAAAATTATAGTGGAATTAGCTCTTAAAAAAATGCCCGCCTGCTTTCTGTGTGACTAAGACCTTAAATTGCAACTTTCTCTTTATACAATAAGTTTTACTTTGACAATTAGAAATGATCAAAATAATAAAATTTTAGGTTTAGAAGTTTTAAAATAAACCGTCTATATGTTGTAGGTTATGATGAATAGCATGTTACATACATCCCAACACGTAGGCATTGCGGCCTGTTGTGCATCTCACGTTTATTCCTTTTTTTTATTTTTATTCTTTCTAATTTCTATCAATTTATAAGTAATATTATTTTTTTTGTTTATTTTATATATTTGTATATTTAAAATTATATTTAGTCTCCAAGGAGATTTGTAAAGAAAAATTATTTTTCAGTATGTTTTTTTCAAATAAATATTCAAATAGCCAATTGCTTACTCACTAAGCCACCGAGGCCTCTAAACGTCTATACTAATTTCTTTTGTTTAAAAATTTTTTAAAACTGTTCCTGCATTTTTTCACTAGATGCAATCAAAATTTATGCTTTATAAATCAAGAGGACAAAAGAACTGTTTAAAAATATTCATGTGGAATCAATTGTAGAATTGAAATTGTTGAATAGTTCTACTTGTAAATAATAGATCTGAAGAATTATAGTCTTTTACCGTAGAAAAGAATAGATAGTGTTTTGTTTCATAGTTATTTTGATCTTTTAACTAAAATGAACTCGAAATAACATAAACAAGTGACGAAAAAAACCAAGAATTTTTAAAAAAGCACATTTTCAAAATTATAAATTGGTTCATACTGAATATTTTATTGATATATAATTTTGGAGCTTCAAAGTTAACGTTTATATAATACGTTTATAAAATATATTCACTGGTGACTAAGTTACTGTCTACTTAAAAAAACAGTAAATTTTTAGTTTTTAAGTCCTATTAGCCCCTCAATAAGGAAGGTTGACAAATTTCTCAACGATCTAAACTTACTTCTTCCACAATTCTATATACAAAGCCATTTAAAAGAATTTTACAGTTTGTTTTGCCCAAAATTTATTTTACTCCTGCAAGCAAGTAGTTAAAATTTATCATACTTGGTCTCAATTTTTTATGAACTTTTGCCTTTTTATATTCCAAAAAAAAACCCACACAAAAGTTAAAAAATATACTTAGTACATTCTATTCAGAAATATGTAGATTTCTTTTAATAAAATTTTCTTTTTATATTTAAAATGTAAAATTGGATTTAAATTTGCAAATTATGATAAATGTATTAATTTTTCTTTAAAAGCATTTTTAAATTTATTTTCAATTTAGTTAAAGAATGTTAAATTCCTACACAGATCTGATTTTGCATTCTTTTACTTGTTTTAGAAACTAATGGATTAAGTATTCTGTAAATAAATTGTACAAACACAATGTGTTGGATGATATTTTCAAGATAAAAACTCGGTTTTAGCTCAGAACCTTTTATTGAAAATGTTTTTGAAAAACTTTATATTGGTTTGTTTTCGAATTGTTTTTCAAACACAGGAAAACTCATTTCCAATTTACCTCATTTCCAAATATTTAGTAAATATAAGAAAAATCTGACCGATAGCTCGGTGTTTAAAGTGGCAGTTTTTCAATCGAAAATCCACGGGTTCAAACCCTGGGGTGGTTCATATGTAACAAAAAAAATATATTGTGTATTATAATAATTGAATAAGAAGTCCAAATTCCAATAGGCACAGGGCTATTATATTATTAGACAACTAGCTGTTGGCCCGTCACAGAATGACGGAATGTCAATTGAAAGAAAAACTTTTTCTAATAAGAGTTATTTCTAATTTCATTATATACATGTACATATATTGTATATCAATATTATTTTATTAAATAAAGACGAAACTGTTACATTTTGTAATACGTAGATTATTTTTCGATTCTAGTAATTGATACACAAAAGAAAATGACTTATATAACTTCTTGTTGTTTCTTAAAAATTTGAAGATGAATAATAAGTTATGTAGTCTACCTTTTGTATGTTAAATTTGATAAAATTTCGGGGTCGTTAGTTCAAATCACTTCTTGGTGAATTTTTTTTTTTAAGTTCAATTAATTTTTTTAAATTTAAATTCGACAAAATTGTTTGTTAAAAGATTTGAAGTTTTTTTATAGGTTTATTTTGTTTCAATAATGATCTATTTCTCCATCTATTAACTTTATGTAGACATATTTTTAAAATGTTACTAAGCTCTGTATATGGTTTCAAAACCTTTGTTTAGATTCAAATCGAAATACTTGTATGTTGCCAACATTCTACAATGACCTACTCAACATGTTTAATTATGTACCTATTTTTATGGACATAAAATTGAATTATGAATTGAGTTTTGCATTATCAAATGCAAATTAATTTTTTGATTTTTTTTATTATACCCACCTAATTAAGTAAAAAAAATATATTTGCTTTGATTACTAAGGTGCAGTTCATTTGGCTTTATTTCAGGGATGAGATGAGGGAAGCTTTGAAATTGCTTTGAAACATTGCTTGCTTCATTTACTTTCCAAATCAAAAAGCAAGCAACGCACAAAGCGTACATTTGGCCTTCGCCATTATTTCAGTTTTTAACTGAAACTAATGAAGACTTACTACAAAACTGTTCATGTGAAGCAGAATCTTAGTTTTTAATACCAAAATGATTTACTATTTATTTAAAATTTCCAGAAAATCTTCTGTGATTTTTAAAACTGAAATCAATTTTTTCATAAACTAAAAAAATTTTTTTTTTGTTTATTTATTCTTATTTAAAATTAATAAAATATTTTTTGGCCTGCTTACGATAATTTATGTTATATTATTTTCTAAAATAAAACACATTCAACAAAACATTAATATTTTATTTTTTAATAATTGAACACATTCAACAAAACACATTTAATTAAATGCGTTTGTTACACCTCATTCTAGACAAATATATTAATAATAATAAATAATAATAATAATAATAATATTTACTGATATTACTATATATTTATTTATTAATTGTATTAATAAATAAATATATAGCTATGTTTCTTTCTATTTGTGGAAATTTTTATTTGGTAATTTATAAATAACAATTTCATCTTAATTTCAATTTAAATTTAAATATACTTTGTGGTGGGAAGAAACAAATATGATCGCAAAAATATGTAAATTACAAATTCTATAAAAAAGAAAAACAAAAAAATAATTGACAGTGAAATAGAAAATCAAATAAAATTAATAACAGGAAATTGGCCAGACAGATTATTAAATTACTTAAATTGATTTATTGTATACAGACATATTTCCTTTTTACTTCAATTCTAATGGAGACAAATTTGAAAAATGAAATTGTATTTTGAATTCATAAAAATATTAACAGCAGCTATTTTTGAGATTTTCTTCAAGTTAAATGAATTCAAACTTAAAAAACGTTTTAAAATGTCATATTTATGTGAATTTTATATTTAGTTTCCTTTATTTAAATATTTTGTAAACTTTTTTTTTTTAATTTCCAATTTGAAAATTTTTACTACGAGTAAGTATTGCAAAAAAAATAATTTCATTGAAGAACTGTTTTCTGTAGTCCCATCCGTTACGGAGCTACAACCTCCAAAGTCTGTAAAACTCCTTTATTTAAAATGTAATAACAAAAGTTCTAAAAGAAATATTTTGAATTTGAAAACGTCAAAGGATAACTGTTATATAAGCTTTAAGAATATGTGTAAGATAAATGTATAGTGTTGCCATAAGATACTTTTATTTAAATTTATGCGAAATCCGATTTTTATAAAATTTTTCGAGCTAGGAACTTGAAAGTGTTTAAAAATTGAAAATTCGCACTTGTAAATATCCTGTACATTTTGTTTTATAATATACAAAAACTAGAACTTACACATTATATATTAACGTGTGTTAACAGTTTTTCTTAATTATAAAGGTTTTTTTTAAAATTGAAGAAGTTGTCTCTTGATTTTTTACAATTTTTCTAATATAAAAAATTTCTAACCAAAGTTCCAAAAAATTATTATAGACATTTTTCATAATACATTCTTTACCCAAAACTTTTAAGTTTTAAACATTGTTTAATTTTGGAAATGTGCTTTTTTAAAAACCCTTGGTGTTTTTCACTACTTTTTAGTTTTTGGAATCAATAATGCCTCCCTTTAAACAATTCAAACGCATTACCAGGGAGGCCTCAAGTGCTCACTTTAACACAGTGGAAATCCCTAGGTGGCTCAAAACTGGCTATGGAAATTTATTTGTTGTGAGAACTGTTGGAATATGGAATATGCTTCCATCCAATGTGTTCCCCTTTGATAGAAATAGACCTTTATATAATTTGCAACGTTTGAAAAAGAACTTAAATAAGTTCGTTTTTAAGCTACCACTCAACTCTCCTTCTCTATCTTATTTTTCTTCTAACTCCTTAGCCCTTTAGCGTGTAAATCATCTATTTTTTAGCTATGTATAAAGGAATTCATTTTCCTAGAGTTTGACTAGCGTGTAAAAAAAAACAAAACTTATTTTGACAGTTGATTAAATGTTGCCATTTTATTATGAAATTATTTAATCAAATCTTAATACAGATTTTCAAACTCTTGACATCTAATAAAAATCGATAAATTTTTATTATCATATGCAAGTACACTACATATTATGCATATATTTCAATTCTAATTAATTATTTTATTCAAATGAGGGTTTTTTTTTTAAATTCTAACAAAAACTGTTTCCCTATACACTATTCCCTAATCAACCAAGCCTCCTATTCATCATTCATGAAATAATCATCATCTAAATTTTAATTTATTTACTTATTACTGTAAACAAATGCCAATCTATAAATTTATTTTATACTATTTACTAACAGTTTAACTGTAATTTAATTTATATTTCTGTCTTCCATAAAATACAAATATCCAAAAAATAATATAACAAAAATTTGCAAAATTTTTCCAAACACATAATATTAACAAACCCAAAAAATTGAATTAAACCCATCCAGCCTAAAATAAATTTTTCTCTTTTATGCAGACCGATTATTTTTAAATATCATTATTCAATCCTTTAACTCTTTTTTAAATATTAAATTATAATCATAAACCTTTTGTTTTTTTTTTTTAATATAATTTCATTTAAAAAATGCCTGTTGAATTAATTTAATTTGTTTTTGTTGTTCTTGTTGTTTTTTTTTTTTGGGTTATGAGCATTCATTTGATAAGCATATAAACATTAGGCACATCATGAATTCCTTTTTTTTTTTTGTGTTTCAGTCAAAACCCAATTAAAATAATTTTAAGTCTGTTTTGTTCTTATAAAAATTCCATTTCAGTTTCAGTCTTGCCAAATTCCGATTTTATTTTTATATTTGAAAAAAATATAAAAAATGCACACAGAAGGAGAAAGAAAGAAAGCTGTATTAACTTAAAAATAATAAGAAGGAGTAGAAAATCCTTCCTTCTCATTTTGTTTTTTATTATGTTTCCCTTTTTTTTTATGTTTCATTGTCCACCATCTTATGACTATTATCATTTGTAATGGATATTTACATTTTATATATATATATATATATATATATATATATACATGTATATATATGTATTATATATCTCTTTTGTTTATTATTAGATACATGTATATAAGTGAATGTGTATAGAATATAAATTTTTGTAGTATTTACTCATTCATCTCTAATTTTCTAAAGGATTTAATTTTTGTTTTGTGAATAGAATAATTTTTTATATTTTGTTATATTTTTTGTTTTGTTTTGTTTTTTTTTTTTTTTTTTGTTTTATTATTATTTTTCTGATCTCTTTTACAGTTTGTTTTAAAATAATCCTTTTTAGATTTATTATGTTTCATACCGACCAGCAGAAGTCCATTAAAACAAGTTTTTCTGTTTTATTTGTTTATTTTTGTCAATTTTTTTTTTGTTTTTTTTTTTTTTGTTTTTGAGAATGGATGATGTCCTTTTTTTCATTATTTGAATTTTTGTTTTGTTTTTCTTTTTGCTTTTCAAGGATTTTAGTCATGGATTTTATTTTAAAGAAATATACACTCATACCAGTAGCGGCAGTAGCGTCTTGTGACAATTTACAAAAACGGTACGTGACAGTTTTAAATGTCAAATTTCACTTTATATTTCAATTCTTTCTGAAACTTTTTAAAATCTAATTTTACAGTGTTAGTCAATTTAACAAGTAAGTTTATCTTAAACGGCAACACTGTTGAATTCTCGTGTATATCTTGGTGGTATTTATTTTTATTAGGTGTCACTGGTAATTTGTTTGTCATTTTTTTATAAGAAAAGTTATTTGCAAATCAGAAACCTTACCTGACATGTCTACATAATGCCTCTATCCGCTATCGCTATTTTTAAATGTCAATTTACAGCCTGAAAACCGAAATTGAGAAAGGATGGAAAATCGTTGGCTGTATTTTAATATTAAAAATAATTTAAATTTTTTACTGTAACACACACAGTACAGGACGGTATGGATGAACATTAGATAGCGACAGTGGATAGCAATAGTATGTAAACGCTAGGTGACGGAAATATATGCAATTACTGTATGCGTAGGATTAAATTAAAGATATTTTTGAAATCACGAATTTTAGAAAAAGAAGATATAAGAAAAATGTATGTATTATTTATACTACCTAACACTTCCGAAGAAGACGCCACTGATAAAAAAAAATAAAAATATATATCAAAGCAATTTTAAATTCCAGTAAACAGAAAAAAACAAAATGTTGTAAATTTTAACTATATTTTATTAAAAAAGCATGTTTTTTTTTCGAAATTTTTTTATTTTTGAAAATTTAAAAATAATTTAAAATTGATTAATTATGTTTTTCTTGACAGTCTAATAGTGTTCAATTGATTTGATTGATCATTCCGAAAATAAATTTATATTGAAAAGAAAACTATTTAAAAAATTTCATCAACAAAAAATGGAATTGATTTAGTTAATTCTTGCAAAAACAAACGTTTTGCTATTTGTTTTAATATTGAAGCAACAGCTTTTACATTATCTTAGATATTAATTATTTTTTGTTCTTAGTAGTTAGACATTGAAAATCTAATACATTCTTCAACTGATTTGATGTCTCAAGAATTCAATATTAATATTACAAAGTATAAAACAATTCCATTTTCATTTTTCAAATGTCTCTTTTTACATCCATTGGAATAAATTTTGAGCTTGACCTCATAATGCCAGATTGATCCAATTCAGAAAGTATTTTTAACTTATTTACATTTGGTTTTATTTTTTTTATTAAAGCTTTTTAAAAATAAACTTTAAGCTCATATGAATAAGATGCAGTAAACAATCGGCCGTTTAGAAAATCCAACTAAGGCTCTATATTATGACGCTATTTTAAACATTGTATTTTATACCCTCATCGTAAAATAGGTAATATAACCCACTTTGGTATGTTGTTTGTAACCACCCAAGGTGGCATGGTAGAAGTGGAAAAGTATATATATTTTTGATCAAAATCCCCGCCTGAGTCGATTTAGAAATGCCCATCCAAAGATGTTGATTGTATCTTGATAAAATGTATACTGACACTAATGACGTAAATAAAGGCATGAATTGCAAATGGTCTAAATTAAACCATGGGTTCGGATTCTGGAAGCTTTTGATCAAATTAAGACCAATCAAGTATAACTCTGAATCCGATAAAGATAAACCTTCAAATTTGGTACACGGGTGTTCCTTTCAATTTCCTTTAGGTTCCTGATCAATTTAATTTAGGATCAGTATTAGTGCTTCGAGGACGTCCTACACTCCACCACAGATCTAATAAGCATATCTTCGAAATTGATAAAAATAGAAACTTGAAATTCGGTACAAAAATGTTATTTTTGGTTTATTTTTTTATGAAATTTGAGAGAAATGAAATTAGTTGTTTGGGTAGCTGCTTAAACTTCACTAGCATATTTTTGGAACTCAGAAAGTTAAAAGTACCTCCTTCCCTTGGTGCAAGGAAGTACTGTCCTGTTTGTTTAATGTTCCTGAAGTTGGAATGAGTTGAATGGGGAGTTCATGTGACTGTTAATTGAATTTGTCATGTGTAGGGTATTACTAAATCGGTTGCATCGATTTTCTATTGTTTAATTACCTAATTTTGATTTGTTCCGGCTCTGATCTTTATTTTTTCGATATAACAATTCCTTATATTGTTGATGAACTTACATTACAAATCATTTTTAATTTAATTTTTTTTATCTCTCCTGAATTTTAACCTTCAATATTCATAGCTCATTTTTTTTAATATTTAAAATCAATTCTCTTATTATTTACTTAAGATTTGAGTATTTATTTTACTCTAGACCAAATATATTAATTATGGAAAATTGCTGACTATTTAATAATAAGACAGAAAAGTATTATATTTAATACAAGTTTTCAATAGTTATCCAGTTACTTGTCTTTTGCTTTTTATTACTCTAAAAAAATTTTCAGTCTTCAAAAGTCTTCAAAATAATTTTTCACATTTAATCCACTACTCTCCTTTTCTTTTTGTATTACTATATAATACCCATCAAATATTTATATATATATAACATATTGTCCATAGTGTTTTATTAATATATATATAACATATTGGGTGATAACATATTGTCCATAGTGTTTTATTAATTTGTGTATACACTATGTTATTGTGAAGAAGCGTATAAAAGAAAGGGCTTAATTGACAAGAAGGACAAGACAATGAATAGTTGAAAACATGATTTGATAGGACTAGTATTTTTTTCTTATCTTTCTGGATTTATGTGTCATATCTCTATATATGTTTAAATTGGATTTGGTTAAATCTTCAAAAAAAAAAAATATAAATTAAAAATTAAAGAAAAAGAAAACTGTCCATTACAAAAAATCACTTGCTCTAATAAGAATTTGCTTTTTTATTATTTGTCTGTAATATTTGTAGCGTTTTCTGAATTATTTTCGGTTTTTAATTTTTTATTTTTCTTTTGTAACAATTTAGATAAGGGAATATTTATTTTTTTCGACATTTGGAAAAGATATAAAATCAATAAAAGTAAGCATATAAAAACTGAAAATATGCAGATGAAAAAAACTTGTGTCGTCGCTGAAATAACGGCATTTCCTGTTCATCCTTTAAGTCGTTGTTATGTTTAAAAAAAAGTCGAGGAAAAGAGGTTTTTGAGTTGTAATAAATGCTTAGAACGACTTAAAATTACCTTGGACAATTTTTATGCCTCAATTATTTATTAGCTCAAGTATTGTTGGGAAAGGGTTAAAATTGTTACGATGTCTTCCCTTATTGAAAGATTTATTTTATTAGTTGATTTCTGGTTATTGAAACGGATTAATGTTTTGGTTTTAGACTCTTTTGATGACCAATTTTTGAACAACCAAAAATTATTCGTAAATATTAGTGAAATTAAGTGCTCTCTTTTATAATTTCCCATGAGGATCTCTAAAATTCCTAAATTAGCATATGCACAAATGCTTCTGATAATATAATGAACTGTAACTAAATAACTATGTGTAAGACAAACTATAGGACGAATTATTAAAATTTAGCACAAAAACAAAGATACACAATATATAAATTTTCAATTTAAGATTTGAAAAGTATTAGTCTAGGTTAAGAGATCATTTACTGGCCATACAAATGGCCATATGTACATTTATATGCAGGCTTATATACATATATATAATGTGTATAAATATGTGCGTATCAATATCCATATAATAACCATAATAAAAACAAAATAATAAAAAAAAAAACAATAATAATATAAAAAAGAAAATATAAAAATGGTTATGATTGTGATGTGGAATTAAATTGAATGTAATGGGGTAATCTTGGATTACAATTGAAAAGATTTGTTTCGGTTTTGTTATACTTTATGTATTACTAAGGTTTTTATTTCCCCCTACATATTATATACATAATCTAAATCGTTTATTATAAAATTTTTTTATTTGTTTTTTTATTTTGCAAAAGTAATATTTCATTTTCCGCTTTTTTATACATTTGTTTTTTTTTTATTATGTTTATTTATTTTACGCGTGTATTTCATTCATATACGAATCTCTCATTTTGTTTTTTTATTTATTCTACCATTTTATTTTAATCTTTTCTTATGTTTTATGAATAATAAAAATAATAATAGTAATATTATTAAAATAAGAATAATGAAATATAAAATGATAGATAGTCCATTTTTTTTTACATTTAAACAGTAGATTTATAAAATGAATTACTAACACGCTACTACTTAGTCAGAATTTATTAAATCTATTATACACTTTTATTGATAAATATTAAACAATATTGAATTAAAAATTTAAATTGAATTTTTAATATCAGAAGTATTACAATGTAGTAACAAGTAAATATTTAATTTTTAATACCTATGGGACTTTCAAAAGGTACAATAATCCAAGTCAAAATAATAGAGTTATTCCCCAACTGCTTTTGATGCTTACAGCAGCTGGAAAGTCAAAATAGATAGCGAGATCTTAAACAGATCTTTATTGATTCAATATAAATCGGGAAATAAAGGTGTTAATAAAGTCTGCCATGATAATACTGCCATGGTAATAAAGTCTGAGAAGAGCATTTTATTTTATATTATAAGATTCTACATTTTAAAATTCTAGTTCCATTGCATATTATGTGAATTGAACTGCACTACGAGTATTACATCAATAGTTTTAATATCATGGGAGGCATCAATCGAAATATATTTATTAAAAAGGTAATCACTTACGAAGTTTTACCGATTATCTTTAAGACGTTAACTCTTTTGTAACCTCAGATCCGAAAATTTATTTTAAAATATTGGTAACTGTTATTAAATTAGTTTTCAAGAGATTTATAAAAACTAACGATGAAAACGATGTAATTTTCTTATTAAGTTTTAGAATTAGAACGGATATTTAGAAAAACGATCTAATGTTCTTCTTAAATTATCCTAAACTGTACACATAAACATTATCAAGCTTAAGGATGATGGTATATGGTTCCATATGCACGATAAATGCACGATAAACGATTTTCCATAAGTCGTGTTGTGCCACCTAAAACTACGTACGGATAATCATCTTGTTGCCACCCATATTTCCCGTTGGACAAGCTTAAATGAAAGCCTTAGTTATTTAATTTTTTTAAAACTGGTGAAGATTAATATTGAACTAAATTAAATTCAGTTCTAGTTATTATATAACCATTAAATTTTAGGGTTTCAGGCAACGTCCAACCTAAAACTTAAAAAACAATGAATCTATAACTAACGCTCTATTAAAAAATAGTATTGTTTGCAAAATGATTATATTAAAAAAAAATTTAATATATCATTTTTAAAAAAATTTCATTTCTTTCAAATTCTAAATTCCATAAATGTATAATGTTGATGTTCCTTTTGAGAAAATCAATTATTAGAACTCTCTGCTCTCAACTTTTTTATTATTTCATTGTTGTACCGAATCTTATATACTCAATTTTGTTTTTTTTTTTCACAAAAGTATTCCTGTGATTCCTTATCATCATAATGTAATTTCTGGATTTGAATTTTTGAATTAATTCTAAGGAAAAACGAGGAAGATTATAGTTGCCCTTGTCAACTTTTAGATACCCGTGCATACCCACTATGGTGTATAAAATAAACCGTAATTTACTTCCCTTATACATTTAACTCATTACCCCCATAATTTTGACGTAAAAAAAAAAAAAAAATTAACAAACAAAAAAAAAATCACAAAACAAAAAACAAAATTTTCATTCATTGTCCCATAACTTTAGCTTAAAAACAAAAAAAAAAAAAAAAATTAACAAAAAAAAAAAATTAACAAAAAAAAAATATCACAAAAAAAAAAACAAAATTTTCATTCATTGTCCCATACCTTTAGCTTAAACAAAAAAAAAAAAAAATAAAAAAAAAAAAAACAAAAAAAAAAAAAAATTGGCCCACCCTAAAAGTCCGATGGTCCGAGTGATGTCCAACTTTGCCAAGTAACTTGCCCTATTAATTTACCTGCCCAATTTTAATTTTAACCTTGTAGCTTCATTAGATTCAAAGTTATTGTATCGAAAACTTTGTATGGCAGCCCCCCGAAAATGGGGCCCTAACATTTTGAAACTTCATATAAGTTCTCGATTCATTATATAACTAACCGTGTCTAATTTTCAGCCTCGTAGTATAATTAGTTTTGAAGAAATTCATATTGGTGCAAGGAAGTTGTATGGCAGCCCCCCGAAAATGGGGCCCTAACATTTTGAAACTTCATATAAGTGCCGGAGTCATTATAAAACTAACCGTGTGTAATTTTCATCCCCGTAGTACAAATAGTTTTGAAGAAATTCATATTGGTGCAAAGAAGTTGTATGGCAGCCCCCCGAAAATGGTGCCCTAACATTTTGAAACTTCATATAAGTGCCGGAGTCATTATAAAACTAACCGTGTGTAATTTTCATCCCCGTAGTATAAATAGTTTTGAAGAAATTCATATTGGTGCAAAAAAGTTGTATGGCAGCTCCCCGAAGCCTTGGTCCGATTTTAACCAAAAACAATAGGGAACCTAGAAATTGTCTAAAAATGTTTTTGTGTGAATTTCAAGACTCTAACTCTTTTAGTTTTTGAGTTATCGTGCTGACACACGGACGGACGGACGGACGGACGGACGGACGGACGGACAGACACACATAGCTAGATCGACTAATTTTTCGATTCTGAGCCGATACGTACCCTTGACACTATATCTAGCTCGTCTAGATCGATGCGTTACAAACGGAGGAGCAAATCTAATATACCCGATGTCATATATGTATGCACGGGTATAATAAGATTGATAAGAATATAAAATTATTATAATGTACGTGCATCTTCTCTATGTAGTGAACCTTTGATATTTTTTTTTATTTATTATTATTTTGTCTTTGCTGATTTTAACTGATTGAGTGTCACTTTAAGAAACTTTCTTCCTTATTGTTTTTCTTTTGTAATATCTTTTGATTTGTAATATAGTACACTTATGTGCAAAAAAAAATAATAATATTCTTTTATATTAGTATATAACGGTAAATCCTCGCTACCATGTTACGATACATATTGCTTTTGAAAATTCATTTTAGGAATGAAGAATCCTTTTGCTTTCCTTCAGAAATGGAGAATCCCGCGATGCGATAATTTTATCCTGGATGTCAATTCCATTCCTGGATGTCTAAATCCAGGCTAAGGTATCATAGCTTCTATGCTATCATTTTTAGGAATTAAAGTGATTAAAACATTTAAGCTTTAGATTAGAATGACAGCAGTACTAAATTAACAATCGTACTAGAATAATAATCGTACTAGAATAAGAATCGTACTAGAATTTTTACCTGAATAAAATCTTGAACAAAAATGTATTTCTTGTTTTAATTTCTTTTTATTTTTCTTATTATATTTTAATATTAATATTTTCTATCTCAAATGAAAATATCTTTACTCTTTGAATATTACTACCATTCATATTTTATAAAAATTTTTTTTTTTCTCGTATATTTTTGTAAAAAAAAATTACAAATAAAAAAAAAATAACATGGAAACTTTTGAGATGCAATCTCATAAAAATACAATACTGTATAAAAACCCCTTAAGTAAATATGGTTTCCTTTACAGATTTATTATTTGATTCTTTGCCTGTTTTTTTTTTAACATTCCTGTTATTCCCTGAATTTCTTTATGTTTTTTTGTTTTTTTTTTGTTTTTTTTTTTTTGTTTCTTTCTTTTAATCCTTTTGATCGTTTTTACTTTTGTGTTGTGTGTTTGATAATACCGTGAAAATCGTAAGAAGCTTAAATTGAATATGACAAAAACAACAAAATAAAATAACGGTAAAAAAAATAACAAAAACAATAATAACGGTAGATATAATAATGTTTGAAGTTCAAAAATTGAATAAAGTATTTAAATATATAAAGAATGCATGAATAAATGAATATCATATGAGTGTATGTGTGAGTGTACAAAAGTCAACAATAAAGAATGTCCTTAAGAAATTAAATCACATATTATCATCATTTTTAAAATTAATATAGTAATGATATACGTATACATGATAATGATGATGTTGACGATGATTTTGATGATGACGATACTGATAATACGGATCATAATGGTAATGACAATGTAATATTCATTTAAAAATATAAACTTGAAAGGAACTTATTTTGTATTTTATTATTATACAAAGATATGTAAATTTTATTTAAATTTAAATAAAATGTACTTAACATTATTTAAATTGGAAAATTTTGTTTTTTAATCATCGGAAAATATGATTTAGATTTTTCTTATAATTTATTAATTTTAAACCACTAATTTCGAACGAAATCAAAGATAAGATCGGAAGTAGTATAAACTGTTTTTCACCAAATTTCATTATTTCGAGTAGCCATTTATAGATAAAATTTATAAAATTCAATGAAATTTATTCATAGGCAGGGATTTCTCTTAAAAATGTTTTTTGGAATTCTGATAAATTCCTTAAAACTTTGTATAAATCAAAACTTTACTCTGGGACACCTGAATGACCGTAAAATAGAAAATTTTAAATATAGAACTTATTAGACATTTAGTTATGTACAAAAGAAAATGGAATTTGAAAGGCAGTTCTTTAAACCACTTTCAGTACACCGACTTTATTTTATTCAGACGTTCGCCATTTAAGTTAACAACTATTTACAAAATTTCAGACATCCAGCTTTACTAGGTATAAAGATATTTTCATATAAAAAAAGAAAATGTATAGCAGCTATTCGAGCCCATGAAGCAAAGTGACTGGATTTCAATAGTGATGACGGCTAAAGTAAAGAAATTTTAAGTACGAGAAGATATTAAATAATAATTAATTATGGAGAAGAACTTTTAATTGTAGCCCCACCCGTTACAGAGCTACAGCCACACCAACGTGCAGGAAAGACTTAAATATACATTGTTATAACAAAGTCCCTATAGGGTTAAAATATTTTCAATATTCAAACGTCAAATGATAGCTATTTTTATAAAATTTAAAAATAAATGCAATATACAGGGTTGCCATCCGGCATTTTAATTTACAGTCAAACGTAATTCAAATATTGCAAAAACTGTAAACTCTTATATCATCCAAACGGTTTGAGTTTAAATTTTTTGATTTATACCTAATAAAGCTAGGTGTCTGAAATTCTGTCAAAAGTAGATTAGTTTTATGGCTCAAATTTCTGCAAACTTTGGTTGGGCTAGTGTGGTGAGTTTATGATTTTTCGTTTTAAAAGCATAATTTTGTATCAAATAAAGCTAGTAAAAATGAATACTAGTCTTAGAGATGAATATGACCCCATTCTTTTAGGAGCTGTAAGCCATCAAAACTTTTATAAAGTGTTTTCCTAAAATTGAAATAGCAGTCCCTTGATTCTTTTACACATTTTCTTATATAATAAATTTCTAACAAAAGTTCTACTGTTCATTAT
Source organism: Dolichopus griseipennis (assembly GCA_963082915.1). NCBI lineage: Eukaryota > Metazoa > Arthropoda > Insecta > Diptera > Dolichopodidae > Dolichopus > Dolichopus griseipennis. The sequence continues at coordinate 13,829,170 of OY720443.1, read as the reverse complement.
ACTCTTTACCTAAAACTAATTTTGAAAATGTTCTTTTTCAAAAAACCCTCGATTTATTTCATTAATCTTGTTCTATTTCTTAATTCCTAATAAAAACTTAATCAGAATTCTTAAACCAGAACGGATTTATTCAAAAAAAAATTTACTTTAAATCTTAACAAATCTACTTATTAACTTAAAAACACCTATTAATTCACAAAAAAACAAAAAAAAAAAAAAAAAATAATGAAGTTCCTAAAAATATGCAAAATTTAAAAAAAAAAAATTTTTTACTTTCTTTATATTTAATTTCTTTTCTTTTTCAAAAATAAAGGTGATAAAAGAAAATGTAAAACCATTTTTCCTGGACAGAACAATTAAATTTAATTAAATTTAATACACAACAATAAGTAAGAACAAAAGTATATAATATACCTATTGCTGGAGCTTATATTTCAATCCTATATATATATATTTAGATAATAATGGGCTAGATAATTTTTAACTGACATGTTAAAAATTTTTTTTTTGTTAAAAGATTTTTGTTTTTTTTTTTAAATTATTTTTACAAAAACAACAACAACAACATCAAAATAAAAGAATTCATTGTATTTTTTTTCCAGAACTAAAGCAAAACAAAAAACCGAAAATCTTACTGAAAATGCTCTAAGCCACACAAAATAAAAAAAAAAAACAATAAAAAATTTTTCTTTTGTGCAAAAAAAAAAATTAATGAAAATAAAAACAGTAAAAATCGCGAAAAAAAAATTTTTTTTTTTAGTAGTAACGGGATAAAAAAAAAAATCAACAAAAACAAAATTTAAGGAAACCTCACTATAACTGTATATATATATATATACATTTTTTAATATACTGTTATACACTAAGTATAACCGTTAATGCTTTCCTTAATAAAATTCAAAAAAAAAAGAAAAAAAATGAATGGCTTTCGGCAAAATCTACTCCTTTTTCTTTTACAGATTTCCTCCATATATACATATTACATATATATATATATATATATAAATTCTAGTACAGCTTTTTGTTTTGTTCTTTTCTTTCATTCACTTACTCTTTTGTTATGGCTGACGGATTTTTTTGGAATGAATAAATTTTTTTTTTCTTTCTTAATTCAAATTGAAAACCAAAAAAAAAAAAAAATGAGAACAAAGCCTTGGAATTTTCCACAGTACGTGGGTGAAAAAATACTTTTACTGGTATAAAGATTCATTTAAGGAAATAATTTGGAAACATTGTATTATTATTCTTTTTTTTTTTGGGGTTATACTTAATCATCACTATGTTCTTGAAAAACTGAAATCGTAAATTTTTGCGTATTTAAGAAAAGATTTAGAACTTAAAAAAAGAAAAAAAAAAAATTTACGATATTAAAAAAATAAATATAACAAAAAAAAAGAAATAGGAAATTTTTAAAAGAAAAATAAAAACAAGTAATTTTCTTTAAGAGATTTTGTTTAAATAATCTCGAGATGAAAGAGCGGATTTACACTTTCTAAACTATTCTAGGTTATTTTATTCTATCAGTTTTTCTAATACTGTGATTAAAGTTTTCTTATTATCCCAAGATTCTATTACACAAAACCTTAAGGTTTTAAGAATAGTAATCACAGTATTAGGATATGTATATGATAATTTGGGGTTATGTTTTAGTATCAGAAACTGAATTGTGATCTAAAACTGTCTTATTTCATTTTGAAAAAGTTCGAAACCATTCTGGTACAGGTCATTTGGATAGGAATATTTAAATGAAAGTATTTCCAGCTAAATTTTTTAATCCCAGAGAGGTGCACCGCTTAGAGGGCATTTTTCACCAAATTTAATTTGATATTTAAAAGAGTGTATCTTGAATTGTAGTCGATATAGTAGTCGCGAGACATATTTGCTGTGAGGCTTTAAAATGTGAAATGATTGTGACAGAGGAAATAAAGATTCATTTTAGTAATACTATAGTATTTAAGGATATATAAAAGTAGAATACTACAAAAAATTGGGATATGTTTTATAAATTTTATACATTTGCTATATAAATTAATTTGAATTCAATATTTCTATGTTATTTTATAAAACTAACAACTTTAAACTGTTGACAGCCTTTGATCTTGACGTAATCGAACTTAAAGGAATACAATTTTTGGCTTATCTGACAGCTCTAATCAAATCTTGATATTCTAAAATACGCCTTGTTCAAAAATTGCGCATTTAAAAAAGTTTGACACAAAATAAAAAACAATAACTTTATATTAACAAGAATGTAACATTAATTAATACACATTTGACAAGTGTCATTATGACACTAATACACATAATATTTATTGACTATGTAAAATTTAAAAATTAAATAACTTGCTGCTTTAATGTGACCGAACCTTTTTCATAGTTCATACAACTATTTACACTTTCAAGTTTTTGACAGTACTTGTGTTAACCTAAGTAATATGTAGGCAATAGGTTTGTTTCCCTTAAACCTTTGTTTTAAAATCAAATCTACTGACTTCGACTTTTTTGCATCTCCAAAAACGACTCCGACTTTGACTCTTCAATATTACAAGCTTTATATAATGTTAGCCTTGTGAAACTGTATACTTATAATAACATAACTCACACAATTAACCTTGAAAATAGTGTAATTGAAATTTAATTATATACGCATTTTATATATTATATAATATTATGTAATTAAAATATTTCTAACAAAAAGATCGATTTTATTTTTAAAAATATTACTAATTTTTTTTGGAGTCGGAGTCGGCTTGTTTTGTCTACGACTGCCGACTGCACAGACCTGGTGTTAACAAGTAAACACTCTTTCTACTTATCAAACCGAATTTGAATTGTTATCACCTTTGTTTTGAAAAGATTAATTTCAAATTGATTTTAAGTCGTTGGGGTTTTATTGATTAAAAATAAATTTTAATTAATTTAATTTAATAGCACCTTGTACGATTACACTAGTGAGTGACTAGATATAAAAAAAGAGTATGTAAATTTTGAAAGAAACCCCAAAATAATCATTATTCTCTTTTATTTTACTCTTTTAATCTGATATTGAGTACAAGAACACAAAAGCGGAAGAGTCATGAGAGTGGAACCAATACAAATATATAAAATTAAAATGAGCGCATTAAAATGAAAAACCGTAATAATACAAAAAAAAAACTGTAACAAAAATTTCTTTTTGTTTTTTTTTTCTTAGTTGCAGGCTAACTTTGAATGACATCTGTCGTGATAAAAAGAAATTATCTCAAAATGGGTATTTCTTTCTCAATTTTCTTTCATTAATTTTATTTCTGTTTTTTTTTCTTTGTTTTATTGAAAAGAAAATAAGTAAAAATTTTTTATTTTTCTTTTATTATATTTTTTGGCATCTTTTTTCACTCAATTCGAATTCTTAATTATTCGATCGAATTTAATTATTGAAAACTATTACAAAGTTTTCATTACTAACTTGTTTTTTTGCCTGCTTTTGAATGTAAAAAATCTGCAATGCAAAAAAAAAAGGAAATCAAAACTAAAGAAAAACTAAAGAAAAATTAAGTTAAATTAAAAAAGAGTAAAACATATTGTTAAATTTGAATTAAGAAAAATTTGAAAAAAAAAACAAAAACCCATTCAAAAATTTATTTAACATGACAGTTAATTATGAAAAAAAAACGATGGCTTACGTTATTTGAAGGAAGTAAAGTTTTCCAAAATTAATTTTTAAAGAAATTGATTAATTTTGGAATTTTATATTACATACTTTTTTTTTTATAATTAATTTTATAAGAATTCTAAAAAAAAATTTTAGAAAGTTTTACAATTGTACCAAATGAACTTTAAGTATTTCTTCTTTGTTTTAAGTGGCACTTTTGATTTTAGTTATTTTTAATCACTGAATCACAAAATAACTGTAAAGAGTTCATCTGGGTAATGTTGGTGTAAGACTACCCCATGACTATAAGTCAAAACGATATACCAAATTTGCCATTTTGTTTGTGAAGCAGAGGAGGAAGAAATTGAAATTTTCACTAAATCGTTTTTATGCAATAGCCGTCCTCGCTATTGAAATCCAGCCATTTTGCCCCACGGGTTCGAGTAACTTCCATACAGCTTCATCTTTTATATGAACAATACTCTATACCTAATAAAGGTGGATGTTTGAAATTTTGTCAATAGTAGTTAACTTTAATGGCTAATGTCTAAATAAAATAAAGGTGGTGCAGTGAAAGAGCTGAATGGGACAATATATATTTTCTTTTGCATCGTAGATATTACGGTTATACGGGTATCCCAGAGTTGACGCAGTCTACTCTACTACACTCTTTCTCATTAAAATTAAATTTGAAATGGGTCTTAAATACAAATATACCGTTTAATTATAAGGATCTGAATCGGGATTGCAAATTGGGGATAAAAATTGGTCATTATGAATTTTGTTAAAGTTTTTGTTTTAGTCTCTATTGTCAGAGATTCAAAAGAATGTATTTATAAAACTATCAATGTATAATATGGGTAATCGAGTTGATTTGATGATTTTTAGTATACATACTCAAGCAAAACTAATATTTTTTTGGAAATTTATGTTTAATTATTTATTAAAATAATACACATAACTTAAGCAATCCAATCGGATTATGACCAAAAGCTTTTAAGGGTTCCTGTGCAGTTCTATATAGTTCTACAGATTTATATATATGAATGTAATAGAACTTTCATATGATATATCATAAAGGAATGCAATGAAAACTACGATGCTAACATTAATAATCACAGGGATCAATTACATATTTTATTTACCTTACAACCTCCCCAGAGAGCATAGGACTTCCACGTGACATTGCAAATCCATCAATTCTCCGGCTATAACATTTTTTGGCCGATCAGTCATTAGGTTTTCCTTTTGATTTGGATTTCAAAAATGTCTCTTGATTCTTTAATAGATGCTTCATGCTAGGATTTTAATAATTGAGTTAAGTATTGTTATACCCCTCGAATTACTACATATGCTAGGGTCACCCCGTTTCTTGAATTTTTACTATGATTCCTTTCTTCCATTTGTTGACTTTAATTTTTTTTTTCGCTCTAGATCTTTCAGATTTGTTATTTTTAAAATTATTGATTGTATCGCAAATGTTCCTGGTTGTTGCTGGATTTGAGTTAAATTACATGTGATTATTAGCAGTTTACATCTTTGCTATTTAAGAATATGTTAGAACTTTGAAAGTAATTCTTTAGAAAATAAAGATATTATTAGGAACTAACTTTAAATGTATTAACATATAGTGTTACACTGTGAAGGATTAAAGTTAGTTTCTTAAATAATAAAACAAATACGATCAATATTCAAATCAATAAAACAACAAGTTTAAAAAATAATTATTACATTTTTTATTTATTTTTAATGGACATTCAACTTTTACTAGAAGTACGAATCCATTCCCTACATTTTGGTCTATATTATATAATTATTATGATACCATAAAAATTTAAAGATTTTTAATTATGTTAATTTTAAAAAAAAATTTTATAAAAAATTTCGAAAAAGTTTTCATAAAATTTAATTTCTAAAGAAAACTTTAAAAAATAAAAATTATTCTGAAACTATTCAATATGGATTTTCTCTATTATTCCTCATTTTTTCCATTAAATAAAAATATCAGAATAGTTTATTCATAACAGAAGAATAAAGTTTCATTAATTTAATCCATTGAAACTGGGTATTGTATATATATATATATATATATATATATTCAAATTTATGTCATAAACTTGGATTGTTAAAAAAAAAAAAAAAAATGCGGTATCTATGGACTAAAATCCCGTAAATATTGCAAAAAAAAAAAAAAAAAAACCAACAAAACAACAAAACTAGTAACAATAAAGTTATCTTTCCTTTTTTTACAAATTTCTGTTTTTTTTTTTCAATCTTTAGAAAAAAAGTCTCATTAAAAGCTTTTAAAGTCCCTTAAGGTAAATTTTTATTTAAAATATCTATATATAAATATACTTACATATTATAAAAATATTGGGGTACAGATAAATAGATAAGTATATATACATAGGTATATAATTTATATTTTTCTTATATATAATAATGTACTTTTATTTTCAAATATAATTCAACTCTATTTATCAACAATGAATTTAAAATAGGTATATAAAATTATTCTTATGTATTAAATTATGAAAAATATAATGCATAGTATATAAGAAGAATATAAGGATAGAATTAAAAATAGACATAAAAACTCTAGTATATAATAAAATAATTGATAGAAAATCTTTTAACCTAAAGAAAAAAGCGAGTACAAATAAAATCAATCTTTTATATTTTTAGTAAGTAAAGTCATATTCAACTTAAGATTCAATAGCTGAAACTTTTTAGAGTAAAAGGAATTGTGCCTTTAAAATATAGAACAAATTTAAGTGTTATTATTATTTACTATCTATTCTTTATTTTTATTCTTTCATTTTAAACAAATGTCAAAAAAGTATAATATTTTTCTTTTAGATACAAAAATCTTAGTAATTTTAATATCTACATTATGGTTAAACTAAGTTATATTCAAGAATTTGTATTTCCCTTCATACTTCCAATAATTTTAAAACATAAACATTACCACCCCTTTTCTCTAAGGGTGCGTTTATGTTGGTACTACGATAAGTGATCAGAGCGTCAATAAGAACATAGCATAGAAAATTTATATTGTTTTTCGATGATCAAAGCGATGCTTCAATAAAAAACACCTTTACTTAAATCATGTATATGGTTTTCTACCATAAGTCTCTCGATCGAAGTCAAAACAAAAGATATCCCTTCAAGCCTATAAATTTATGTACTTTTTTTAAGACACGCGATGAAACAGATTATTATGATTGTAATACCTAATTTTGAATAGTATAAAATTTTATATTTGAAATTTTTTTGTATTGGATAATGAAACAATGACAAAATAAGTTTACTTTAAAATAAATTTTTATTTTATAATACATTACAAAATCATTTTTTTTGTATTTCAGAACCATAACAAAAAAATATTAATGATTCTGAGATTTATGACAAATAAAAATTTGAAGCCCCCCTTTCCAATTCTAAAGTATTTCAAAAATCTAAAAACGATTTTTTGATAAAAATGAACATAAGTTTAGACCCGATAAAAATTAATTTAAAATTTTTATATAATTCTTCATCCTCCATAGAATTTCATATTTTACTTTTTAATTTAAAAAAATATCATTTTCTTAATTATTTTCACAAAAATATTTATTTAATACCATAGTAAATAAAAATGTGACTTTATATTTGAAGTTACTGAAGAAGTACTATCATGTCCTAGGTCAAGTCTTACAGATACGCTACACACTATAAGTTTGAAATTCTATCACGTCAATTAGAAAATTTCGCTTTAATGTCTTATTTATAATCGTTTCTAATCGCATTCTGTGACTTACTGGAACAATCTGCATATTTCTAAAAATTTACTCATATTTGAGTGACTTACTGAAAGAATCTGCATATTTCTAATAATTTACTCATATTTAAATGACATTGTTCACCTTCATTTAGGACTTCTAAATTTAAAGACTATTTTTATATTTTAAACTATCTTTAAAGCAAATATATTCAAGACCTTGAAATCCATCATAAAAACTAAGTCCGAGCTAAATTCAACGCATAATCCAATCTCCAATCTTTATTAAACATTTGAGTGAAATTTATATCAAATAAATAAAAAACCGAGTGGTTTCCTTTTAATTTCTCTAAAAATTTTTTTAAATTTTGCAAATACAAGCATTTCGTTTACGACATGCAGATTTTTTCAGTATTCGTACTTAAGTCTTTCGTATAATCCAAATCTTGATTACCAAAGTAGGAGATTTTTTCAAGTAGATTATTTATAAAGCTCTGATTCAATAAGGATCTTTAATTTATCACTTTAATCAGATTACTTACAAAGTCTATCAACATTGTAATACTTTTAGAAAGAAAATAAAAATTTAAAATATTTCTAAGAATTAAAAAACATTGCATATTTTTCTTTTAAATTTTAAACAATATTTTGAATTGAAGTGTTCTTGTACTATATAAAATGTATATAGATTTATACTATATCTGAATATTTGATTTTAAATCAAAATAAAAAACAAAACAAAAAATCAAAATTTCCATATTTTTGACAGCCTTTCAATCGTAATTCAATTTTTATTTTGATTTTCAATCCGTTTCAAGCTTATAAATTTATAGCTATTGGCAACTCTAATTAAATAAAAAAAAGTACGATAAAATAAAAAAAAAACAACATAGTCCTAGTAGATTATATTCTTTGTAGTTGTATATATTTTACCATATATACATATATACTATATATATATATAGTACAACAAATAATTTAACTGTAAAAATAAATTTATGTATGAATATTTGGATTTTGGAAATATCAAAAAAAAAAAAACAAATAAAACTACAGCGCAGTTCTTTACTCTACAGTCAGGATAAAAATCTACAAAGATTGATTTACGATGTCTGTCATAAATTTTTTTTTTCGATTTTCGTTTTTTTTTTTATTTTGCTTTTCGTTTTTTTTTTATTATTACTTGAATTCAGTCTATACCGTTATTTTGTATTTGTCGGTAACCCCATCGATTGTTATTTTTTTTTTATTTTTTGTAAATAACATGAAAAATGGAAAATAAATAAAACAAGTGATGAAAAAAACCAAGGGTTTTTAAAAAAGCACATTTTCAAAATAATATAGTGTTTCATACTGAGTATTTAATCGAAATATAATGTTGAAGCTTCAATGTTAACGTTTAATTTAAGAAATATATACGTTGGTGACTAAGTTACTACTTGTAGAAACAGTAAATTTTTAAGTCCTAATAGCTCCTCTATGGGGAAGCTTGCCCAATTTATCAAGGATCTAATCCTCACTAATCCCCTTCCCACAACTTTTTTAGGTTCAAGGAATTAAATTGTAAACCATACCAAAATTTGGAATTTTACTTAGAATTTTACTATTTAAGCAAAACTGGTTAAAACTGAGGGACACTTTCTTCAATATAAAGAACCGCTTTCAAATTTAAGAAAATCCTTTAACATATGTTAAAGTATAATGTTTGACCTTCAAATTTTGTATATTAACAAAAAAAAATTTGAACAGGTATTCAAGTTACAGGTGTTTAAAAATAGCAAAATTTCAATTTTCGAGCCCTTATAGATGCTAAACAGGGGACGTGACAAAAAAATGTTTTTAACCGACTTCTACTTATTTCTAAGGATCTAACTACTCCCAAAATTGCAAGACCCTAGCTTAGCCCGTTTAGAAGATATGTGGGGCCAAAAATTTTGCAAAAATTGAGTTTTGTATAATGGTAAATTTTAGTACCGTATGGCAACCCTGTACATTTTAGTGATGTATTTTTGTAAAGCCTAAGAAAGCAGCTTTCTTTTACCGTTTTTAGATTGAAAATAAACCTAACAGAACTCTTATTATACCAATTGAAATATAAGGCTTTTTTGGAATTTACGGGGGCTGCAGCTTCGTCACCCTTCAAAATTAAGAAAAACCTTTGACACATATTGAAATATAATTAAAGAGCTTTCAATTTTGTAAATCACAAAAAAAAAATTTGAACAGGTATTCAAGTTACAGGTGTTTAAAAATAGCAAAATTTCAATTTTCGGGCCCTTATAGCTGCAATACAGGGGACGTGACAAAAAAAAATTGTTAACCGACTACTACTTATTTCTAAGGATCTAACTACTCCCGAAATTTCAATACCGTAGCTTAGCCCGTTTAGAAGATATGTAGGGACAAAAATTTTGCAAAAATTGAATTTTGGTAAATTTTAGTACCGTATGGCAACTCTAAACATTTGTATTCATATAATTTATAAAGTTATAAAACCAGCTATCTTTTGCCGTTTTCAAATTGAAAATGCACTTAATAGAACTCTTGTTATAACAATTTAAATATAGGGCTTTTTCAAACTTTGGGGGGCTGCAGCTCCATAACAGGTGGGGCTACAGAAAAAAATTCTTCTACGAAACTATTTTTTTTGTAATACCTACTCGTGGTTAAAATTTCTTTTCTCTATTTCAAACGATGTAAAAGTTTTTGTAAACATACGGACAGACAGACAGACGGACGGACGGACGGACGGACGGACGGACGGACAGAGTGAAACTATATAGGCACATTTTTACAAAATTTTTTGAAAATGTGCTAAAAAAAACCAAAATATAAACGGGCAAATGTAACAAAATAAAGTAATAATGTACAAGAGTACATACATACAAATTTACAAATAGATAGAAAATAAAAAAAAATATTGAAAAAAAAAATATATCAATCTGCTGATTCATTCATTCCACACTATTCTGTCATCAATCTAAAAAAAAAAACAAAAACAAAGTAATAGTAAATTGTAAACTTCATATTCGTTAGTTGCTGTAGTGTTACTACTCTTACTCTTGTTTTAGTAGTTGTTGTTGTTGTTTCTAGTGTCGTCTTCGTTCATGTCTAGATTTTCATTTTATTCGTTTGTCATCTCAACTAATCGTTTAATTTTTTTTATTTTTATTTTTTACCTCCGTTCTTTGAATGCGGTACCACCTGCTGATGAATGGTGATGAAATGTTTTTTACTTTTTTCATTTTTTTTCTATTTATTTCCAGTGGTGAAAAATAAAAGTAATAAAAAAATAAAAAAAAAATAGAAACATTTTTTCCAATATAAGTTCACTAGTATGAGTATAAATTAAATTCGTGTGAAAATGCCTACGGGTTAAAAAAAAAAAGAAAAGAAAAACAAAAAAAAAAAAAACAAAATGAAGAAATTATATTATATCCTTTTACATAAATATTTTATCTCTAACTTGTTCGTTCATATGTTCTATATATTGTTGTTATTGTAATATTTAGTATATTTACTGTGAGGGGAAATAGTACAGTACAGGAAAGAAATAAATGTATAGTTAGAGGGTTTTTAAATATATTTTGTAACAGTACTGTATACTAGCACTTCGTCGTTGTACTTTCGAAGAAAAATTTTAATGCACGGTAATATTACCGTGGATTCATTCAAATGTTTATCTATTTATTCAAACACTTTTTTTAATTTTTGACAGCTGATTAATTTTGAGAAGTGGTAAAAGTATTGCCAGATAATGTAAATTTTTAATTACTATATAAGCTTTATTTGGAAAAACTTTTAAGAAAATGAAATAATTGTAAAGCTGATAAAATTTTAAAAGCATTTTATATTAAACTTAAATCTTGTATACTTTCAACTTCTATTAACTGTCGAATTAATGCGAAGTGCAATGTTGGTTTGCAATTCTCATATTGGTTAGTAAATAATATATTTCCTAGATAATTATAAGTGTAGTAAGGTAAATTTCTATTTCCTTGCAACAGTTAATATTACTAATAAAAATATACATTTTTTTATTAAAACGTTGTTATATTAATTATTTAATCCCTTTAAGTATGCAATATATATATATATTACTAAATTTGCTTTATTTTTTTCTTTTTAGGTAAGTTTGGATATTTGATTGCAAAATTAAACAAATTTTTTAAGTTTTAATATGGAAATATACGTAAGTAAGAAATTATTATTTAAATACAAATATAATGAATAACTGTTTAACTAATGAATAACTTTGTTGACTCAAAATTCAATTCAAATTTCTTTTACGAATTATCATATTTTAAAAATAATAACAGTTTGTAAGCTTTTAGCTTGTTAGTTGAAGAAGTGGCGGTTTGATTCCCGTACACGGTACATGTCATCAAATATTTTTTTAGAAAAAAAAGCATTCTTGAAAAATAAATTTTCTTTACAAAATACTCTTGATGACCAAATGTAGTTAAAATATAAAGTATAACTACAACATAAAAATATAAATTAGTATTTAACTTATAGTTTAATAAAAAAATCGAATCTAGTCAGCCGATGGTGTTTGTAATATTTCAAAATCTAATGGAATATCTAAATATAACAAACTGCTACTGGGTATTGGTGTGCCCTATTTTATGTTAAGTGTTATTTATATACGTAATATACTTCTAGCATTAAGATTTTAATTTAAATGTTCAATTGTTCTTACTTCTAATCTAATATACAATAAAAGGCTAGAAACTGTTCATAATTGACGTGTCCTTTCTGTCAAAATAGCAGGGGTTCGAACAGGGGTTTTACAAATTATATTAATTTTTAGGTTGCAGAGTTTAATTCAAATCCAGATTAGTTTTGTATTTAGATATTTGTTTTTAAATGCAATTAAATTCATTAAGCATTATTACATTTTTCGCTTTATTCTTATTGATTCAGAAAATCAAAATTTCATTTTTACACTTACAACTGTGGTATGACTGGTGTCAGTATAAGATACAGGCCTTTTTCCTATAGTTATAAATAAATAAGTAAATAAAATAATGTATAAATCTAACAATTTAAATTTTTTTTTAATTTAGATTCTAAGGCACCCATTCTAATTTGAAATGCTTTGAATCTTACTTGAACTAATAATTGTCTAATTATGATTTATTTATAGATGAAATAAAATATAATTATTTTTTCATAATAAAACCATAAAAATTTTTACTTAAAACTTTAACAGAAAAACAATATAACTTTAATTTACTATAAAATCATTCATTTATTTTTAAATATAATATAAAAATAATTTTATTAAACTTTGAATGGCTTCTTCTTTTTTAAAAACTAATATTAATAATATTTAAAAAAAAAAACAAATTAACTTCTCAAATTTGTTTTTTAGAATTTCTAAAATAAATAAAACCCTCTTCATTAGATTCATAAAATCATAATGTAAAAATTAAATTCAAAATTTATTTATACAAAATACGAATATACAGGGTGTCCGGGACTCAAGTACGCGAACTACACTCAGTGATTGGGGACATTAACACAAACAAAAAATTGTATTGAAGGGGTGGGGGGGGGTCTATTGTGAACCCTTTTCGAGATATGAGGGATTAAAGATTTTTAGGAGACTTTTCAAAAAATCAATAATTTTTGAACAGCATCCTGTAGAGAAATAAAAATAAATCCATTTTGTAGAGTAAGTTGTCAGCTTTAATTTTTGTGTACTAATAATCCCCATATACCCAACATTTACAAAGTTATGAAGGTTCAAAATGATTTAAAATTTCTTATAAAAGATTAATGAAAAAATAAATAGATAAAAAAAAATTTCATAATTTTTCTGTTTGAACCGATTGAAAATAATACACTGGATTTATTTTTATCTCTCTACAGGAAGCTGTTCAAAAGTTATTGATTTTTTTATGAAAAGTCTCCTTAAATCTTTAATCCCTCATATCGCGAAAAGGGTCCACAATAGACCCCCCTTCTAGTACAATTTTTTGTTTGTTTTAATGCCCCCAACCATTGAGTGTAGTGCGCGTACTTGAGTGCCGGACACCCTGTATATAATAAAAATACCTTATTATATTGTTAAAAATCTCAAAATACAATTTTTGTTATTTTACAACATATTTTTTAATAATGAGTAAAACAAAATACAAAAATTCAAGTACCAATGTACTTAAACATATTTAAATATCTATTGAATTTCATTAAAAACTTTTCCCGAAAAATAAATTCATACTTTTGACCTAACTATACATAACTACACATAAAATAAAAATTAAAATAAAATCACTTTTCATAAATTTCAATCTCTAAACTATTTTGTTTTTTTTTCATACATTCACATATATATATACATATATATATATATATATATATATATATATAACATGCACATATATATAGCATACATTTCAACAAATATAAAAAAAATAATGATTAAAGGTCAGTGATCTTTATACGAATATTAAATATTTTTATAAAAACCTTCATACATACACACTTACATACCAACACATTCCATTTAACAAATAAAAAAAAACAAATAAAATAGAAACCAAATATGATAATAAAAAATAAAAGTAAAAACCAAAAACTAGTACACTATTGTGGAATAGTATTACACACAGCTTCAAAAATATCTATGCATAACTTCAAAAAAAAAGGGATTGAGTATCATTTAGAGAGAGTATAAAAATTCAAGGGAATGAGAATTGAGAAAAAAAAATGAGTGAAAAACAAAAAAAAAAATAATATGAGAAAAATAACCTCATACAACAGAACAGAATTGAAACATAAATTTTTTTTTGTTTTTTTTTCTATTTTTTTTTTTTTGTCATTCACTTCTTTCCTTCAACCGGATATTAGAAAAGCAAATGGGTTTTTTTTTTAACAATTGCCAAAATATATATATACAAACATACTAACATACAAGTAAAATAATATAGTACATTTAAAATATGTAGAGATTAAATTGTGTTTTTTTTTTTCAATTTTTTTCTATATTTTATTATAGGAATCAATACACATACCTATGCATATTTATATTGATGCATGCATCTTCTATTCATACACATGTAACCAGAATATAATATGTTCACATATGGGTGCATAACTCAAACTCTACTTAAAACTAAATATGAATGACTATACACATATGACAAAAATAGTTAAAAAAAAAAATAAGTAATGAAAAAAATCAAGGGTTTTTAAAAAATTACATTTTCAAAATTAAATAATACTTCATTCAAGCCTATCTACAATGATGCTTTCATTTCGTTCTCGTTTCTTTCTCATTACATAGTCAACAAAGGAGTGTCCACAATGAAATGTACATGACAGTGTTTTTTGACATTGGTTTGTTTACAAATTTCATGAATTAAAAAATATTCAATAGTTTAAAGTTTATTGTATAGCTACTTTGAATAATGGTTTGATATTATTCTACCCTAGATAGAAAAAAAATTAATAATTTTACTAATTTTTTATTCTGATATATTTTTTTATTTTTCAAAGTTCAATTATTTGACATTTGAATACGTAGAGAAACCTAAAAAGTTAAACGTTAAACAACTTTTTTAATGAATGCATAATGGCTGCGACATGACTACGTCTATTGTAGACACTTTCATATAATTCAATACATTCACCTTAGTTTGACAGATAGCTACGTTTGTAGAGCGAAACGAGAGTGTTTGAAGCTATAACAAGTTGTGAGGAAGCAGGGAATTGAAAAATAGTTGTATAATAATTTTTTGGAAATTCTGTTAGAAACTTATTATAAAAGAAAAATTGTAAAACATCAAGAGGTACTTTTTTTAAATTTTAATGAAACCCTTCATAATTCGGAAAAACTGCTAATATGTTAAAATAAAATATTGGAGCTCTACCTTTCGCATATTACTTCAAATAAATTTAAGCACGTTTTCAAGTTTCAAGACTTTAATAATAGGAAATTTTAAATTTTTGATGTATTACAGCCTACAACAAAGAGTCATACTAATAAGTTTTCTTCAAAAAAGGGAGCACACTTATAAATAGAAGTCTTCTCAAAATTTTAAGTACCCAACCTTAACCGTTTGCAAGCTAAAAACGGTTAAAATTTTTAAAAAAATTTAATTTATTATAGCAATACATTTAAGTACCATATGGCAACCCTATATATGCTTGTTTTACATACATAAAGCTCATTAAAGAAGCTGTCATTGTGTGTTTCAGATTTATAATATTTCTTAGATAACTTGTTTGATGAAAATTTTAAAATAGGGCTTTTTCGAACTTTGAGGAGGCTATAACCTTGTAATTGGTGGGGCTGCAGAAAAAAATTCTTCCATGAAATTAATTTTTTTGCAATAACTGTGCGTAGTTAAAATTTTTTTACTCTTTTTCAAACGATGCAATATTTTTGTAAATAATACGGACGTGGACGCCAGTGGACGGACGAATAGAGTGAAACTATACAGCCACACTTTTTCTTCAATTTTTTTTTTGAAAATGTGCTAAAAATCATAAAACAAAAGAAAAAGACAAAAAATAATATTGTAAAAATTACAGTACATATATTTGGATTGTGGATAACGAACGTTGTAAAAGAGGAAGTTAAAGAGGGTGGACGGTGGATGGGGTAAAATAGAGAGAAATTGGAAAAAATAAAATAAAAATAAAATTTATTATTTTTTAACTGAATATCGTGTTCGTTTTCGGTTTCGGTTAACCCTCATAAAGATATTAAAAATGGAAAAAACTTTGACATTTTATAATTTAAAATACTGAGAAAAAAAAAATAAAAAAAAACAAACAAAAAAAAAAAATCATAATTGTAACGAAAAAAAACGAAAACATAAATATGATATTTAGTTTTGTATTTTGTTTTTGTTTTTTTTTTTAAATTTTTGTAAAGTGTTTAGTTGATTTGCGTTTTGACAGACACTCAGTGTTTTTGTTTTTGTCATTCCTATTGCATTTTAGAATTTAATTTGCTTTTTTTTTTTTTTTAATTTTGTTTTCAGTCATTTTCCCAGTTCGCTGTTCATTAATTTTATATTTTTTTATATCGTATTTTTTTTTGTATTTTAAGAACGACATTTAAATGACTATAACATAAAATAAATTATTTTAAATGACATTAAAAATGAACAAAAGTTATATATATGAAAAATTTTAATTTGAAAGTTATTTTTTTATAGTTCAATTTATTTTCGAAATAAATTAATAGAATTTAACTTAGTGTCTTGGTGGTGAAGTGGTAAAAATTGGAAATGATTAATTAATCCGATGGCGTCTAAACTTATATCTTTGCATTCTAGATACAAAGAAACTTTAATGATTTTTTCTTCACTTAAAGTAGCACTACTGATCTTAAGTGTAGGGATTACTGATGCATTGATTTGGACTTATTGCAAAATTTTTGTCGAAATTTTCCCTTAAAAAAGTTTTAAAAAAATTAGTGGATTCCTTTAGTAAAATCTTCTACAAAATTAAGACGACTATAATAATGACAATTATAACTAATAATAATCATAATAACAGACAGAGCAAAGCAATAACGGTATTCGGCAGATTGAGAAATATTTCGAAGTTCTCACAGCAAGATTGAGGGTTTCCAACCCCTGTGTTAAATCAGTACTGTTAAGTGGGAATGAAACCTGACTTACCCCTAGTTGAATTACTATCAATTCCAGACCTCATAAACAAATTCCTTCGAATAATCTAGTAGATATTCTGCCCAACAGAATATCCAACAGCCAACTCTGGAGAATGTGCGGGGAACTTCCTATTCAAATTGAAATAAAAATTAAAAAATACTGATGGATCGGGCATATAATTGGGGGACCAGAAAACATAATAGCTACAGAATTGGTAACCCCAAGGAAAAAGAAAGATAGGCAGACCTAGAAGCAGTTGGAGAAGAACAGTATTGAATGAGATAGGAAAACTTAACAAATCGTGGTCACAAGTAAAAGTGAAAACGCAAAACAAAAATGTGGAGAAAGGCTTAGGTGATGCCCTATGTTGTAGGCTTCTCTTGTATAAAGGCTTGCATAAAATCATTTGTGCATAAAAATTCAATAGATAGCATTATTTATAATTTTACTTTCGTCATTATTATCCATATTTAAATCAAGCATTTTAAACATAATCATTAATCAGTTATCATTTCATTGAAAGTTACTCCACAATTATTCGAGAGTTTCTGATATGAGAATCAAAACATATTAAACGAAATTAATTAAGATATTTTGTTTTTGATCACATACATTTCAAATTATTATCTTTTGTATAATAACTTTATTCAATATGGGAAATAGTATAATAGCTCTCATATTACAATAATATTATATTATTATTACAGATTATGTCTACCATTACGTTTGGGATTCAAATTGATACAATAAAAGAATATATACATATATATATAAAAGTTTTATTATATTTTGTAATATTTCAAATATTATATATCACTTATAGATTCACTTATAAATTCACATATAAATTTATTATATTAATATATATAATATAAATTTTGAATAAAATATTAATAAAATATTTTTATATACATAAGTATATAGGAAAGTGCATATTTCTGAACATAAATTGTACTCTATATATTTGTATCTATTATTTATGAAGTTTAAAGTCTAAAAGTTTATATTGTATATAAAGGTTTTGGAAAAAAAAAGACTTAATATTATATACTTCATTTTCCATTGCATTTAAAATTTATTTTAATAATATAGTGCATATAAATGTTTTTTGTACTTCATTTTGATGCAATGAATTTAAAATTACAAATGTACTATCTGAATTTATTAAGTTCATGTTAAAAATAAATCAAATGAAAACATATAAAAGAAATTTTTTTATAATTAGTATTTTAAGTAAAAATTAATTAATATACATATTGTTAAAAAAGATTTATCAGCTATTGTTCAGTTCTTGCTTCGGTAGAACATATACTAAAATTGGAACGATACAGAGAAAATTAGCATGGCCCATACGCAAGAATGACTCGCAAAATCGTGAAGCGTTCCACATATACCTCAAAAACATTGTCCAAATCTTCCCAGCAAACGTTCAATTTTTGTAATGACGTTCAATAATCAGTAATGAGTCCAATTCTATTCAATATCTTTACTTCTGGCATCCCTAAGTCAGCAGATTATGAGCTAGAAATATGTGCAGATGATACGACATTATTTAGTTCTCATAAGTACCCCACCACACTATCTCACAACCTAGAAAAAGGGTGTAAAGACATTAAAACGTATTTTAATAAGTGAAAAATAAAAATTATCGTATTGAAAACACAGACCTGATTTACTAGCAACTCAAAATTTAATACTTGATAATGTTGAAATTATCTGGGAAAATTCTTTAAAGTACTTTGGGCTAAAATTTGGGCACGTAGATTTCGTAATTAAAAAATGCAACATCGTCATACAAACTTTATATCCGTTAATTAATCGGAAATCACTCCAGGTTTGTTACTTCATGGCTCAGAAATTTCAGTGCTCATGCACTAAGACATATCTGATACAAATCCAAATTAAACAAAATAAAATTTTAAAATTTTTGTTAGATAAAAAACTCTTTTTTTCTACTGCAAGACTTCATACTATTGGAAATGTCAAAACAATATAAGATTTGATTAGTATAAGAAAGTGCTCATTCATTATTAGGAGCAACGATTCTGAAAATCTTTTAATAAAAAATTTGTTAAATGAGTCATTTTGATATATTCAAAATTTTGTCTCCCTTATTCCATTCCCCTTCATATTGTTAATTTACGGAACTATAACTTGCTAATATAATGAATCGTGATTTAAATAAGGAAGTTTGTTAATGAAGGTCGTATAAGACTCTCAAGTGTTTGATTCGCTAAGTGTTTTTTATAATTATCAAAAAGTTTTGAAAAATAAATTAATTAACTTATTGTAATCCTATTGAATACTAACTCTCTGTTAATTCAAACTGTATCTGAATCTGAATACAGTAAAATTTTAATTGACTCACATTTGTTAAAACTTTTCAAAATTTCAAAGTTCTAATAAGAACTTACATAATATTATACTCTTATATTAATTTAAATTTGTCCAAAATTAAAATTATTAATTAAATTATAAAATTACTTTTGCCTCGCAATTATGTTTCTACGACAAACCAAATTTCTCCTTTTCTGTAAACATTTGTATGTATACATTTTGTATTTTGGAATAATCAACAGCATTTTTGCAAAAATAATATCCGGATTTAATTTGAAATTTTTTATTTTTATTATACAATTTGCATTCATTAATAATTTTTATATATAATATTTTAAATATTAGAAAAATAGTTTTATTTGAACGAAATTAAGTATATATATAATATATATTATATATTAAATTACTATAATATTATGAATAATTTACAATCTGTCATTTTGTATTTTAATTTAAAAAAAAAACTTTTGAATTTTTAATATTGATAATTAAATTTTTTTTACATAATAAATGAATTAAATTATTTGAATTGGAATACCTAATGTCCTAAAAATCTTTTATCAAAATAATCATTATTAAAGTAATTACGTACATACCTATTTCAAAAAAAATATAAAAGATAGTCCTAGTAAATTTCCATTGTGTTCGATTTTAACAACAACTTATCAGAACTGAAATAATTATTTAATCATATTTTTTTGATAAGTAATTATTTTTTACTTATCCAAACTTTATCATCAAATATGGATTTAGTACAATAAGTAATTAGTGGCTAATTGATCTGACCAATGGTGTAGTGGTTAAGACGCCGTTTTTCATTTGGAAAGTCATGGGTTCAAACTTCGGTCAGATTATATCTAGTGAAAAAATATCGTAAAATTTTATAATTATATCGCAATAGTTGATATCGTAATATAAAATAAGATTTCAAATAAATATACAAATAACTCTTGTGTAGGATAATAGATGGCGCACAAAATTAATATTTGTGTATTCATAATCTTACACAATAGTTACAGCCGAGTAATTAACGTGAATATAACGACTAAAGAAGCTGAACCTTAATCTAAATAGACATAGTGAATGCTCTATACTCCTTAAAGGAAATTGATTGGCAATTGCAATAGAACTCTACTTAAATATTTCACTTATTTAAACTCTTAGAATACCTAATTCTCATTTAAATAAGAAACAATTTAATAATTCGAAAAAATCAAAATAAGAATTTTCTAATATAAGCAATTGATAATCTTATTGATTTTTAATCTTATTAAGTTATATAACTTATCAAATATCATTATACTTTTCATGAATTTTACAAAATTACAGTAAAAGATTAGTTGGAAAAGTAAATTATACCTAGGACCTTCAGTTTCGAAAATTCGAAATTAATATAAACTTTAATATAATTTAAATTGATAAAAATAGAAAATTTTTATTAAAATTTAAATGGATCATATTTCAAAATAGAATTTGGAATCATTATTCAATTGAAAATTGATTTGGTATTATTTTAAAATTTTAATTAATTATTAATTAATTTAATTAACATTATTTTATTTTACATTCTATCACTCTATTTATAGCCATTTATTTTATATTTTTCCATTTCAAGGACCGAACTTATCTAAAAATAGCATTGTTTTTATTAGAATTTTAAATAAATTATTTTATATATATAATTATTATTTTTTCATTTTTTATTCATCATAACAAAAATTTTAAAAAAAATTTACTAATTTATTTAGTTTTCCAGGGTTCGCTTTCTTTAACAACTGTTAATAAATAACCTACACTTTTTGAGATAAATGAAAAATAGTTTAAATAGGGATAGGCTCATGTCAAAAGTTGCAGTTTGTAAATGTTTTCCTCAATTTTCCAATTTTCATTTTTAATCATTCAAAAATATATACATAATTACCTACCGATTAATCCTCCTTCCTCAAATTTCGAGATGCAGGCAGATATAAGTAGTGTATTAAACGTAAAACGTTTTATAGTCTAAGTTAGCAGAATAGCTTTCTTCTATAATGACAATTTTATTTAAAATTATAAAAAATTTCTAATTAGCGGATTCCAGTAAGTACAAAAAAAATAATTTCATACGCCTAAAATAAATGCGAAACATTTATCAGACCCATCAAATTCAAATTCAAACGGATCACTAGCTGAACTTTGGCGAAATCATTATGTTAAAATTATAATATACACATAAATATGTAAAATAAATTAAACTTTAATGAACTCTTGAAGTTCCCTGAGTGTAAAAATTAATTTTTGCGTATGTTTTTATAAAAGGTTGAATTTGATTTGCAAAAGGCTGCATTTTTGAACTAAAAAAAGTTGATTTTGATTAGCAAAAGATTGGATTTGAATTAAAAAAGGTTGGTTTTGATTTGCAAAAGGTTGAATTTGAATTAAAAAAGGTTGGTTTTGATTTGCAAAGATTTGATTTTAGAATGTAAAACCTGTATTAAAAGGATAAAGAAATTTTAAAAAACTGGAAGACTTGCTTTTATAGAATTATTTTAATTCTAGGAAGATATAAAGTTTTAAAAATTGACAAATACATACTTTTAGGCACTTTAAACCTAATCACTCGTTATGATAATTTAAATATGATTTTTGCAAATTCCCACTAGGAAAAATTTTTTAGAAAAATTTTAATTTTGAATGTTTAAAGAGTCTCTAATTTAGAATACTATAATAATCATACTATTAGTTCTTCCAAGATGTGAAGTTTTAAGGATCTTTATCTAGAACCCTTATTATTAGCTCTCGGAACCTATGCAGATACGCAGCCTTCTGACTAAACTTTAACATAGTAAATTTTCTTCATTATTAAAATCAATATTTAAATATATTCATGTACGAATTTAAAAAATAATCAAACCCTTCTAATATTACTACGTACTACATTGCTTTTTTCATAAATTTCATTATATAAATGTTTATAAAATAAAAACAACAACAACAACAAAAAATGGGGGTTTTCTTTAAATAAAAACATAAAAATTCATTTATTTTTAACAACAGGTAAAAAATTTATTTTTATCTTGATTTTCAGAGTATTCAATATTTCAATAATCAATTGTACTATATAATATATATATATATGAATATCAATAATAGTTTTCCATTTCTCACTTAAATAACACAATCATTCAAGGGAAGACTTGAATTATTATCCTGGATTTTTTTTTTCAATTTTTCTGCCAAAAAAAAACCAACTGAATGAAAATAAAAAAAAATTTTTCTTAAAAAATGAGGTAAACAAATTTTTTCTTTTGTTCTTAAAATTTTTTTTGATTTTACGAAAATGAAGAAATCCATTCAATGTGAATGATTTATTATATACAACGTTTTATATATTATTTTCTATCTTCTGTTCATCGTAAGTGCATAAAGATGGTTCATAAAATTTCATTTTGTAAATACATATTCTTTACACTAATATACAGTATTGGATAAAAATATGAAAATGAAATTTTTTTTTGAATTTTAAAGTTTTGTTCTCGTGGCAACAGTAAGCCACGGGGAATTGTAAAATTGCTCCTCTATTTGTAACCCATCGATCTAGATATGATAAATGTATAAATAGACTGAAGTGCATGTATCGGACCAGCATCGACAAAAACTTTAAATTAAGTCAGCACGCTATCTAAAAACTGTTTTTAGACCACTTCTAGGTTTCCTATTGCATCTAGTTCAAATTAAACCAAGGCTTCGGGAGCTGTCATACAAATTTTTAGAATCAATTTGAATATCTCCATTGAAGGGAGGGACTAATAATACTGGAAGATTGAAAATTAAATCGGATTCACTTTTATAAAGTTACAAAATGTTTGGGTTTCATTTTCGGGTAACTGCCATACTGGCGCACAAGACAGATATAGACAGATTTTAAAACTTGCTTACACATATTGACAGCTGATTATATTACGTACTCAAAATTGGGCAAGTAATTACTGTAAGGTCGTTTGCAAATTTTTATATTTCTTGAGGGATAGTTAAGTATAGGGGCCATAGGGATTGCCAGAACCAAAGTAAGTGTCTTTGCTAACTAATAAGACTGGAAGTTTAAAAATTGATATCCACGATTTTTCAAAGTTTTAAAATATTTGGATCAACTTTTTTTTAAGCTGTCCTACATAGTTCTCAACCTGATTGCTTTGAATCTAACCAAGCAACACGCTCGAAATAAAAGTTGAAATAAATTTTAATGATGTTTTATGAATGATTTTTCAATAGTATTTTAGATAAAGGGTATAATTGCGGTAAAAACCAAAACTCTGTACATTTGAAAACCAAGTACCTTTTTTATTCTAATTAACCTTAATTTATATACCAATGAAATTTTCAGTGACAAGTAAATCTAGCTTCATTACTTGTAAATACTTAAGGTTTTTCAAACAATATATAACACACAGTTGATTAAATTATAACTTTTAAAACTTTTTTAAAATGTATTTCTGCACATAAATTTTTTGCGATAAGTGTATTTTAAATATTCATATACTTATATAATATACACCCATATGTTTGTATTTTTAAAATAAGATATTGAAAAACATGAAGACATTGTTTAACACTTTTGTAATGATCGCATTAAAAAATAGTAAAATATAAAAAAAACAAAAATTGAGAAAAACTTAATATAAGTATATTTATTTATATCTATATATATATATATATATATATTATATAACATAATAATATATTTAAACTTATAATCGACACATATAATAATATTATACATTTATGTAATGTGTATTAGGAAAAAAAACAAAATGGAAAATGGTGCTGTCATGCTCTAGACACACGACAAAGCTTAAAATGAACTTAACGAATATATAATACATATACATATATTTAAATAGAATCTTTATATATAAATATATATATATATATATATATATATATATATATATAAGTGTATGTGTATGCATATATGCCATATATGCATTTATAAATATAATTGGTACAAGTGTATATTATTTAGGTTATACTTTCAGTTATACATGTGTATATGCTTTATATGTATACAGTATACATGTATGTATTTTCTTTTAAACATAAATATATCTTAAGAATATAAATGAAGTATTAGATGAAAATAAGATGTACTGAGATATTTTATGATGTAGAAAATAAAAAAAAAAAACAAAAAATAAAATAGAATAAAACAAATATATCAGGATCAGGATATTCTACTTGATAACTTGTTACATAAGATTGAGCACACATGTTTAAAAGTAGCGTTTTCATTTTCATAATCATTTTTAAAAATTTCACTTGATAATGATACTTGATACAATAAAAATAATTTGAAAAAAAAGAGAAACATATTTGATAATATTGAGAATTAGAAAATATTAGGTATATTTTGTAAGTTCAATAATATAAATTAAATAACTTCAGATTTATATTCGATTTTAAGTTGTAAATGTTTTTATTTAATTCATAAAACTCAATTACATTTTCGAGATTATATTTATTTAATTTTGGCTTTTTTAAAAACCCTCAATTTTTTCATGACTTGTTTATATTTATGATAAGGAATTTTGAGAACTTTTGTTATAAATAAGTATTACAAACATAATTTTTCTGTTATATAGTTTAAACCACTTTAGGGTTCAGCTAATTTCTAGAATTGTGATATCCAGGAATTGTACAAGCCCAGATTTCTTTTGCAAATAAAAAAAAGTACAGCGGTTTTTTTTTAGTTCAATAACTTAAAAAATATGTGAAGCTGGTTCTCATATATATTTGGAGCGATATTACAGGTTACTTTTTATATGAAAATTGATGTACAAGTATTGAAAAAAATTTGAGATTTAGCAAATGATTTAAATTTTGAATACTATGTCTATAATAAAACTATAAGCTCCAATTTCTCCTTAATCATTAACTCAGTCTAGGCTCTTTATATAATCCACACTTACTGTTTTTAGAGGTATTCCTCTTCGAATCAAAGTACTCCTTCTACTTATAAGAATCTTCTTAAATCTAGTTAAAATCACGGTGTACATAATAATAAACAATACCAAGAGCTTCTGAATGTTACCTACATACATAAAATCAACTAATTATTAACATACTGATTACCCATTATTAAATATTAAAATATATAGTGTATTTTACGCTCTTCACTACGACAAATAAAAAAAACAATAAAATATTTTAATATAAATTGTACATGTCACTTCTTTGATCGTAATTTTTTTTTTCAATTTTATTTCAACAAATTCAAAATAAATTGAAATATAAAACTTGTAAAATATACATTTTATTAAATGTACATATAAAAATATATAAAACAATATATGAACATATATTTATATATTATATAACTGTATAAAATATTTTTTTAAAACATTCATATACAAATGAAAACATATCAGTATATATACATATATATATATTATTAGAAAAATTTCAAATGAGAAACAATAAAATAAGCTCATTATTTGTTCTAAAGGACTACATTAACAAATTGCATTTCCAGATATAGAGTTGTTCCTGTTACATTGCAATTTTTCGCTCTTATTTCTTTTTTTTATCGTTATATATTGTATAACCTGAAAAAAAGAAAAAATAAAATATTAAAAAAAAAAAAATAATATGAAATAAAATATTCTTTTAATGGTAAAAAATTTTAAAGATCTCTTTAACTTGAATTTCTTTAAAGAAACATATGTGTATTATGTGAATGACAGTATTTAGCAAAAACTTTTGAACTATTCCTTACTCTTAGTACTAAAATACTCTTAGTACTAATATACTCTTAGTACTAATATACTCTTAGTATTAATATACTTTTAGTAGTAATATACTCTTGGTACTAATTACTCAGAATTAATGTCTAATAACACAGTAGAGTAAATCCACTACAAAAAATTCAAAGCTTTTAGTTTTTTATGTTGTAAAATTTGGAAAATTATAATTAAAAGCTGGATCTCAATTTACTTAAGTATAGCGGATGAATAACTATTAAAATTAAATATTTGATCAAATCGTCATCAAGTACATTAATGAAGTATGAGAAACATTTGCAAAAGATCATCTTAGGGTGGCAAGATTTCTTTGTATAGCTTTGTACATTTTTTTTTAAAGCACTCTACATAATTTTTAAATACAAACATTCTTCTTACAAGATCTTCAATTTATTTATTTATTTAATTGTAGTACCAGACAATAATAAGAATTGCCAAATATTATAATTGTCCTTTGCTTATTTGGCTTTTAGATTTCTTATTAAACTATTATGATGTACACTATATTTCTTTTATTAGATATGATCTGACCAGGCTTTGAACCGCAGACTTTTCGATTGAAAAGCTGCTACTTTAACCACTGAGCTATAGGTCAGATCTAAAAAGTTCTTCGAATAAGTTAAAAAGTTTATTTGTTTAATTCTAACGGTATCTTATGATGTGTATTTTACGTTGCCGTGGTTCTCTTAGATAAGATTATGATCTCACGCTTGATATGAATAGAGGGAATACTAAATATGTCTGAAACATGCAAAACGAGTAGAAGGAAGATATGGAAAAGTTCTAAGAACATGTAATAAAATTTCAATATTTATCAAAACAATATTTTAAACAATACAGTTCAAGGCTTCAGTGTCAAATATAAAAAAAGTGAACATTTTTTTAATTTTAATTGTTGAATTTGCGTATCCATAGCCCTTGCTTGCAGGGCTAATACCTAAATATTTAAACAGAAATAAATTTAAAAAAACTCAAATTTTCACTCAACAAATTACTCATTTTAAGTTTGTGAGTGTTTGTTAAACCTCTTTTTGATTTTTATCGTTGAATTTGCTTATTCATAGCCCTTGCCTACAGGGCTAATACCTAAATATTTAAACAAAAATAAATGTAAAAAAACAGAAATTTTCACTCAACAAATTGCTCCTTTTAAGTTTTTGAGTGCTTGTTGAACCTTTTTTTGATTTTTATCGTTGAATTTACTCATTCACTGTTATTGCTTAGAGGGTTAATATTCTATAATTTGATTAATATAATAATACACCTTAATATTCCTCACTCATTCCTGTCATCGAACCAGAATTGCTGAATGATGAAGGTGTATCATAATACAATAATTAAATGTCATAATGATTATTTCTTTTCTTGTCTTATGAAATTTTTTATGTAATTTTTAATAGATTATACTTATGTTAAATTTGTTAAATGTATATATTTTAAATTATTTTAAGTTAATATATTTGAATAATAAAATAAATAAAAAAAAATATTTAAAACAGAAAGAAACTCAAATTTTCACTCAACAAATCATTCATTTTAAGTTGTGAGTTAATTTAAAAAGTTTTATGATTTTTGAGTTGAGCTTACCATTTGATTTACACATTTTTATCTGATACTGTTGAAGTTCAGAAAAAGAAAAAAATTATAATGAAATAAAAATAATCTTTTATTTCATTTTGGTGTTTTTTTTTTTTTATTTTTTTTTTTTTTTAATATTTTTCATTATTTATTATTTTTGTTTTAAGTGTTATGGTTAAATTTGAAAATTTATGATGTGGAAATTGTAAAAGTTTTCAAAAATTTTCTAAAAATCTTATAGTGATTTTGATTTTAATTTTTCTTGTTTTTCTTATTTTCTTTTTGTCTACAAATATAATAAATCAAATTACATATACAAATTCAAATACCAATATATATAATATACAAAATATTTATACATAAATTTCTTTATATAATAGTTTTAAAACAAAACTATTTACAGAATAAGAAATAAAACAATTACAAAAAAAAACAAATATGTACCTAATAGGGAAAATTTTGAAGAACAATATTTTAGAAGAGAAAAAGAATTTTATTATAAGATTGGAAAAAATTAAATATTTACATAGCGAAAAAGTAAAATATTTTGAAGTAACAAGCAACGAAAAACCAAATAAAAAATAAAAGAAAAAAAGAGAATTGTGGAAATATTCTGAGTACTGTTGCACCTACACTACCAACCTTTCTCGGAATATTCAAAGAATTATAATCAACATTGAGAATACAAAAGTTTTGTACTTACCAAGTTTTTTTTCTTTTGTTTCTGTTCGGTTTTTATTTTTATTAATAATATTTTTAAATTTGTTGGTTTTTTTTTGGTGAGGTGACATAAGTCCCAGTGTCAGCAGTTCCCGGAGAATTATTTTTTAAGCCAGTTCTTGATTGAAATTTAAGTCAATTATCTTTCATGGTAGTTGTTCTGTGAAATGGTGGTGATCGAAGAACATTTCAACTCTTCCTAAAGTGGCTAGCAATGATATAGTTTACTTTACTTTATCGTTTTTCCCATAGCACCCAAGTTCGACCGCACTGGAGGAGTTATCGATGTTTTTAAGCTCCTCATACTTTGTGTTTCGTCTGATGTTGATAATAAGGATGATGTTAACGTTGTTAACATTTTGAAGTTACTGGCTCCTTATCTTTAATTTTATCAAGGCCAGACCCACTGCTGGTAAACGCAGCTCCCACCTGTGCCAACAGTTATAC
Organism: Dolichopus griseipennis; assembly: GCA_963082915.1. NCBI lineage: Eukaryota > Metazoa > Arthropoda > Insecta > Diptera > Dolichopodidae > Dolichopus > Dolichopus griseipennis. Next base: position 13,800,286 of record OY720443.1, on the reverse strand, counting down.
TAATAATACTATTAGGTTTATTTCATAATTTTTTTGGGATGCGTTAAAAGTTTTACCAGTTAAACAATTTGCTGACCCTGTCTTTTGGAGAATATTCAGTCCTCGAGGCCTTAGATGGTATAACTTTGCTTCTAAATTTGCCTTTAATCTTTGCTTTAAACTTAATCACATTGTTTAAAAACATAATGGGGAATTATGTCTCATTGTCGAAAACTTTTCGGCTCACTCATCGAAGTCTCTAAATCATAATGCCACTGAGACTTTTCACAAATTTTTTTGTCATAAATCCCCGAGGGGCTTTTGGCTCCGGAACATTTGTCACTTTGTCTTTTTTTTGAAAAAAATTTTTTAATTTTATTATACAATTTTTTTCCCAATAAAAAAAACTGAGGAACTAGAAATGATTTAGTAGAGTGTATTTCAAACCACATAACATTTGTGGTGGTGTGGTCTTTTGGAAAAATTGATTATTTGTTTTTTATTATATTTTGCAATTTATTTGAGAATTTATTTAAAAATTGCAATTTACAGAACTAATAAGAAAGACCAGCTTTTGTTCCAAATTACCCTAATAATATAATAATAGTAAAGAAATAAATTTAGGTAAAGAGTTTAAATTCTTTCGTGTAGTTAATTGAAGGAAATTTTATAAAATTATAAATCAATTTTTTATTTTTTTTGGAATAAACCTGAAAATTAGGATTAAAGTTTGTAACATGGTAATTTTCTGTAGTGTATACTGTATATCTAGTCGTTAATGTTTTTACAAAGTTTTGTTTAATTATTTTATTTTATATCTTAATAAGCTTTTATTTTTTGGGTCAGTAAACTGATGCTGACTTTTAAAATATTTACTTCTAAAATATTGACTTCCAAAATGTTGACTTCCAAAATATCAATTCGGATAAATATCAACTGACAAAAAGTAAAGAATTTTTGACCAAATAAAAAATTGAAACCCTGATATTGTAGCATACTATAAAATTGATCATAAGTCAGAATCTCACGCATATATATTCCATAATACATTTATACTAATATTCTGGAAAGAGGAGCAATCCTGATGTCAAAACCCACAATTCTCTACTTCCTCATAATTTACAAATTCATTTTTGAAAAAATGAGTTTTAGCGAGATTTAAAAAACCTAGATTTGGATAAAACCAGATTTTAAGTTTAAAACATTCGTAGCGCTATTTAAAAATTGATATGATACGTTAACGCGCCACTATAGCATGTTGCATTTTAAAATAAGAGAAGATTTATGAAAGATTAGCGTAGCAAATATTTCAAATCTCATATTCTATTATTTCAAACATATTAGGCAGTAATTAGACATTATTTCAAAGTTATTTAGGTTTTCTTATTTAGTTTTCCAAAAAAAATTTCAGAAAATTTAAAACCAAATTTGATCGTTGTAAAAATACTAAAAAATAATTTTTAAAATAAAGCAACAAAACAAAATTCCAAAATTAACAAAAATTCACTGTAGTAAAATTTTCATTGGAAAAATTTCTCAAAATATTTTCTCTAAGCAAAATAAAAAGTTGTTTTTTTAAAAGTAAAAATGAAATGTAAGTATATATGTTGCGGTTACAATTTACATTTTGAAATAAAATTTTTTATAATAAAATTTTAAATATACAAAAATTTCTTTCTAATTTCTTCTTTAGTTTAAATACTTGTATAATATTTTGTGCAACCGAATATTTAAAAAACAAACCTGAAAGATATAGAAACTTTTTTTGGGGAAATAATTTTATAAAAAACTTTTAAATTTTACTAAAATTCGTTAGAAACAATTTACACCAATAAGTATATATTTTAGTTTCAAGAAAACGTATATATTCTACTTTGAAATTAAAATTCTTGAAATTTTAGTATTTTCTGAATGTTAAAATTCCAAAATTGGTTTTAAAATAATAATATTATTATGAATTTGGTAAATATTAAAAAATTTTTCAATGAAAATTTTTTCAGTGCGCCTAAAATTATGCAATTAAAGTAATTGTTATTGGTTTTTATCAGCAATTAAAACAATAGTAAAAGAGTTCAAATAATATATTACTAAAGATTAATCTAAATGATAATATTTCAAATTTTGTTTTTAAATAATAATATTATTAAGAATTTAGTAAATATTAAAATTTTTTTGAATTAAAAATTTTCATATCGCCTAAACATATGCAATTATAGTAATTGTTATTGGTTTATATTAGCAATTATGTTTTGCTATTTTAGAACCAAAACATTAGTCAAGAGTTAAAATAATATGTTACTAAACATAAATCAGGGCCCTATTGTACCAACACTTACCACTAATCCAACAATAATTTTTCGATAAATTAAAATTTTTTACTTATCAAACCATCATTGGTTTGTTGTCAAATATGGTGTTGATGCCACAAAAATTTCGCAAAAAAATTATAATTTGATTATCTGAAAAATTATAACTGATAAGTTATTGGTACAATTGGGCTCAAGTCAACGCTTCTATATAGTACACGAATATGGTACAATATTAGCGCAAGCTTAATGAGAATATTAAGAAAATTCGAATGAATTTGTATAAGAGTTTGAATCTATATAAACAGAAAGCCTACAAGTATACCATTTTTACTTTAATAGATACATGTACAAGGAAGTTAAAACCAATTGAATAAACTATTTTATAATAAAACTGATTAGATATTATAATAGAGCACAAAATACTTCAGAAAATGGTTTAATATCATATTTTTTTCCCACAATCGGCAGAACATTAAAAACTTTATATCACCAGCTTTATAGTCCCCAAGCATTTCATCTTTCTAGAAAAAAAAAGATATATTGAAGGATTTAACTAAAGGATAAAAATTTAAAGTTAGACTAAATTAGTTAGTTTAAAATGCAGTGACTATCCCATTTTGTTAATATTCAAATTTTTGCCCAAAATCAAATATTAATAACATTTATTGCAAAATTGCTCTAACTTAAGACTCCAAAGATTTAATAAATATTTAAAAAAAATTTTATTTTTGAAATGTACATTTGTGAAATAAAAAGTTTTTATTACTTAAGCCACTTCTGCTCTAACCCCCTCAAAAAATTTGATTACATTAGAAATTTTTTATTTAAATCCAAAGTAAACTATAATTTCAATAACAATGTGTTATTAAAGTGAATTATGTAAATTTTTTTTTAAAAACTCTACTTATATCGAAACCATAATATAATTTACAAGTTATTTCTGTTATTGAAGACTTAAAATTTCAAGAATCACCAATTTTCTCTTTGTTTAAGAAAAATGATTTCCTAAATATAAAATAAGCATTTCCATAAAATTGACTCCCCTTTACATGTAATACACATATTTCATTGTTCTAAATTCTAAGCATAATTTTTAGTTAAATTTCACCTTAAAAAAAATCCTAAAAATCGTAAATACTTCCTTTGAATTTTAATTTTGTATATATTTGCATATGAAATAAAATTTGAAAGTAAATAAATTAATTTAATTTCTTGTTATTTGTCTTATTACATACAAATAATATAATTTTAGGGTAATTACATTATCCATATATACCCTATAATAATTTTGATTTAAAGATAGATTTCTGTTAAATTTCATTTTCTTTTTAAAACAATTAAATTTTAAATAATTTTTAAAAATTTATTTTATTTGTTCTTTTAACATACATACGATTCTTTTAAAATGTATTTTTCGAATGTTAATTTACATAAATTATTTTTAAAAAATTTATATTTATGTGTAAATCTAAATATCAATTTTCTTTTGAATATATATTTGAATTATATTTGAATTTATTTAAGATTATAATTTTTTTTTAAAATAATTATTAAATATAATTTTATGCTATTATAAAAATTCATTAAAATTTCCATTTTAGTTTATACAAATATATAATTCAATTAAGTTTTTATTTTGGAATATGGAAGTCTTATTAAGTTATATGGTATTCTATATCTGTGAGTTATATTATTCAATTAAATTATTTGTTTAGATTGTTATATTAATCTTTTTTTATTAAAGATATATAAATAATATTTATTGGTGGAGCTATAAACCCATTGGTGAATAGTAGTTAAGTCGTGTCAAAAACTTGATAAGGCTTATTCACTTTTACTGTTACTCGAATCCTAGTCTTTGGAATAAAATATCGGACTCTAAACACATTGCTTCCCAGCTATATAAAGTTAAATAAATTAAGCTTTAGTTAAAAGACTAAATACATTATACGAATTGTAGTTTTATTGAAGTACAATTTAATTAGAATATAAATTAATAACTCGTAGTATAAGTTATGAAATCAACTATTATACATTATGGATCCAACTGATACATATTACAAATTTAGTAAAAACGATTGGATCAGTTGATTGTAGAAATAAAATTTTCTTAAGGGGATTAGTAGACTTTTGTAAAATATTTTAGATAGTCTATACTTATATCATATTTAATAAGAGGGAAACAGTCTATAGAAATTGTTTTATTCTTCCATAAACTAAAACTAAATAATTTGTTAAAATATTTAAATTTATAATTAGGGAATCCATATCCTATCCATAAAATACTTAAAATATCCGTTATTTTTTTAATCTGCTTTATATAGCCACTCCAAACTGTATTTCCAGACAACTGAGACCTAATTTAAGCTAGACAAAATACTTACATATACTCACATCTACAAAATGTCAACTCTTATTTAATATGCAATTTGCGACTCAAACTGAAGGCAGAGTTCCAAATTTATTATCGGTTTAAATTTCTGACAATAGTAATTTCAATTGTACAAAGTTTACTATGTAAAAGAACTTCTATTCGAATTTTCATAATTTTCCATTTCATAATTCAACTTTCCATCCTTTTTTTTATTTCAATCAGGGGTTCTTTCAATATACTAATAATACACAACCCAACAAGTTTTCTTACTTATTTCGGAATTATAAATACATATTTCTTAACACATACATATCTAATTTTAAATAAATCATAAACCAAATATTAACACTTAAATACCCGTAAAATTCAACCAAAAAACTTTAAATTCAAAAGTTAAAAAACAAAAAATCGATTTTTTTAATTTTAGACCAATATAATTGATCCTTACAACAGAACACGAGAAAACCATTAATTTTTTTTTTTTCCATAAAAAATAAGAAATTCCAAAAAAAAATCAAAAAAATAAATTTAAAAATATATTTTATAACATTTCCAAATTTCGAAGGAAATCCATCAATAACACTAATATTATTCTTGATGTACAAAAATATTCGCCTAAAGAAACACCAAAACAATTTCAGTTGTTTAAAAAAAAACAAAAAATAAAATCAAAGCAATTATGGTGTGGTTGGTATTCAATTAAAAATAAAAATTGGCAAAAAATGTTTGCAATAAATTTAAGGAAACTCAAAAAATCTTTCTTATTTTTTGTATTTTAAATTGAAGCTATCATATTCCTATTACCATTAATAATATTACTCTTGTCCAAAAATAAAAGCCAAATAAAAGTGATCCTGTTTTAAATTTACAGTACTAATACATACATATCAGTGTTGCCAATTGATTTTGAAAAAAATTCACAAAAAATTAAAAGAAAAACCATAATTTCATTAAAATTTTTACTAAAAATAAAATTTAATATAAAGGAAGCTTTTGACTTAACTAAACTTTCGTTTGGTTCTAAATTCAATAAAACTCCTTCCTAAAACCATCTGTAGTTAAAAATATTGCAACTAAATTATCTGTACCAATTTTATTTCTATGGTCAGGTTTAGGAACTATAGTTGACTATAGCTTCATTCAACAGACGAATTTTGAAAAAAAGGAAAAATCAACACCAGAACATTAGTTTTGTCTTTAAATAAGGAAAAATGTGCAAATTTCAGAATTTTTTAATTCAAATACTTTTTTTCAATACATGTCAATAGTTAAGTGTGAATATTGTTTATATTATTACCATATTTACTAATAAGACACAAATCATATTACCTACTTGTGAAAAATTCTAATTTTGAAATTCAAATGTCAATATCGTCAAAGTATAAGAAAATCATTCCTAAATATTATTTTAGTAAGAAGGTACGAATTAGTACCCTAAATAAAATAATTAACATGTATACATTACAAGTATAACAATTTTTAGTACAATTGTGTATTTATGATAACCGTAGCTTATTACCCATGTTCAAACATATCGCAGTATTCCCTTGAAACTTCTTCTTTCTCTACTTCCTGTGTTTCATCGAGAGTTTTTAAGCACATTTTGCATGCAAGAATAAAATGCAACTGTGCACCAAGTTTACATGCAAGTGTGAAACGGACCTTTAATTATAATCTTGTCTAATAAAATTTTTAGAATTGTGTAAAATAATTATTAAAAGGCCGATTCATATGAAATTACACTAAAATTCCACATAAATTAAACTCAAAACAAAATAAAATTACACTACAAACGGCAACACTGATATATACAATCATACATTTTAAAACAAAAGAATATTAAAAATATATACAACTATCTCTTTCATTTTTTAAAAAACAAAAAAAAAACAAAAAAACAAAACCATTTTTAGCTTTCCAATTATCTTGATTGGGTTTTTATTCTTCTGTTATGCTTTTTTTTTTATTTACAACCAACTTGATTTCTATCTCATTCTTACACACTTTCCTCAATCTCTTTTTTAAATTTTGCATTCTCTAGAAAATCTAGAAAGTTTTGTTGTTGTTTTGTTTTGCTTATATTCTCTCAGTTTTTACGAAAAGTTTTATCATCAATGACATATTTGAATTAATTTTCATGATTTATTGGATGTCATTTTATTTTTCAACCTAATCACTTGCCATTTTATATTTTTTTTTTTTGTTGTTTTTTTTGTTTTTTTATTTTTATTATTATTTCAACATTTTTATATTTCTCATAGCTTTTTGTTTGTATTGTTGTTGTTGTTGTTGTTGTTACTATTATAATTTTCTGGCAAAATACTTCCTCTCTTATATTTTATAATGTAATGTAAATGTAATGTAAATATAATAGAAATAACAGATGAGAAAAAAAAATTACTGTACTGTTTTGTTACAAATTGCATATTTTTGTTGAAAGGAGTACAAAAAAAAGAATAAAACAAAAAAAAACAGAATACAAAAAAAAAATTAAAATAATATATATATAATTTCAGGTGGTGGTGTAAAAGAAAATTATACCCAGAGAAATTGAACTTTATTTTTTAATAAGTAAAAAGAGAATAAAATTGCAAAAAAAAAACCCAAATGAAAAAAAAAATGTAAAAAAATCGAATGAAAACCCATCATTATAAAAATAATAAAAAAAAAAAAACTAGAACAACAACAATAATAAGAAAAATAGAAAAACAAAATACTGATGAGTGGTATTTATTATATTAGAATCTATCAAATTTTTTTTTTGTATGTTTGTTTATTTGTGTTTATGTAGGAGTAAACATACACCTCGGTATATTGTACCTGTATGAACGTTAGTTCTAAGGGTATACTAAACTTGCTATTACGCTTGCAATACCATTGTATTTGAACCATGAAAATAAAGCCATTATTGAAGAAATATAATGAAAAGCGAATAGACACATAAATTCAAGTGTATAGATCGGACCAAATTAAGAAAGTGAGTCGATTCCGTCTGTCCTTTTGCATAATAAATCAAAAACTGAAAGAGCTAAGAATGTGAATTCTCAAAAATTAATTTGTATAAAACAGGAATCCATTTGTGTGTAATTTCTATGTCTTATAAATTTTGATGCATCTAGATCTAAAACCTAAAATTGTTCCTACACAGCTGTTTTTTCTATATGCATAACTCAAGTCCAATTAAGTTGGATATTTAAAACGTTGTTAATAGAACATGTTCATTTTCTAAAATTTTCTTAGACTATAGATTTACCAATTCCTTAAGCTGTTCTAAAAGTGTAAAATTCATATTCCAAAAAACCTACCTAAACTATGTTAATTTGATTAGTCTGGAAAAAGGTTAATCAGATTCCAGTACCTACCGAACCACTGCTAAATATTGCAACAATGAATTCCTCAAACCGGATGATTTTATTTATAAAATATATTCTTCCGTGTATCCCAGAGTTGGCACAGTTTCTTCTCTTCCTCTCTTATTGTGTTTTATTTCCACAGTCTGCTTATACTTTGTACAACAATCTTCTTCAATTGTTATACATTCTATTCTATTATTCCATCTGCATTGTAATGGCTATATTTAAATACACCTTTACATACATAATAATGTAATTTAAAAATAACATTTTTAGTTTTATTTTTTTGCCTAATTTTTGCATAATTTAAAAAATAGAAAAGTCCTGATGTTGATAACCTTTACGTAATTACTTCAATAAATTGGTATTAGATGGTTTTTTGAAGGACATGGCTGTTAAAAAGGAAAATTAAAGAAAATTAAAAAAAAAATATCTGGAAAAACGTATTAAAATATGTTTAACTAAACAGGGAGGCGGGGGATATTTATCTATATTATGTAGAATAAAAATAAAATAAATTGAATATTAGGAAAAGATTGAGTATAATAGGGGCTTTAGGACAAGCCATTAGGATTGCAAAATTGTTTTCTCAGTTTTAAAAATTGTAAAGATTTATAATTGTAGAAACCTCTACAACAACTAATTATCGGGGCTATTTCTTGCCCTTACTTTCCTAATTGAAATTAAAGGGTGCAGGGTCAGAACTTCCAGGGTCATAAGTCCCTCAGGGACTTATTAAACAAAATATTAGATGTACAACAATATGTATTTATATATTTATCTGTGCGACATACTATATTAGGTAGTAAATTTTGATTTGTTAAAAATCAAAGTTGACCCTTTTTCCAGAGTATTTATGAATTCATGTATGCGGGAATTTGATTACAAAATCAAGATTACCCTTTTTGCAAAATAACCTTTCGAAATGTAATTTAAATATAAATTGTTGGTTGTTTTTTTAATTTTGGAAAAAGGGAATACTCTGATTTCGAATCCAACACCAAAATGTGTACCCGTCACTGATATTATATAATTAAAATTAAAATTTTTTTTATATTAATTAGGGTCAATAGTCTCTTAAGGACTTATGTCCCACTTATGACCCTGGGAGTTCTGACTCTGCACCAAACTAAAGATCTACACATATTATTTTGTTTGATATAATATATTTTAATATGTTTTTAAAATCAATTTTTTTTATATTAAATATTATCAAATGTAAGTCAAAATAAAAATTTAAAGTAAAATTTAAATTACAATTTTTTCAAATACAAATTATAATTTTTTCATAAAAATTGATTGCCAAGCAAAATCAAATTAAAAAAAAAAAAAAAACCATTTTTCATTTAAAATTTAAAATTTACAAAAATAAAGACAAATATTATTTAAATGTAAAATATAATTGAAAATTTATGATTATTAAAGTCTATTATTATTTTTTAATTCATTTGATTTTATATTTATGTTTTTAAATAATATGCATTTAATTTGTATAATAATATATTACTTAACTTTAATATTTTTTATATAATATAAAGTATTTTTTAAATTTAAATTTTCTATATACAAATAAATATTTTAAATATATAAAATATATATACCATTATATACTCAGTAATATATTTTATTAATTTATTTTATAAATATTAATATTCTCTTAGTTAACAGTTAAAATAAAAGTTATTTTATAAATGATTGTATGCATATATATTATAAGTATATGATTTATAAATATTTTTTTATAAAACATTTTTATATAAATTATTTTTATATATATATGAGTTAATAATTTCAATATTTAACAATTGATTTAATTTTAAATATCACAGCAACATTGGTAATAATTATTTATTTAATGCTACTATTATAGCACTATAATAACCACTGTAATAAAATTACTATCATTTCATTAACTTTTGCACTCAATAAAATAGTGCATTAATAAATAAAAAAGAAACAATGTAATTTTTATATTTTGATTGTTAACCCATACATTATTTACTTCTACAATTACTAAATTTTAAATCCACTTAAGTAGAAGATATTTTGGTCAAGGTTGTAAAAAGCTCAAATTTCTACTCAACTCATCACTCAACTAAAATTTTGAATCTACTCATAATTTGAAACAATGGCATGCGCTCATACATTCAGCGAAATCAAGAGTTACGAAAGACATAATTTAAACAGACTTAAAATTTAGTACGCTCAATAATTGAGTCTAATTAAGTTATGAGCGTATTAGTTCACTCAAATTATTAACGGACTCAAAAATAGATTTTAGTGCTTAATTCAGTTTGCCATATGATTCCGCATATTTACAAACCTACTGTTGATTAATACAGATTTTCCAAAAAATACTCAAATTACAGCTTTTCTTTTGTAAATTGCATACTTTTAGGACTATGCACCACATTTCTTTATTTTTTTATATATTATTCAATTTAAAAAATAGTTTCATTTATCGTATGTTTTGTTACAACTTCTAAATTGATTTTAGATAACACTATAATTAAAAATTGTAAGCCAATATTATATATATATTTTTTAAACATCAACGATTAAGGAACGTAAATGTTAAATACCGCTATTATGATGACGTTAGACATATTTTACTTCCATATTGTTTTTACAATTTCAGTAAATTTACAGTATTTGTATAGCTAAAATATATTTTCACAATAAACACACCACCGTATGAGTAAAATTTCAAATATTTAAATAATTTATGTATTTATAAAACAAAAAATTTGTACAATTAAAATAATTTAAGTGACAGAATTGAAATTAAATACAAAATTAATTTTACATAAAATATAATTATATAACAAAATTTTTTAACAAAATTAAATTAAATTTTTTCAATTTAAATATAAAAATAATTTTTTTTTTTATTTTTAAATATTTAAATTACATTATTTTACTATTTATTTGAAAAACTGTTTTTCTAAGTTCCTTAAACGTCATTATACCTTATCTTTGGAATGAAGTTTTTAAAATAATAAAATGCCTAATACTGCGCCCAGTAATATGCAATCTTTATAATATATGGATATAACTGTACGCGGTTCAATTGTTCCAAAAATTAACTGAAACATTATTTAAAAATGTAAAATATAAAATATTTATCAATGAAAAATTAAAAACCATAGTGAAATAAAATAGAAGGAAGAAAACTTTGTCTTTAAATTAAAATAAGTATTTTTTAAACACATTCTAAACATATTCTTATTAGTATTTTAAAACAAATATTCAAATAAGTAAATAATTCAATTTAAGTATCTTCTTAATGTTCAAGAAATACTTAAGTATTTAGCATAAAGAGCTTTTCTTTAATTTAAAAATATATATATATATATATATATATAAATACAAACCATATTGTCTTTGCAATACTTAAATATTTTATAAGTGTATGACACACGAAATTTAAAAAGAAATTCTATTATTTCTTTATATATTTAAAAGCAGTCCCCTACCATATAAAATGTGATAAACAGCTGTTATATTTAATTGCTATAAATTATATTTTTTTTTTTTACAAATCATCGGTCTAGGATTTGAACCCGCGACTCTTCAATTGAAAGGCCGACTTTCTCTTAACCACAAAAGTTCACCGATTAGATAAGAAATTATATTTATAGCAAAAAACCCCTTTTTCAAAATGACCCAACGAAATCTTGATTTTTTTTATATACAAGTGTATATATTTTTAGAAATATTCAAAGTCAAACCAAAAGATGAGACTATTTCTATTTAAAATAATAGAATATTTTTTCTTGTTATAGAAGAGTTTTTCTTGTACATAAATTCCTAATCACTCCTAATCAAAGTATACAACTAGACGCCATCTTGTCTACTGGAAACGAATGCAGTCAGAAATCATTTTTTTTAATCTATTGCCTTCTTAAAGTTTTATATTTAACAAAAAAATATTGACCAAATATGTCTCAAGGCAAAATTATAAAGTCATACATACAATAATATATATTTATTTAAAAAATATAAAAATATACACATTATATTTATATGTCAAAACATTTCAATTTAATATTGACATAAAACATTGACATTTTATTTTTTTATATTTTTCTTTCAATATTGAAAAATAATTATATTTTCTCTAAATATTTTCATTCCCCAAGTTAATTAAACTCATTTTTTTTTTCTTAGATAAATATATCTATATATACATATAATTATATATATATTTTTTATTTATATATATATATATATATATATATATATATATATATATATTAAAATCAGAATATTAAACTAAAAGACTTGTTCTATATAAAATTATGCTGAAGTCATATAATTCTTCATCATTTTTAAATTTTTTTTTATTTTCTATCTCTTTCTTGTGTTCTCTTTTTTTTTTCTCATGAGATGATGAGATGACAATTTAACAAAAAAAAAAACAAAAAAAAATCTCTTAAATAACCAACAAGTCAAGGATTAAAAGAAATAAAAAAAAAAAAACAAAAACAAGAAACATAATAAATTACTGAAATGAAGATAAGTCTTTTTTTATTGGGAAATGATTTTTATTTAAACATTGGATGTGTGGTATGGTTCTTCTAATTAAATATTAGTTTCAGGTGTAGGTAAAATTTTTATTTTAAGGAAACTTTATTAAAATTAATTTATAATTTTTTTAATTAAAAATCAAGCAACAACTACAAAGTTAACTAAATACGGCTTTAAAAAAAATTTTAATAAATCAAAATAATTCTCTACTAGAAGAAAGTGGTTCATTCAAAATTCTGCAATTTGTCAAATGCTTTAAATTTAATTATTTATTTATTTATTTGTAGTACCAAACCATAGTAAATATAGTCTGATTTTATTAATTCTTTTCTTATTTGACATTTGGACTTCTTATTAAATTATTTTAACATACACTATATTTTTTGATTAGATATGATCCGGCCAAGGTTTGAGCCCGAGACTTTAAGATTGAAAAGCCGTCACTTTACTACACAGCAATCGGTCAAATTGCTTTAAATTAAGGTTCAAAAAAAAACTTTAATTCTAAAAATTCCATATTATCAACTATAATTTCGACTTTAAATTGAGCTACTTTTATCGAATTCTTCGTAATAAATTATTTTCTAATCCATTATTCAAGTATTTGATAACTCTTTGCCAAGTGATCAAAAAATTTCTAAAAAATTCTTTGAAATAAATTTTTTTTAATGCAATGATTATGGGTAGGATTACAAAACGTTTAACTAATTTTCTAATGAATTGAGTAAGGAATATGGTATTACCAGAGTGACGGGACAGAAAAGTAAATTACAAAAATATTTAAAAATGTTTTTGAAGATTTGGTTAATGTGATTACTTGCAAGATATCTAAATATACTTAACGTAAGATGAATTGTCCGAAACTTTCCCTAGTGATACATGATAAAATGCTAAATATAGGCCCGAGTTAGAAATGAAGAGGTTAAGAGCTTCAGAAGACCATTCATAAATTTATAAACAACTTACTTAATTTATTGATAAACAACTTACTTAATATGTTGCAGCACCTTCAATTTTGAAGCTCTGGACTATTCAGCCGCCTTAAAGAAAGTAATACGTGGCATGCAACGGTTCGGGTACAAGGTGGTTAAGAAGAGAAAAATTCTAATTTTTAGGAAAGATCTAACAGCAATGTTTGGAAAATATCTAACAATGCCTAGAGTTCCCACCTTGTATCATCAAAATAAATAAGTTTGAAAACTATTCCAGATAACTATTATTTTTTCATAAAAGTTTCTTAGATTATTTTAATTCCAGAAAAATAAAACCATATACAAATTTTATTTAAATGTTCTACATACACACACATGTACATAATTCTGTCATCTTATTTAGCGGTTCGTCTTTTTTTTTTTTTATTACCAATTAAAATTAGGTAGTGTAATATTTCATCAGAATAGCACACAAACACACACACATGCATACAAAATAAATCCGTGCTGATGCATAAAATTTTTATATATATATAAAATAAATATTACTGGCACAGCCTAGCATATAAGCAAAATTAATTGCGAAATAAATACAGACATTAGCAAATGAATCTAAAATAAAATTCTTCTATTCCTAAATTATCCTTCAGAACTCTATGAAAGAACTCCAGTTTAATTATTACAGTTATATACGCCGGAGTTTTGGAACGGCAATTGGCAGTAGTTTTAATAATAATAATAACAATAATAATAATAATGCGAGAATTGTACTTTGTTTTCACTATAATTACTTGTATACTTACAAACATTTGTATGTATGTAAATAATGTATAACTAAATAATCATAAAAATTATGATTTTATTTTGTGAGTATTATGGAGCATTTTATTAAACCTCAAATTATAAAAACATACTTTATATTGTGGGTAAAAAAAAAAAAAATGGTGTCATTTTCCATAGAGTAAAAGAGTAAATAAAAAAGCAAAATTAAAAACAAAATGAACATTTCAACTAGTAAATAATAAAAAATAGTAAAATAAATAAAACAAAAAACATTATTAACATTTCTTGTTTTATATAACATTTGTATATAATTATACATATACAATAATAAACCAACAACTCCTTTATAATATAATGACAATAAAATACAAAAACAAAAACAATTTTTATTTTTTCATTAAAACAAAAAGAACTCGAAACATTTTTGACATTTTGTGACAAATTACATTTAACTGACTCTCTTTGGTTTTTTATTTTTATTTTTGCTTTTTGTTATTTCTTTTGTGCTCTAGATAAAAGAAAATTGTGATAATGATTTTTCTATTACATACACACACACACAAACAATTACAGTAAATGAAGCCTATTGTTAAGAAGAAATCAAAAAGAGATTTAAGAAGTTATTTTGAGTATATTTGAAATAATTTTAATTACCATAACTTAAAAGACTTGATTTACTATTCCATAAATATGTGAATGAAATTGATCCACAAAAAAATAGATTTAGGAAAAAATGACGAGATATAGAAGTAAAGAAGAACATTGTTGCTGCATATCCTATCCTATCATCTAGGCCTTGCGAAATGTTGTTCATACTCCTGCTTATACTTGTTATTCATTAATAAGTAATATAAATTATTTTATTAAGTTATAATTGGTATTTTTTCTAATTAAATACTTTATGGCTTGAACGGAGGTCGAATCGACCCCTTGTCGCAGTATGAAAAAATTATTCAGAGAGTTTCTGAAATAATACATAAAAAATTGAAACAATGCTTCGTAAATTAATTGGCTATTTGTTGTAAAAATTTAGAAGTTAGAACATTAACCCAGTAGACAATCCTTCCAATACTTTGTTAGTTCTTATTTTTATATAGAAAGCCTGCATTAAACGAATTATTTAAATTCTAATTTTGTATCCAACTCTAATATCCCACGTATTTATTTAAAATAGTACTTTTAAAATTCTAATTTCGCACTAATATTCAACAAAATTTAATATTGGATATTAGTTAGGGTTTGCTCTCAGAACCGATGTCCGATTTTTTTTCTTCCAGAGAAGTGCTCAATTTTTTTGCATATTTGTTCGGAAATCTCATTATTAAAATTTGTTTCATGAATCTAACAAAGTTAATACCTGATTTTCTGATTCCATAAATTTCTAGAATATTTTTATTCATTTTTAATGCATCTTGTAAGGCAATTAGGCTTTGGATAAGCACATTTTTTGAAAAAGAAAAATTTGCACATTTGGAAAAAGAACCCGAAAAAATATTCAAGTACTTGTGTTCCAAAATATTCTAAAAATAATAACACATAACCATTTGAAAAAACGAGCTGTATAAAGTGTCAATACTTCTCAAATGACCATCATTAATATACTCCAGATAATTATCATCATTTTATTCTTCATCAATATCATAATCACTAATCACTATTATCAATCAATTCAACTCCTGAGTCCTGAAATAAATTAAATCCCAGAAAAAAAAAACAAAAAAACGAATCCAGGAATTATGTAAGGTTAAAACGTCGTAGGCACAAAATAAAAATTTCGTAATTATTTGAAAAGTAATAGAAAATGAAACAAAAAAAAACAGTTATAATAAGAAAATGGACCAAATAAGATTGAAACAAAATCCAAAAAAAAAAATAAAAACTTGTAATTGGTTTCCGCCTGTCAAAATTAATAGTTTTTCGAAATGAAAAGGACAAAATAAAAAAAAGAATTTGATCTAAAAAAAAAAATAAGAAAAAAATTGATAAGAAACGAAAATCTTATCCTGAAGGCTTTAAATTAAAGATGAAATTTAAGAAGGAAAAAGAAAATCATTCTAATCTTTCAATTTTTGCTTTAATACTTCATAATTTTTTATTTATTTTTTTTTGTAATTTTTTTTTACAATTTTGTCTCTTTTTTCCCTCTCTAAAAATTTTGATATGCAATGAAGGTAGTTTCAATTTTTTCGTCCGTCGGTCTAGTTGGGTGTTTACAAAACTTTAACTTTAACTTTTAATTCAAATAAAGAAAATTAATTATTGTTATCAATATGAAAACATCAAAAGACAGCTGCTTTTATAAACTTATATAAATATATGTAAAATAAATAAGGTTGCCATACGATATATAACTCTTAATCACTTATAATCTTACATCTTCCAAACGGTTTGAGTTGGAAACTTAAAATTTTAGAATTTTAGGGTGTTAGATCTTAAAAAATAAGTTTGGTTAATTTAAAAATAATTTTTTTAAACCCCTTAGTTTTAATCACTAGATTTTTTTAATCGTTTTGCACAGCTATATGGCGTATAGTGCATGTAAACTTAGCTTCAATTTCATTAATCATTATTTTCGCTTAGCCGTTGATTAATTGGCAGTCATTGTATAAGATTAAGAATACACAAAAGCTAAATTTCTTGCGACATCTATTATTTAACACAAGAACTCACTTCATTGTGTCAAAAGTCCCATTGGAGTTTTTGACTTACTACAATGAGACAGAAGTCCAATGGGACTTGTGACATTTTTTTTATAAGACTTTTGTCCCACCAAAATGAGTAAAAAATCCGAATCAATCTTTCATATAGGTACATATTCTGGAAAAAAGCGTATAACCCTGTGAGCTATATTAACGCTTTTCCACATTCTAGCTGCGCTGATACGCCATCTCGCGAGTTCTGGAGTAAGTGGCTATAGCAGAGCGCCACTTTATTGCAGCAAAAGAATATTTATATTACATCTAGAATATTATTCATATTATATACGAAATTCAGAATTAGGAGGGATTTTAGTATTTAATTCACAATCAGGGCTTTATGAGAGTTTTACAGAATATTTATATATAGTATATGCGAGATTTTAAATTAGGAAAGATTTTATAATTGGTTATACAAATTTCAATATTAATCTCACTTAAAATGAGATAGAAGCTCCATGGAACTTTTGACCTTTTTTTTATGGGATATTTATCTCACAGAAGCCCTATGGTATTTTTGACAAGTCACGAAAATTAAATTTTATTTTACACGATACAAACTATTACGATATTATTATACAATTTTTATAATAAATCAATTTATTTGATATTATCAAACCGGGGTTCCAACCCTAAACTTTGCACTTAGAAGGTCAGCGATTGAATCTTTGGTCATTGGTCATATGATTATCTTACTTGGCTAATACTAATTAAAAAATTTTAATTTATGCAATTTCGACACACTCAGATACGTGTTCTACAGATTATTTTAATAAAACAATTATAATTATTTTTAATTTAATTTTCATTCTCTTTTAATTTCTTCTTCATCTATTTTGTTTTCAATATAATTAAAATCATTCTTGAATATTCACAAACATTTTAAAAATATGATTTTATTTAACAAAATTAAAAAAAATTATTTAAAACAAAAATTTAAATAAGAAGTTAAAAAAAAAATAATTTACAAACTTAAATTGAAAAAGGAAAAATATGAATCAAATTTTTTTTTAAATATTTTTCGTTATCAAAATAAATAATTGAATAAAAAAAAAATTAAATGAATTTTTTTTTTTCATATTTTTACTTTTCTTAATAAATTACAAAAATTAATATTTTTTTAAAAGATGTCAAACTTTTCTGTTTTTTTTTTGTCATTTACGACATTTATTGCAATTTATTTTAATTATCATTTTGAAAACATTTTTCGTAAAAGAATCCAAAGAAAATATATATTGTACATTTACATTTATATAGATACTTTGAAGTATTAAATAAATGGAAGTGGGGATTATATATTTAAATACGTATATATTTCTATAATTTATTTTTAATTTAGAATGAATTACAGCGACATTTATGAGAATGTATGATTAAGATACATTTTTAGAATATACAAGAGTTATTTTTATATTTGTTTATAAACGAACTGGTTAGAGTGCCAATCTTTCAATCATAAATCCCAGGTTCGAATTCCGGTATAATTGAAAAAAATCAACTTATATCTGATTTTTGGCTTAACTCAGCTTCTATTCGGTATTGGATTCAAATCAATGGCATAACCAATAATTAATAATTAAAAATACATTAGTTTAATAATATAAATAAATACAAATTATAAACAAATCATTTTAACTAAATAATTATAATTATCATAATTACAGGAATTACCTTAATTACCTTATAATTGAACCAAATACAAATGTACCTATTGAAAATTTAAGACATGTTTATACATGCTATAAGGCCTAGTACTATCTCATATATTAATTATATGTGAAATTCATCAATATCTATTCAAATAATACGAATATAATATGTCCCTCTGTTTCAATTGAGCAGTTGTTCCAAATTTTGACGTTTTATAAAATGACAAATCAATTATATGAAAAGTTTTTGTTGTGTTAGAGTGAGTTTATATTGGAGCTGCGATAAGTGATAAGGGTGTTGATAAGAGCATAGTGTAGAAAATTTATATTGTTTATCGTTGATCAAAGCTTGCTCCAATGTAAGCACCTCTATTAAAATCATGTACATAATTTTCTACCCAATGCTCTTATCGATGATCTTATCACTTATTGCAGCTCCAATATATATTCACGCTAAAACTAAAAACATACCAAATGTGAGTAAATTTAAATAAAATTGTACTTTTGTCTTAAACAAAAAGCAGGTTTATTAGCATAACAGTTGAACAGTTAGTACTTAAAAAACTGAAATAAAAAATAAATATTTTTTTCAATATATACTTTTATTAAAGTTGTAGAAAATAAAAAATTGAAGGTAGATCTTGAGAATTTGTTACTGTTTTCATATAAAAGTAAATTGCTGATATAAGAAACAGTTCTTTAAATGATTGAAAACTTTTAAGTTTAAAATATTGAAAATTTTCATTAACAAAAAATTGATGATAGATCTTTTGAATTTAAAAGTGTTTTAGTATTAAAGTAAATTGCTGAAAGGAAAGACAGTTCTATTATCAGTTAATCTTAATCCAGCAATTTAATTTTATATTAAATATTCTCAATATTAATTTTTAAAAATTTATGGTCAGATTTGCAATATTAATGTATCACTAACTTACAGAATGAAAAATAAACCCATAGACACAGGCAAGTTAATATAAAAGTATATTAAAAGGTTAGTACTTAATCGTATTTCGTGCAGTAATAATTATTTTAAAATGAAGTGCTGAACATAAATACCAGTATTTAATCGAAGTGTAAAAAATTAGCTTTACTTTTTTATTGTCCCAAAACTCTTACGATTTAACAGTTGAATTTAAGCCTGTCAAAGCATTACAAACCACATTATGAATAATTTGATGATTAACTTTTAACTATTACTCAACAATTGAAATTAAATTTAAAGATATTTTTCTGTGTAAAATGTAATTCTAGTTAGTTTTAAATTCTGATTAACTTCTTAAGTTCGTGTATAAATTTAATTATGGTAGTTGTTTTTGACAGTCTAACAAGATCATTGCAAATCTTCAAAATATCTTATACCACAATAAAATAAATAAAAAACAATTATAAATGTCTTTAATGGTAATCAAAAAATCAAACACATATATAACATATTATATATCTTTAAAATATATATTACAATTTTAGCTAAAAATTATTTTAAACTTTTAAATTTAACTTATATTACCTTTAAAGATTTATATTATATTATTACCTATAAGATATTATAAGTGTTAACTTCAAAATTATTATTTTCAACTTAATCAATGTTTACACATTTAAAAATACTTTAATTTATTTTAACTTATGATTATCAAATTCTTATATAAACATTATTATGGTCTAACATATTATAAAAAAAACATTTTTAAATCCCTTTGAAATAATTTATCTGAACGCCTGGAGCTGTCATTTATGGATTTCGAAATATATATTTGCTTTAATTTCATTTTTGATTTTATTTTGTTTTGTTTTGAAGCAAAAATTCCTTTTAATAACTTCATAATATTATTATCCAAAGAACTTTTATAAAGTATTTTTGCAAAAATAAATAATATTTACAGTATTGGGTAAAATATTATATATTAACTTTGTTCTTATCATTATACCCGTGCATACATATATGACATCGGGTATATTAGATTTGCTCCTCCGTTTGTAACGCATCGATCTAGACGAGCTAGATATAGTGTGAAGGGTACGTATCGGCTCAGAATCGAAAAATTAGTCGATCTAGCTATGTGTGTCTGTCCGTCCGTCCGTCCGTCCGTCCGTGTGTCAGCACGATAACTCAAAAACTAAAAGGGCTAGAGTCTTGAAATTCACACAAAGTGATTTTTAGACAATTTCTAGGTTCCCTATTGTTTTTGATTAAAATCGGACCAAGTCTTCGGGGAGCTGCCATACAACTTTTTTGCACCAATATGAATTTCTTCAAAAGTAATTATACTACGAGAATGAAAATTACACACGGTTAGTTTTATAATGACTCCGGCACTTATATGAAGTTTCAAAATGTTAAGGCCCCATTTTCGGGGGACTGCCATACAACTTCCTTGGACCAATATGAATTTCTTCAAAACTATTTATACTACGCGGATGAAAATTACACACGGTTAGTTATATAATGAATCGAGCACTTATATGAAGTTTCAAAATGTTAGGGCCCCATTTTCGGGGGGCTGCCATACAAAGTTTTCGATTCAATAACTTTGAATCTAATGAAGCTACAAGGTTAAAATTAAAATTGGGCAGATAAATTAATAGGGCAAGTTACTTGGCAAAGTTGGACATCACTCGGACCTTCGGACTTTTAGGGTGGGCCATTTTTTTTTTTTTTTTTTTGTTTTTTTTTTGTTTTTATTTTTTTTTTTTTTAAGCTAAAGTTATGGGACAATGAATGAAAATTTTGTTTTTTGTTTTGTGATTTTTTTTTTTTTTTTGTTAATTTTTTTTTTTTTTTTTACGTCAAAATTATGGGGTAATGAATTAAATGTATAAGGGAAGTAAATTACGGTTTATTTTATACACCATAGTGGGTATGCACGGGTATCTAAAAGTTGACAAGGGCAACTATAATCTTCCTCGTTTTAATTTAGTTTGTGCAAAAGTATACCAAGATATTTTAATTATTGATTTCAATTTTTTATTTTGTCTACGAATTAAAAGTATCGAGAAAGGCTATAAAACTCAAAATTTGGTAAGATTTGAGACACTCAGCTTTAACAAAAATTTTCTAGGACAACCACTCGAATCCGTTGAACAAGTTGTATGGATTTTCATTTCTATTAAATGACGACACTGGTATAAAAACTAATTTGTGAAACTTTCAAAATTCTAGCTTCTTTAGCTTTTGAGTTATCGTGCGGAAAGACAGCCGGATATCCATAGCTAAATCAGTTTACTTTTTGATTATAATCCTATACACTTTCAGTCTATATCCTTCGCTTTATCATTTCTTATCTTTAAGATTAAATAAAATTTTTGCAATATCTTTGTTTTATATTTATATTTTACTTCTTCTGACGTCATGCTTTTCTTACAGGTTGCTAACGCAACAACCCAAACTGAAATTGCACTAAATATTTTAGCTAAGACTGTACTTAATTCTCATATACATATATCAATATACGTAAATGTATACATACAAACTTCATAACATAGTTTAATAAAAAACCTCAAAGAATTTTGTTTATTATTTTAGGATTTTGTTTTTTTTGGAAAATAAAAACAAAATAAATAGTTTTCAACTCAGATTTGTTGTTTATCATTCTTATCATCATCATTATCATTATTCTTAT
This sequence comes from Dolichopus griseipennis, assembly GCA_963082915.1. Taxonomy (NCBI): domain Eukaryota; kingdom Metazoa; phylum Arthropoda; class Insecta; order Diptera; family Dolichopodidae; genus Dolichopus; species Dolichopus griseipennis. The sequence goes on along the minus strand of OY720443.1, from coordinate 13,778,061 downwards.
TATTATCAACTTTATTATCATTATCATTATCATCATTATCATTATTAGGTTTTCTTTTAAATGGGTTAATTTTTCCCCTGCAAAAAATTATAGAAAGACTAGCAAGGGATTCTTCAAGTATTTAGTAAAACTATTCTTTAGAATTAGAAACAAAAAAAAAAACAAAAAATGAAACAGGGGACAAAGAAAAAAATTGAACAGCAGAATTTACAGACCAACAACTACAACTTTACGATAATAAAGTCAAGAGAATTTAGGTCAAAATTTATAATTACATTAATTAAAAAAAAAAAAAATCGGATTAGGTATAAACATGTCTATGTATATAAATATAAATATTAATGAAATATTAAAAAAAATTTAGAAATCTTATGAATAAAATAAAAAAATAATAAAAAATTCACGAAAGTAAAATTATTCAGAATCTTAAGCAAAAGCAACAGAAGATTATTTAAAAATTTATCAAACTTGAATCCAACTTAAATTTATTTAATTCAGGTTAATTTGTATGCAAAAGTAGATTTTGATGATACGATACTTGATAGGTCTTGGGCCCTACTGTATCAAGCAATTATCACTAATCAAATAATTATATTTTGATAATTGCATTTTTTTGTGACTAATCAAACCTCAGGGTATATTTTCAAATAAGGATTAGTTCAATAAAAACTTAACGGTTCTGGTACAAAAAAACGATTATTTGATTAGTGACAATTTGTTGGTGCAATTTGCAATAGTACTCAGGTTTATTTTTATAAATTCAATTTTGTTAATCTCTATAGTTACAGTTTTACCAGGTAACTGAGTTTTTAATTTCACAAAATCAATGCTAATATCCATATTTAACCTACAAATACAGCAAAAGTGTATCGGACTATTGATATGCTTAAAACAGCTGCTGTCACTGGATATGACAAAATGTCAAGTTTGGTACTTACAATTTCATTAAATTTTAGTAATATTCATTTATATATTAATTCAAATAAGAACTTTCTTAGATTCAATTAAAATTTCCATTATTACTCCCAATTTTAAGACTTGAGACGTAACAGCAGATGATTTTTCAAACCAAATCTGACAAAGTTTATCACAAAACATTCCAAGAACTAAATTATATATAACTTATATAATATTGCAGATGTATAATCTTTTAATTATTTAGGAATTGTGTTATATAGTAAACTAAAATTAGAGGAACACCCAAGGAAGACAATCCATTTCATACAAGTAAAGCGTTTTATTTGTTCTATTCATTATTTTGCCTGAAATATCATATCCAAACTCAATCTAAAGTAATGGTCCAGAGAACTCACTGAATTAATTAAATATGTTTTACAAAAAAAACCAGAAAGATGGTAGTAGATCTTAACTATAAAATGTAAATTTTATAATCATCATTTATAGACCCTTTATAATTTTACGTTTTTAAAAAAACTTTAACTGAAAATTTTATTGGAAAACCTTATTATTAATAAATTAATATGCATTATTAAAATTAAACTATAACTCTAGGGCCTAGAATATATAAAAATCAATATCTAGATTTTCTTTAGCAGTGGGAGGTGGTTAGTTTAATTAATTTAGGGGCTAAATTTTAACAAGTTTTATAAAAATATTTTAAATGAATCTGATAAGTTACAAAATTTTGTTCCCAATTTAAAGTTATACCAAGAACTGTATTTTTTTTTAATTGAAAATTTTTTAACCTATGGAAATTTGGTGCTTTAATTACTCTGCCATCAAGCCGAGAATATAATGAGTACGTACAACTTTCAGAATTTCTTACACATCTCATAGACAGTGGACCAGGTTTTCTAGTTGGTACACGAACATGTTTACAAACTATACCACACACTTATCCAACCTATCATCGAACCATCATTTAATTTGTTTTCCTTTGTTTTGAAAAATATGTTAAATGTCAAAAGTATCTGACAATTTTGAATTTAAATTTTTAACAGTTTTTAATTTAATAAATGGTTCTGCCTACTTAATTTTTTTCTTCTAAAATTATGACATTTAATATATTAAAATATTTTAAAAGATTTTTCTAACTTAATTTTATAATTATTTCAAATTAATTACTTAGTCTTTATTATTTTATTATATACATTATAATATTATTATTTTTTCAAACTGGAATATTTCAACATACTTTTGTGTCAAAAAATAAAATAATTTGACATTTAAGTTGTTCAACTTGCCCATACACGATTCAACATGGCAAGTATGCACTTGGCAACTTGATCCGCATTAATGGGCTGAAATAGAAAATATTAAAATCAGAATTTCTTAATTTTATAAAATTTTAATTAAACCAGAATAAATAGAAATATAGTTTATAAAAAACATGTAATCTAAAAAGAATCACATATTAACAAAAAGTAAAAACATGTTTAGACTATATTTGATCATATTAATTTTCACAATTTTCGAAATTAAATCGCTATTAAATCCTTTTTTATAAAATATTATTTAAAAAAAAAAAAAAATTTATATTCGTGTACCCCATTTTTTATTTTATCTTATTTTAATAGTCTCCAGATAATATTTCCTGAGCTAAACATTAATTGTAAATATATGTACAATAAAAATGTACAAAGTACATTTACCCTATATTCTTTATTTTTTTTTTTTTTTATTTTTATTATTATCACTTATCTACATTCATAAACCTATAAAATGGCCTTGTATATCTAAACTACATAAATAAAATATTTTTTGTTATTGTTGTTGTTGTTTTTCTTTTATGTCTCGAAAGTCTATTATTAAATTTTATGTTGACATCTAGTGAATATTGTCGGATGAAAATATCTTTAGACATTTTTTTAAAAAAAAAAAAATACATATTATATTCGTATCGTTATTTATTTTGTTTTTGTTTTTTGTTTTTTTTTTTATTTGTGTATTGGTACATGCATTTTTAGCACATTTTCAAAAAATTTTGTAAAAATGTGCCTATATAGTTTCACTCTGTCCGTCCGTCCGTCTGTCCGTCTGTCCGTATGTTTACAAAAACTTTTACATCGTTTGAAATAGAGAAAAGAAATTTTAACCACGAGTAGGTATTACAAAAAAAAATAATTTCGTAGAAGAATTTTTTTCTGTAGCCCCATCTGTTACGGGGCTACAGCCCCCCAAAGTTGGAAAAAGCCCTATATTTAAAATGTTATAACAAGAGTTGTGTTAGATATATTTTCAATCTGAAAACGGCAAACGATTGCAGGTTTTATAAACTTTATAAAATTTTAAAGGCCAATGTTTAGGGTTGCCATACGGTACTAAAATTTAACATTATGCTAAACTCAATTTTTGCAAAATGTTTGGTCACACATATCTTCTGAACGGTGCAAGGTAGGATCTTGAAATTGGGAGAAGTTAGATCCTCAGAAATTAGTAGGAGTCGGTTAACAAAATTTTTTGTCAAGCCCCATGTTTAGGAGCTATAAGGGCTCGAAAATTGAAATTTTGCTGTTTTTAACACCTGCAACTTGAATACCTGTTTAAATATTTTTTTCTTAATATACAAAATTTGAAGGTCCAACATTATATTTTAACATATGTTAAAAGATTTTCTTAAATTTAAAAGGGGTTCTTTAAATTGAAGAAAGTGTCTCTGAGTTTTAACCATTTTTGCTTAAATAGTAAAATTCTAAGTAAAATTGCAAATTTTAATGGAATTCTCAATTTAATTCCTAGAACCTAAAAAAGTTTGGTGGAAGGGGAGTAGTGAGTATTATATCCTTGAGAAATTTGGCAACTTTCCCCATATGTGGGCTTAACTAGGACTTAAAAATTAAAAATTTACTGTTTTTATAAGTAAGCATTAACTTAGTCACCAACGTATATATTTCCTAAATTAAACGTTAATATTGAAGCTTCAACATTATATACCGATAAAATACTTAGTATGAAGCACTATATTATTTTGAAAATGTGCTTTTTTAAAAACCCTTGGTTTTTTTATCACTTGTTTTTATCTTTTTATAATGTGTCCTTTCTTTTAAAAAAAAAAAAAAAAAAATTTACATGTGTATTAGAAGAAAATAAAAATTGAAAACATGAATGAAGAAAAGAATTTTCTAGACACTGGATCTACAATGATTTAATATAATTAAGTAACAGTTATGGAATAATGTTTGAGAGCGCTGTGTAATTCTAAATATTTTTGACCCGTTTTTTTAAAGTTAAATTTTTAAAAATTCGGATTTGATAGAATTGTACTTGTTTTAAATAATTAGCAGGAGTTGAGAGTGTGAGATTAAATGTGGTGTCGGGAGAATCAATTCAACTTGGTTGATTTTGACATTTTTCAATTCCACTCAAAAATTTCACGGTGTCGGCTAAGTCAATTGAATTAGTTTCAATTAATTGAATCAAGTTGTTTCAATTTTGATTTTTTGACAACAGAAATGTCAGTATTATAAAAATAATTTAAACGAAAAATTTTTTTTAGTTTTTAGACGATTTATTTTGTGCTGCATTATATTTACTACTAAAAATTTTTGCAATGAGTTTTTTGTGGTTGCTTTCATTAGATTGATTAATTTTTCTAATTGTTTCCTGTTGCTGAAACATTTTTTCCTGAAAATAATAAATAAAAATTTTCATATTTATATAAATTATTTATCTTTATTTACCTTTCTAAATTACTCATTTTAATTTTTCTTTAAATTTTTAAACACAAACAACGCCAATAACAGAATAATTTTAACAGAATAGATTTAAACATAAACAACGCCAATGCCATAATGTAATTTCAAACACAAAAATGTATTTGAATTTCAAAGTCGACTCAGACGACTTTAAACAACATAGATTGATTTCCCCGACACCGATAGTTGACTCAAATCGACTTAAGTTGAAAGTCAAAAAAAAATTGATTCTCTCGACACCACCTTAAAATATTTGAGAATATGCAGCCAATTTTTAATTTATATTTCAAGTGTTAGCAACGACTGAATGACACAGCGGTTAGAGTGCCAACCTTTCGTTCAAGATACCCAAGTTCGGATACCAGTAAAAGTAAAATTTTTATTTTTGAATCAAAAGATTTTGGGGTAGCCTTTAGCCAAATCTCATTCAATAGCAATGTTATATATTGTAACTGTTTATTTGTATAATCATATTAAATAAATTATTATTGTTCAATGCGATAGATGGCACTCAAATAAAGTCAATGTTATTTAAAATTTTTTACATTGGATTTAGGAGATTCATTTTATGATTTTGGGGAATCAAAAATATAAATATATTCATACAAAATATGGATGGGACACAGGTTGATAAGGGAAGCGTTTTTGCAAGATACAGAATTAGAAAGGATTTTACAGTTGGCTACGAAATCAGGACTTTCTCATTTCTGGAATATTTATATGGGAGGCTTATATAATCCCGTTTATCGAAATCTCGTTTTCCCAAAATAAAATTTTGTAAAAAATAAAACCCAGTTCATTTTAGCTCAACTTGAGAGTAGTTTATTAATTTTTTTAAGAAATACATATTATTAGGTGGAATTTTAGAGTTGGATTCAAAGGTAGAGTTTTCGCGTTTTCCAGAATATCCATATGTAATATGAATAGGTATATGTGGAATTCTGAATTAGGGAATATTTTAAAGACGAATTCAAAATCAGGATTTTTCGTACTTTACAGCCCCTTGATATGTTAAACAAGTCTTCAAAATTTAATTCTTTTCAATTCTAATTTTAGAGTACCTATTGTTTTTTTTTTAAATAAAATGTTTTTAATTTAATATGCAATATGTTAATAATATTTTATTCATGACTGTATTATTGTTTTGTAAATAATATAATTAAAATGAAAACACTACAATATGAAGATTTTGTTGTTTTTATCTTGTTTGTTTTAAATGTTATTGTCAAGATATCCTTGTACTTGTATTTTGATCCAGACATGATTACAAAGTAAATTTTTTAAAAATTCTATTCATAAATTTTAATTTAAAATAGTAAATTGTTTGTATCTAAAAGTATAATTTAAATTAAGATTTGAGTTAAAACAATAATTCTGTCTACATGTTTTCACGCTTTAAAAAAAAATACAATAATAAAATTTTATTTAATTTTTTATACAAGCTGCATAAGATCTGACAGGCTTTAAATTTTGGATGATTATATAAGTTAATTCACTTTGTTAAATATGTTCTTTACTTATGTGCCCTCAGACAGCTTGACTTTCGGAATATCGGAGAAAAAGGCTTGATTCGCAAAAGAAAGAATTGAAGAAAACCAAGTTGATTTGTCTAGAATCCACTTTATTCTGTGTTTCTAATTAATTATGCTTATATTTATATTAAAATTAATGCTCATTAGGTATTATGAAATTTGTTTCTTATCAAAAGGGTTTGCAGCCAAAACAGAATATTTTGTGGAATAAGCATATTTTTAATATAGCTAAGAATACTGCCAAATGTTTGGGTTTTTTTTCTTGTTGCAAAACATATTTCTGTCTTAAGGATCTGTGTAATATCTATAAAGCCTATATTCGATATAAGATGGAGTATAACTCCCACATTTGGGCTGACACATCCCTAACTGCTTTGAATTACCTTGACAAAATTCAAAATCGAGCCTTACGCCTAATAGGTAACCCTGGCGAGTAAGTACCACTTACTCAACTTAACTCTCGTCGAAATATTGAAACGATTTCTCTGTTTTATAGATATCGCTTAGGATATGACACTTGCTCTATTGAACTAAAGTCAATTATGCCTCCTCTTAAACAATTCCAAAGTAACACCGGAGGAGTAGCAAGTACTCATTTATTCATTGTACAAATTCCAAGGTGGTTTAAAATTGGTTATGGAAACTCATTTGTCGTGAGGACTGCAAAGATGTGGAATATGCTTCCATCTAATGTGTTCTCTTCTGTTAATAATGTCGCATATTACAACATGCTAAAATTTAAAACAAATCTTTAATAATTTGCATGATTATATATTTGGTATTTTGATGTAAAGTATTTTTTTGTGTGGTATTATGAAGTTGAGTCAGATGCGTGTGTTAAATTATATATCAATATCTATATAGCAGTTCCTCGATGTTAAATTCTTGGATGCTTGTAGTTTATTTGAAATTTGACAATATTAAGCTTAAAATTATGAACTTTTTTAAAGTAAAATGAAATTACTTTTAATTATTAATTATTAATTGTACATTGTATTCAAAACAACAGTTTGAATCAGTTTAAATCATGATTAACAAAAGTGTCCAATTAATTCTGAATGAAGTTTCAATTCAAGATACAAAGAAAAAAAACTAATTTTTAAACTTTTATTAAGTATCTCATAAATTTTTAAAATAAAATTTTTATTAAAATTAATTTATATTATATACTTCACAATCTCATCTCTTTTTCAATTTATTCAATTTAGTTTTGCTTTAATTTAATTTTTTTTTTTCCAAAAACTAATAAAAAAATAAAAACAAGAATTTTTATATTGAAAAATGTCTAACAAATCTTAAACTTTAGCAACTTTTAACTTTATTTAATTTTTTTTTATGTATTTTAACAATTATAATAATATAGTAATAATATTACTAACTTGTTAATTAATTTTCTGTAGAGTTCTTCAACTGTTATGTGCTAAGAGTTATAACTAAATAGGATAATTATAATAATACAATAATAGAATATAATTTCATGAATTTGTTACTGTTAAAGTCTTAAAAAATTATAATTTTTAAAAATATATTATACAATTTGACCAAACATGTCATAGAAAGCACGACAGCAGGAACGACGGACATAGAAAACATCGAACACCACTCATTGAAACTATAAGCAGTTACTTTGCTTCCATATTGCAGTAAGGATTTGACACATGCCTCGAAGATTCTTATTTTAGTTCCACGTGCTATGTGTGTTGATTTCCATTCTGCCCATAGCCTTCCGAAAGCACTTCTAGCTTTTGTTGTTCTGTGTTCTATGTTCGCACTACCATCTTTTGTTATTATGCTTCCCAAGTACTCAAATTCTATTACCTCTTCTATTGTGTTATTTATTCTTAAAATTTGGTCTTGTTAATGTTTATTTTCAAGCATATTTTTGCAGCTTTTCTGCAAATTTATTGATGGTGGTCTGCATTTCTTCTAATGAGTGGGTTAGTAGAACTATGTCATCAGCATATTCTAGGCTCTGCAGTTTCTGTGAGAGTTGCCATCTGATTCCTTTACGTAGTGCTGTTATTTCACTCATGCATTTATCGAGCTCTGTTATGAATAACAGTGGCGGTAAGGGGTATCATTGTCTAAATCCTATTGTTGTTGTGATTGAAGTACTGAGCTTACCATTGTTTGATACAACTGTTTTGGCATTGTTGTACAGGGCTTTTATCATGCCTATGATTTTTCTAGATCCACGAATATACTATACCCAAATTTAATGTGCGAAACTTCCTTTTTACAGTAATTTCTTATTAGAGAAGCTTTGAAGCCAGTTTTTGAAATAAGTTTCGTAGAAATATGTTTTCCGGAATAATAGAAATTTATTAATCCATTTTCTAATTCCTTTAACTATTATAACTACGATTAGTTTGTTTAAAGTTTAGCTATTAATAGGTTAGAAAATAGTTAAAACATGCTCTGGCTATCACACAATACCAGTTTGAAACTAATTCCAATCAAAATTCTAACATTTGCTGGTAGTTGCGTTCCATGAATCGTTTCAAATGTAAGCGCCAATGAAATATTCACTTGAGTATAAAAATAATATTCGATATTTACAGTAACAATCAGAAGCATTTCACTATATTTAAGTTGACAAAAAGAAAAAAATAAAAAAAAAAAATTTATAATGAAATAATAATAAAAATAAAACGAAACAATTTATAACTGTTATACAATCGTTTATCTAGATTTTTCGAAAAACTTCATCTCATTAAAAGTTTACAACTTTACCTCTATCTCTTTCTTTCATTTTGATCAAACATGAGTTTTTATTTTTTTTTTTTTTTCTCACTATCTATTTCAGTTGGTCTTTAAGTGAAATTAAATTCAATAAAAAGAAAAAAAAAAAGGAATAAGAATAAGAAAAATAAAAAATTACAAAAAAAGAAAATGCTAACAAGGAAAAACATCAGGAAATGTTTTTAAAAAAGGAAAATTGTTAAATATTGAGAATAGTTTTGTAAAGTAATAATTAGAAATTTACATGGTTACATCCTTTTCAATTATAAAATATTCTACAGATTGTACACACAAGTAAACATATATAGATATATATATTTTATACCATTGTATTATATATGGAATTTTGACATTTATTATAATATATATATATTTGTGTGTATATATACATAACTTTTTATTTAATATACAAAATTTTATGTAAAATATTTAAAAATATAATTAAAATATGCATGAAGTGTAAAAGTTTTTTACTAGCAAAAATTTGAACTTTTCTAAAATTTTTGTAGTATAAAATTTATTAAGTACTACAGGGTATTCAAAAAATCATGATATTTGGTAAACAAATTTTTTAGTTAAATTAATATTTAAATTTTAGTTGTTATTGAAATATTTTTTAGAATTTTAAATATAATTTCGAATTGAAGATTCAAAAAGACGCTTGAAGATGTCCAATAAACATTATCATCCTTTTACAGTATGACTTCCTTTGTTTTCTTAATATTAAAATAAATATTTTAACTTATAATTTTCTTAATCATATTTTGTTAGAATGGAATTTAGCTCTTAAAGATCAAATAACAAATACATAGAACCACCAGAGCTGGCATTTTTCAAATACCAATACAAGTCAAGTGCCAGTCCTAATACTGGAAAAAATATTCAGTAAAATTTAAGTATTGTAAAAAATATAAGTACCAGTAAAATTACTGATGGTACTGGAAACTTTTACTGCTTTACCACGTGCTTTCCAGTAACACCAGTATCAATCAGTATTGATATTGGGACATTACCAGTACCAGTACAGTACTAATAATTTAATTTACTTTAGCTAAAACAATACTTAAATTTTGCTGAACATTTTGTCCAGTAATAGTACTGCTACTGCATTATTTACTTAAGTACAAATTACTGGAATTTCCCAAACTCTGACAACCACATTGTTTAATACTTCTTTTTAATTTAAACATAATAATGCATGGAAGTAATCAAAACTAAAAATCATTTAAAATATCCGATTTTTTCCTATTAATAACTTTAATTTAATTTCTCTAACATATGTTTTACTTGTCTGATATCTCGCTTCCTATAAACTTTTTAGAAATATTAAAAAATACTTAAAACCCATTTTATTAATGTATTGAAATGCAAAGAAGTTCAGCCATAAGCTGCAAGAATACATACTTAAAGAATTTTTTTTAAATTTCCTAATGATTCATAATATGTTAATACTCCGGAAAAGGGGGTAATCCAAATTTATTTACTAACTACAAAACCCCTACTATTATTCTGAAATATAAATTTAGAATATAAAATATTCTAAAAAAAAGGTTTCGAGTAATTCTCGTTTTTAAGAGCTATTGGTTTTTGTGGTATTGTACATTATTAAGAATCTTAAAGTCTCAAAACTGGGGTATTCCCTTTTTTTCTGACCTTTTTAAAATTATTAATATTATTACACTTATATTAATTCTAAAAGCTATATTTTTCCAAGAGTAATAAAATTCCAGTAATCTGTTTAAGTAAATCAATTTAATAATTGCATTAATCTATTAAAGTAATCCAAATAATTTTTAGACATTATGATCCACAAAAAAAACCAAAGTTACAAAGCTTTTCGATAATTATCAAAGTACCTCAAGTATTTTATTTTGAATATTTATAAATGATACCAACAAAACAATAGACACCCTTAACTTAACTTGTTAAAGCATCACGTTTTTAACACAAAAAAATTTTTAATTAAATTTTGGAAATTACATAGCAACAGAGAGATCTATGTATTATTTAAGATTTATTATAAAATGTCCTTCAAAATGAATAATAAATTAAAAAATTTTTGCTAAAACTAATTATTTGCTAATTAATAATTTTCAGGCCTAATTATAAATTTTAATCCTAACAAAATGTTTTAACACACAAAAAAAAAGGATCTCAAACTTCACTCTGAATATTAAACCTAAAATGTCCAAAGGATCTGTTTTGTTAAAAAAAAAATAATAATAATAAATTCTTTATTTGAATTATTTTGTTTGTTGTTGTTTTTTTTATTTTTTTTTATTTTTTTTCATTTTACCCAAATAATTTTTTTTTTTTACAAATTTTTTTACGTCATTTGACAAGTTTTAAATTTCTTTTGACATATTTTCTTTTAGCAACTGAAAAATTTCTTAGAAATTTGTATTTTTTTTTTTTCCCCAAACAAAATTAATAAATCAAAATAATGAAATAAAAAAATGATTGTAAAAAACAAATTAAATATTAAGAATTTTTAGAAGAAAAAAAGAAAATTGTTTAAAGTGGGTGTCTAGCCTTTAATTTTGATTTTTCTAACACTGAATCTGACATATTTTATTTAATTTTGACATTTATTTAATATTTTTTTTATAATTTAATTTTAATGTCAATAACAGTACATTTTTATGATATGTCATTTTATTAATTTTGTTCTTTAAAATTTATTTTGATAATTAACACCAAACAAATTATCAAAGTAAGTGAAAAATGTTTCAAAAAAATTAAGTGGTATTCAATTAAATAATTTATTAATTTTACAATCAAAACATTTAAAATTTAATAAATTTAATTTATTTAAAATCAAATAATGTGATATTGTAATTGGCAAATTTGAATATTTCATAGATTTTTACTTGAAAATTAATCAATATTATTTCTTAAATATTTGTGTCAGACTATTGCTTGAATCAAGCATCAGTAAATATTGCTCACTTAGTGAACCATCACAATAAACTGAAAGTCATCATTTACAAGGGTTAGTGTGCTAGTAAAAGAATGCTTCTCTACTATTAAAACTATAAAATAAAATTAATTAAGTTATTAAAATAAAAGAAAATAAACTTAAAATTCATGCCAACAATAATGAGCCTAGCATTACAAATACAAATGCAAGTTAGTTTACGAATGCTAAATCAGTCATATCAACTACGTGAACTACTCATGCTTCCGTAAAGTCTGGCTCTCAATAATAGTTTGTTATAACATTAGTATCAAAGAGCTCAGACATTAAGTTAGTCTCTCTTAACATACCCGAAATTGGCTCGAATTTACCGTAGTCTGTAGAGTGGTGTAAGATGTTAAAGAGCTCGACAGATCTTAAATTATTCAAATTTTCCCTAAATATCATTTGTTCACGAATAACAGGAGATTTAATTTCACCGCGAATAATTTGCTGAAAAAATATTATATTCGCCACCAGACGGCGTGATTGAAGGAAATTCATAATGATATTTATTACCATATCTTTTCTAAGTGTATTTCAGAAAGTATCAATTGTAATTCAGATTAGTCAATTTTAATTCAGAAAACGTAAATTGTAATTCAGCTTAGTCAATTTTAATTCAGAAGGGACTTAAATATTTAATACATATTTTATACGCAACTTTTTTAACACATAAATTAACATTTTAAAGATTTCAGATACCAAATACAAAAATAAGAAATAGAGAGGAAGGAATAATAATTTAGTTTTTTATGAAAATTGCTTATTTTTAGGAATTTCTTATATAAACTGTATCCGAAATTTATTTCGTCATTTAATTTTTAAATCATTGTGAATTGATATTATTTTGATTCATAAAACATTTATGCAAATGCTTTTTTGTGCAAAATTATATTTAATTTGAATTATTATTATATTTTTTTAATAATAATTCAATTATGTATCATATTTTATAAAATACATTTGTATTTCGTTAATGTCTTTTTATTTAAGTAAATTTGTTAAATTGTATTAAAAAGTGATAATTTGACATTTTGACATTACTCAAACACAACAATAGTAACAATGTAATCATTTTGACAATTCACAATAAGTATTTCGAGTTTTTGTATATGTATTTTGGCAATCATATGAATCAAATATGAACTGGGGAAATACTCTTTCTTAGATTTTTGTAATTTTATCAAATTGTGACAACTATTAATAATTTACACATACATATGAAAAATTATAAAGTTATGCAAAAGTGAACAAATAATTAATATTATATTTGAGTAATATTTAATTTTTTTAATTTATCAACTAATTTTGCACACTCTGTTACTATTTCAGAAGAATAATTGAATACAATTAAAACAATTTTTATTTTTGAAAAAAAAAACAAAACAAAATATTAAAAAAAAAAAAAAAAAACTAGAAATAAAAGATGCGTTAATAATTTGTTCAATAATATCATTTCTTACAAAAACAATAAAGTTCAAATGTTAGTTTGTTTTGTTCATTATCTGTATAAATTATTTTCTAGAACTTTTTTTTTTTTATTTTATTTAATTATTTCCAGTTTACTTTTTTTTAAAAAAATTAAAACTTTCAATTTCTGTAATTTTTATTTTTAATTTAAAAAATAAATATTTTTGTTTTTAATTTTCAAATGCACCATTTTATATTTCGAAAATTTATAATAAATAATAATAACATTTAATATTATTAAAATTATAAAAACTGCAGTTGATGAATGGAAAATTTTCAATTACAAAAACAAAAATTCCTATACTTTGTTTTTAATATTTCAAAGCTCTTTCTGTTTAAGACTTTTCTTTAAATTTTTTTCTTTAATTTATTTTCAAAAAAATAGAAATTTTACTTTTTAATGAATGCAATAATGTTATTTGTTCATGAAGTTAAAATAAGAATTATATAAAAATCTGCAGATTCCCGCATACCAAAGAAAATAGGAAAATAGATAGAAAAAAACCAGTAGAGAAGCCGAGAAATCGATGGATTGATGCCGTCAAGTTAGGCGCTGTATCAATGCTCCAAGAGCAAAATTAGATAACTGCTGCACAAGATCGAGTGAACGGAAGACAATGATTAAGGAGGACAAGGTTCAACACCGGACTGAAGAGCCATAAAAGAGAAAGAGGAATAAGAATTACTTATTTATAAAATTATGCAATTTTTGACTTATACAAATGGCACTCTTAAATAAAAGACAAAACTATTAGTCCAGAATTTAGCTTTTATCATGATACTATACATTTATAAATAAATAAATAAATATTTCTATTTTAATATTTTAAAACAATTCCAAAAGTTTAAGACAGTTTTTTCATGTAAAATGTTAATTTTTAAAAAACAAAAACAAAAATTAAAGTATAAAACAATTTTCACTGATTTAAAATATAAATTATTGCTCAATTTGAAAAAACACCTGGCACAAAAATAGAATAGAAAATATTATATACATATAGACATGCATACTTATAGGGGTTATTTATATATTTTTTAATTTTTTAAAAACGGTTTGAAAATTTTCCACCAACATTTAAATTTGTTTTCAAGGAATTTTCTATTAAATTGAAAAATAACTCATTTCTATACTTTTCGAAAATGTATTTATATAATTTAAATATATATGTATACAAATATATATAAGAAAAAAATTTGATATTTTAAGATAAAAATTAATCTGGAAAACTCTTTAGTATATTTTAAAAATAATACATATATTCATACTTATATACTTTCCAAAGAAAATTCATAAAATGTTAAAATTAGGCAAAAATAAGACACTGATAATAATAATTCTCGAAGGTAATTTTGATTAAATTGTAACACTTGACTTCAATTTAATTCAATATATCTTTAAAGTATATAGGAAAATTAAAAAAAGCTAATTATTGATAAGATGAGATTATAATCGAAATAATTTTGTATATAAAATTAATTGTTTATTTATTAATTACCAGGGAATCGTATATAATTTATTTCATATAATGAAAAATTAGGTGAATTAATATTGTATATATATATAATAACAAAATAATTGTAAATGATTAAATCAATTGAGTAAAATTATTTAGAAACTTAACAACAATTATAGTATTAAAATTTGAATATCAAAATAATCTTGTATATATGTATAATAAAATATATAGAATATAGATTAACAAAAAAAAATATTATAGTAATGTGTATGTTGAAACTTTGGTCTACATGAGTGCTGTTATACAATAAAATACTATAGCAGGTACTTAAGATTATGACTAAGAAATTTAATTTCATAATACTCTTTAATTAACTTAAATCAAGGAACCACAGTGGGGTAGTAGGTAAGCAATTAGCTTATTACGCAAGAGTGTGGCGGGCTAGTAATTAAATATTTGATTGAAAAAAGCAGGTCCCTAGGCATAACAATATCATTAGTATATAAAGTTTCTTATTTTTAATTTTTAAAATCTAAATTTAAAATTAATGTGTTATACTAATCTCATAATTTAATTTAAAAATTAGTCAAACTAAAAATAGTTCACTTAAAAATATGTTCAAACTAAACACTGTAATTAAAAATTAAATCAGGGCCATCAGTATGGTTTATTGAAATCATCTAGTTTTGACAATCTTTAGATGTTAGAATAAAAAATGTCTCTTTGCAATTACATTGATACATGTACATGATTAACATATCATGAATTGAATCTTAAACAATGACTGTGTTATAGCTTTTATAAAATTTATGGACTAATTCATCATTTAATACTAATGAACTTTTCAGTAGACATGCAGTATTTCATTGTCTAGACAAACCTTTGTGGAAACACTCCTAGAAATTTTATATTAAACAATACTACATTCATCTTAGGGGATTTTGAAGCGTTTTTTGTACTCGCGTAGAATAAAATGACTATATCTGAAAGATATTTTAATTTTCTTTTCTTTTTCAAAAATTTTTAACTTTAAACTACAATTTCTTCAAAACGGCAGCACAAATCTTCACGAAGTTAACGTTAAAATATTTTTCAGACCTTCACCTTTATTATTAGCTGAACTTACTGAATATATAAACACTTAACAGATGTCAAATATAAAGTTTTATATAGAAACGGACCAAAACAACAAAGATTCTTTTAATTTTTTTTTCCTTATCGTACTTTAAGTATAATATGCGCCAGAGGGACAGATATTTTTTGAAAGCTGGCAGTACCTACTATCTTTTAGATATATTACTTTGATCCTGCGCGGGTACAACAAACGCCCCATCGTAAGATAGAGATAAAGAAGAACGTTATATAAAAAAATATTATAGTATAATATTTATTCCTTATTCCTTACTTTAGAATACAATTGGCCTGAAAGAAAACTTGTTACAATAACTTCAAACACTTTTTAAATTTTTATAATTAAATTTTAAATCAAATTTTACTTTTAATAAAATTATTAACAACAAATTTAAATCTGTAATAAAATAATTATCATAAATATTAAAAACTAAACCCAAAATTAGTAAATTAATTTAAAAAAAAATCTAAATTAAAACTATTTTTAAGTTCAAATTTATTTTGTAAATCTTATCAATAGAGAATGTTTTTATTTTAACTAATTTTAGACCACAAAATTTAATCCTTTTA
The DNA here is from genome assembly GCA_963082915.1 of Dolichopus griseipennis. Lineage (NCBI taxonomy): Eukaryota > Metazoa > Arthropoda > Insecta > Diptera > Dolichopodidae > Dolichopus > Dolichopus griseipennis. The sequence goes on along the minus strand of OY720443.1, from coordinate 13,761,545 downwards.
CCAAAACTTAAATACAACTTAAAACAATTTAAACATATGTACATAATATATACATTTATATACAAAGTTTAATATTAAAAAAATCTATTTAATAAGTTATAATTAAGAATTAATTTATTTTTTCTTATTTTATAATTTTTTTTTTAATTTTTCATAATTGCTAGGACATAGCAATGACAAAAACAAATATAAACAAAAACATAACAAAAGAAAAACAAAAAAAAAAAACAAAAAATCAAAATCATTTCAACCAATTTTTATTGACCATGAATGACTATTAAAACAATAATAATAACAACAATAACAATATATAACAATCATAATAATAATAATGAAAGAGCACCACTCCAAAAATTGTTATGAAACAACAACTACAACAACAAAAATAACAGTAACTGCAATAATAAAAGGAACAAAAAGCTTAACTAATGATGACAAATTTATATATATATATATATATCAATATCGGTTTATATCCTTTTTATTTTAATTTTTAGTCCTTCGGCTCTTTCTATTACATTGTTTAACATAATTAATGTTTTGTTGTTACATATATATATAATATATATATTTTACAGTTATTTGTTTTTTATGTATATTATTTTGTAAAACGTGGAAATTTCATTGGTGAAATTTGTTTTTTTTTTTTCAATTTAAAATATATGTTTATAAAATGAGACCTCTACAGTTTTCTGAATTACATAGGTCCCAAAAAAAAAAAACTAAATATCAAAAAAAAAACAATGCGAAAACGCGCACTGTGTTCAAACAAGTTTTTAAGGAATATATTATAGTTTGATAATGGAGATGCAGGATTCTCAGTTACATTGAATTTGATGGTTGACTACAAAATAAAGGGTTCAATAATTTGAAAATATTAAGAAAGATGTCAGAACAAATTACGAAGTCTAAATTTACTTTGAACTGTCAAAATAACTTGGATTTAATAATGTGATACATAGGTTAGAATAATTCTAATAAAATTTTTGAAAAAATTATTCGAATTTTTAAAAACCAAGAATTTAGTAAATTAATTAAGTTACTCATTCACCTAATCAAAGTCCTTCAGTTTAACAGGTCTTAAATTAAAATTTTAAATTAAACATTAGATATAATACATAATTACAAAATTGAATTTAATTTTAACTATGTTCATTGTCTTAGAAAATATTCATATAAGGAAACTAATTTTACATTAATGGTGGTGAATTAATAGCCGCTTTGCTTCTGACGTTTCTTCTAGTGTCAGATTCTAAATAAAATATAGAACTAAAGCGTCGATTTATTATTATTTATATTTCAAAATGAATTAATTAGTTGTTTACATATATCATTGAAAATAATTTTAGTAGGTTGATGATAAGTTATAAAATAAAAATAAAGTATTTAATATTAAAAGAAATATTGTTTAAAAAACAAAAAAAAATTCAATGTCAACGCGAGCAAACGCCGCTTTTCTGTTAAGTTATACTTAAATCAATGAATTTCACTTAAAAGTCAAAGCGACGCTAGAAGTGACATGAGCATTGGATTATCGCCTGAAGAAATTAAAATTAAGTGAGTTTATTTCTATTACCTTCAAAATATACATTAAATTAAATTTTTACAACATACAATTACAACTATGTGTACAATTACAACTATGTTATGTCAATTTTTGAAAATATAAATATATATACACATACACATTATATATGTATTAGTAGTAAATGAACTAAAGACCATAAAATGTATAACTTTAAAACAAACATGAAATAATTTGAACCCTGTTCAACTGTTGTTCAAAGAAACAACAACTTCAAAATGGTGTTTTTCCTTTTTTCCCCTCTGTTATATTTTTCAACACAAAAGAATGTAATGTTATGTTAAGTTATTTTGTTATAATGTTTCATTGCTTCTGCTTATTTATTGTTTAACATCATAATGAATCAATTCGTAAGCAAATTAACTTCCAAAGAGTATTTTTAATGAAATTGTTTGTATAAAAGCACACACATATGTTTACTAATATTTATTTATTATAACATTTAGAATATGTACGTAACGTGTAATGTACAGATTGACTAAGTAATGTTATGAACACTCTTCAAAAATTTAAAAAGGAAGAAAATTTGTTTAGAAAATATTTATTAATTAAACAAAATCACAAAGTCGCTAAAGTTATAACTTATAAATAAATGATGGTATCATAGAACTCAATAATGTTTATAATTATGTAAAAAATAAAAAAAAAATAATTATAAAAATGTGCTCGATCTATTTACAAAAAAAAGGAATAGAAGGCCAATTTAACATACATCTTGTAGTTTATCAATGGGTGTACATATCATCGTTGGCTATTCTATATATAACCACGTTTATACATTTCTAATGTTATTAATAAAAACAAAAGTTGTACAATTGGTAACTAAAGAATTTTTGCATTTTTGCAAAACCATTCCTACCACAATTTTTTAAAAAATTAAAATTAGAAAATGAAATACAAAAATGTTGTAATTCTATTTTACTTTTTCTTTTTATTTTATAATTTTTTTTTTTTTATAAAATTCTAAAGGGTATAAACAAATGTTTTTTTTTTAAATTATTTTAATTCTTATTTTGTTTTTCTGTGTATATTTTTATTTATTTTTTTTTTTGTATATTAACATACGTTTTTACACTGTTATGCAAAATAATGATTACATTAACATATTTTAATTATATTAAGTTTTTTTTTATTTAAAAAGGAAACATCCTTCAATGTTTTAAAACTCTTTAACTTGTATTTTTTTTTTTTTAAGCGCTAACTGTTCAACTGTTCGACTAATAAGCCTTTCGATACAATAGGTACATGTTGGAACACAGGGTCATATTATATTCGTATTTTTAGAATTCATCTTAATGAATTCCGCATATTAATTAAACAAGAGATAATACTAGGCCTTATAGCATGTAGAAACGTTTTAGATTTCCAATAGATAAAAGGCAATTTTTAGCACATTTTCAAAAAATTTTGTAAAAATGTGCCTATATAGCTTCACTCTGTCCGTCCGTCCGTATGTTTACAAAAACTTTTACACCGTTTGATATAGAGAAAAGAAATTTTAACCATGGGTAGTTTTTGCAAAAAAAATAATTTCGTAGAAGAATTTTTTTCTGTAGCCCCACCTGTTACGGGGCTACAGCCCCCCAAAGTTGGAAAAAGCCCTATATTTAAATTGTTATAACAAGAATTCTGTTACATATATTGTCAATCTGAAAACGGCTAATGATAGCTGGTTTCATAAACTTTATAAATTTTTACAAGGCAAATGTTTAGGATTGCCATACGGTACTAAAATTTAACATTACGCAAAACTCAATTTTCGCAAAATTTTTGGTCACACATATCTTCTGAACGGTTCAAGCTAGGGTCTTGAAATTGGGAGGAGTTAGATACTCAGAAATTAGTAGGAGTCGGTTAAAAAATTTTTTTTGTCAAGCCCCCTATTTAGGAGCTATAAGGGCTCGAAAATTGAAATTTTGCTATTTTTAAACACCTGTAACTTGAATACCTTTTTTTTTTATTAATATACAAAATATAAAGGTCCAATATTATATTTTAACATATGTTAAAGGTTTTTCTTAAATTTAAAAGGGGTTCCTTAAATTGAAGAAAGTGTCTCTTAGTTTTACCCATTTTTGCTTAGATAATAAAATTCTAAGTAAAATTCCAAATTTTTGTGTAATTCACAATTTAATTCCTAGAACCTAAAAAACTAGAGTATGAGAGGGGGGGGGGAGTTGAAGTTAGATTCTTGAGAAATTTGGCAACCTTCCCCATTGAAGGGCTATAACAACTTTTAAATAAAAAATTTACTGTTAGCAGTAAATTTTATAAGTCAGTAGTAACTATTTTCAAGTAAATATTTCCAAAGTTAAATTCAGTATGTAATACAATATAATTTTGAAAATGTGCTTTTTTAAAAACCCTTGGTTTTTTTTCATCACTTGTTTTTTATATTGTAATATTTTTTATTTATTCTATATCTGTGAGTTTTTATAGATATACAATTATTAATTATTGATTAAGCCATTAATTAGAACCCATTGCGAGTGGTAGCTGAGTTGAGTCGAACACCAGAAAAGTTTTTTCACATTTCACTTTAGCTGGAATTCAAACCCGGGCCTTTCGCATAAAAGGTCGGCACTCTAAGCACTGTGCAACCCAGGGCATTACTAAAATCATTGTACATCACATCTGTTTGAAAACTATCCTTCATATATTATTGATAAAAGTAAAGGTAGATTCAATAAGATTAGTAACAGTTTGTTAATGCTTTAGCAAGCCATGTTGTAGTTTATAAGGTCTTAAAAAATAAGTTCAATGATCTTAAAAAGAATCAAATACAATTAATTGAAAAAATTTTTGGAATAGATAATAGCTTCGCAATTGAACGATAATTTGAAAAGTTGTTTTTAAGACGTTTTGTGACCAGGATCAATGAGAGGAGTCTTCCAAATAAAAAGAAAACTACCAGAAGTTAAAACTCTAAAAATTACTTTAAAATTAATATACTGCTAGAGTTCTTATAATCCATTCAAAAGGAATTACAATAAGTTTTCATTTTAAAATTAAAATGACACTGGTTATGGGAATTAACTTGAAGCACGTACTGTCAATCAGTACTTTCAATGTCAAAAGAACCACTTCTGATTTCCACTTCTAAATACATAGGCTTTTCACATAGCTCATGTGATATTTGATTCTTATATTAAAGGCCAAAAATCTAATTTTATGTGTATTCAATATATGTATATTCATAGATTTAAAGTGTTCTATACCCTAGATACAGACTTTAAATAATAATATTTGAGATTGATTCTCTGAAGATCCCCTTAACTTTATTGCAAAGTATTTAGTCATGTGTTTACTTTTTTTTTTAAATTTTACAGTGCCTTGTTCAATTTCTAAGTCTACTACTAAGCCTTAAAATAATTAAATAAAAAGTATTTTAAAAATTTTAAATAAACTAAATAAAATTAAAATTAATAGAAATTCTGAAAACAAATAGTAATGTATAAATTTTCAATTTTAATTTAACTTCTAAAAGATTAAAAAAATATTTAAATATACTAACAACATTTTTGTTGCTTACTGTACTTTTGTATGTTTATTTTTAAAAATTTTTATAAATATATAAGTACTTAAATATTTGGTTTTTCTTTGGTTTTGTATACACGCATATTTAGTAGCTGATGATGCAAAAGAATGAAAATTGTCCTTATGGTAAAATAACACAAATACCATAAACACAAAAAAAAAAAAAAACAAAAAGAAAAAAGGAATTGAAAATACAATACAAATAATAAAAATAAAAACAACGAAAGGCATAAACTCAACACTCTTCACAAAATGTGTGTATTTATCATTTGCATTTTGTAAAATTTACTTTTATTTTATTTTTTTTTTTATTTTGAAATACCAAAAAAAAAAAGGAAAATGTTTTAAACATTTAAAATTAGAACTTTTTGAAATAAAATAAAGTAAAAAATAAAAAAAAATTAAAATAAATACGAGAATTGTTCGCATATTTAAAATATTTACCTTAGTCACTTTAACCTATATAGTCTTATACCTGTACATACAAAATGTATGAATTTAAATTGAATAAATTACAGGACATTAAGTATATTTTTATTTTATGTTTTATTTTTAAATTTATAAAATGCATTCTGTAATTTAAAATAGTATCTGATCCATAGATTTACATTTAATACTTGATTGGTATATCTGTTCGTATTATGTATATATTGACAGTATAAAAATTAAAACTGCACCAAATAATTAACTAAGAACTTCTAAAATACTAACTTTTGCTTAAGATAAAACATTTTTGATTAAAAATTTCCCAACTTCAAAATAAGTTACGAAAATACATACATTTCGAAAATTCTTAAAGAAATTACCCAATGACCATTCACTTCTAGTATCACTTCTAGCGACGCGTTCTAAAAAAAAAGGTGGATCAAATGCTAGTGTCGCTTTATCGTTTTTTTATTTTTCAATCTGAATTTTTTAGATATTTACATAATATATACAGTAAAATTTCGATAAATCGAAACCCCTGTAATCCGAATATCCAATAATCCGAATGACAGTTTAAAAAGCACTAAATATTCTACAATCCGAATTGATTGCAGCTTGGAGATTCTTTAATCCGAATTATGCAGCTTGCAATCTGTTTATTGTTTTTATGCTTTCGTATGAATATTTTTAAAACACAATTATTAACAGTTAGGTTTTTGTTGTATGCGTTTTTGTTTTTATGAAGTCTTGAAGTTTTAATTTAAATTTATTATTGTTAGTTTACTTAAAATATTTTAAGTATCAGAATGAACAAAAAAAAAACTATAAATTGAAATATAAATTTGAAATATGGCACAAAAACGAACCTCACAGAACTTTAACTCTTTATGACTTATTATTTTTAATTTTAGAGAGTTTTTGGAATACATCTTTACTTGCTAGACTCGTATCCACCAATCCGAATATAACGTTAATCCAAAAAGGGATATGCAATCAATTATTCGGATTATCGAAATATTATTGTATATTATTTTAGTAGTAGAGTTATTTAATATTATTCATAAATACTTAAAGAATAAATAAATAAAGGGAAACAACAACGAAAAACTGTTGCGATCTACAATTTATAAAAAATAAAAAATTAATGTGAACGTGCAAAAGCTACGAATAAAAGTTGCTTTATTCTACCGCTTTTCTATTTGATAAAGTTCCATTTAAATAAATGTAATCAACTTAAACGTCAAACCGACGCTAGAAGGTACGCGCCATCAAGGATAGCGTCATTCCCGTTCTTTAGCAAAAGATATCGCCTATTTCACAAGTTTCACAATTTGAGATATATAAATATATAAAAATTTTTTTAATTATTCAATTCTATTTCATTTTTCAAACAATTTATTTAATTTACAATTAACATTTAGTTAAATATTTTCTATTTAGTTAGAGTAATAAGTGTTTCTGTGTCAAAAACACTTGTTCAAAAAGAGAAGAATTACTACACATGTCACAATATTGAACTCATTTTAAAATTGAGATAAAAGTTATTTCTACATCTGTGAGTTATATTTTTCAAATTAAATTATTTGCTTACATTTTAATAAAAATTAAATATAATATTACATATTTATATACGTTTAATTGTTATTATATCAACATAGAATCATAGCTGAATAATGCCGGACTCCAGAAAAGTGGTTTTTCACTTATGTTGTGAATGATACCATTCCTCATTCCCATTCTCACTCAATGAATTAGAGGTTTTATCACAGAGCTTAAAATTTTAAGATTTAGTTCCTTTCACTTCACCGCTCATTCGAGTTTACACTAGGCTAGGTCACTAGGCTATTCGATTGTCTAAAAATTACGCTACCTTAAATTTTTTTATAATAACGCCAAAATATAACAAAATACTATTTATATTTATTAAGTGTTTAAAAACCAAACAAATATCTTCTTAAAAAACTTCTCAACTTCTATGTCCACAACTGTAATTGCACAAAATTTCTATATATAACGGATAATTAAAAATGAAAAATGCATAATGATGAAATTTTGAAAAAAATTTTAAATAACCAACAAAAAAACAAAAAACAAACTAAATTCAAATAACTGGTAAAAAAACGGATTATAAAAACAAGTGATGAGAATTAAAAGATATTAAATTTTTAAATTTTTTGGAAAATTATTTTGCAAATTTGAACCATCGAAAGGAAAAAATACAAAATTTTCAAAAACAGTTAGTATATATATATTTTAATATAATTGTATAATATAGTTTCTATTCTATTTTTATTCCAATAATTTACGGTTTATTTAAAAAGGTTTTCTATTGTTGCAATTAAACAATAACAAACGATTAAATGATAGTTAAAAATACGTGTTTAATCCTAAAAATGTACAATAAAATTAAACAAAAGAAACATTTAAGCAACAATAACAACAACAATAAAAAAATAATTATAATTTATTTTATTTTCTATTTAAATATATATATATATATAAAGTATATATATATATGACAATTATAATAACCAACTATTTTAAATTTTAGAAAATATAAAAAGGGATATACTAATATAAAGAATAATTAAATCGGTATTAGTGGTATTAAATATGTAATATAGTATAAAATTTATTTTTTTTTTATTTATTTACAGATGAATTAATGATGATTTTGTGGAGAAACTATTGAAATATATATATATATACAATTATAAATTATATATATAAATATATATGTATATTTTCATAATAGAATTAAGGTTTATTAAGTGGAATTAATATAATAGAAAAATAAAAAAATTATTATATAATTTTATTATTTAAAATTTGTAGTAAATAGCAATTAATATTATATATTGATTTAGTTTATATAATGATTTATTAAGGGCCTTATTGATTAGACAGAGTATCAAAGAATAAACTAGAAAATTTAAAAAAAAGTTCTGTGCAAACGAATTGGTTTGAACCATCATTTAACAAATTAAATTAGAAAAATAAACTGTCATTAAAACTTATTTCAATATTTTTAATAAAATTTATCTATATTATATATCTTAAGAAAAGTGTGGTGTCTGTAATTCTTATACTTAATAAAAATAGCTTACGATTTTCAAATGCCAGTACCTCGCAAGTGCCAGTATCGATACTGGAACAAATGTTCAATAAAGTAAAGAAACAATAGCAGTACTATACCTAGTATTGGAAAAAAGTACTAAAAGTACTGGTAATAGTACCATCCAATCTGGTGATTTTTAAATACCAGTACAATTACTGGAACAAATACTCAATAAACTTGAAATAATAATACCGATATTGTAAAAAAATAAGTAACAGTAAAATATTTACTAAAATACTGATACTCACCAGTATATTTTCAGTATCAACTCATCGCAGATCTGATGATTTTCAAGTACAAGTACCAATACAGAAACAAAGACTCAATAAAATTCAAGTACTACTACTGGTAATGGGGAAAAAATATGTACCAGTAAAAATACTGGTTTAAGTACCCACCAGTATTTTTCAGTATCAGTAATTAGTGAATAAAGAAGTACACATAAAACCAGAAACAAAATCTTTAAAAATCTATAAATATTTCAATATATTATAATATTATGCTCGTATAAATTTGAATTTGAAAAATATTCAAAAAGTACTGGTTTCTTATTTTAAAGCCTAAATACTAAATAATTACTTAAAATACTTTATGAATTTTTTTAATTACCTAATTTTATTATGCAATACTGGTAAATACTGCTTAATACTAGTGATGACTGGTTGAATTTGGTTAGTACTGGTTGATACTTATAAAGTCTTGGTTGATAACTGGAAAAATACTGATGGGTATCAGAGTAGCACTACTGATACCTATTTTTTTCAGTAGCAGTATTTGAATTTATTTACTCAGCACTAGTATTTGAATTTTACTAATAGAGTATTTTTTCTAGTACCAGTACTGGTAATAGTTTATTTATTTAAGTAACAAAATAATTGAAATTACCAGCTCTGACTAAAATTATACATTTATTGTATTTAATTAAAAATTAAAACACTGCACTAAAAATTAATTCCATTCCATTCCAAAAAAAAACTTTAAATAAGACATTGCTAATTTTGGTAACACTAAAAGTACAATTGTCGTAATATGAAAGTACAATTGTTGTATAATTTTTTTTTATTCCAACGTACAACGTTCCATTTCCTCAATATGTGTTCTATTTCCGTATTATAACATCTTATATTATCAACAGATACAAAATAATAAATGAGATACATGCATACATATAAAAACTTTGTTTATATTTTAATTTTTATGTTTGTATGATATTATTCCATATAAGGAAAATTTAAAATGAAACCACTCACTAACAGCTACACCACTAGCAACACCACAAAAATAATTCATCCTTGACATATTTCTTGTTAATTTTTCATTCATTACTTACATTTTGAAACACCAAATTATCACATTTTTAATTTAAAGTTCTTATTACAAAAAAAAAAAAAAAACAACAACAAATACATATACAAAATTAACTCAGAAATAAATTTTGTTAAAACTCAATTCACTCTCAATTGATTTCTTGTTTTTCTTTTTTTTGTTTTTGTAAAACCATTAAACCAAGTATAAGGAAATAAGGTCAGTATAATAGTTATAAATTCATATATATTTATATATATAAGTAAATGTGTAAAATGTGTGTGTTCATATGTAAAAATAGTAAATATGCGTAGCTTAATATTAAGTTCTTAACCACAACTTTTTGAAGAAAGGAAAGAGAAAAAATAGACAAATTTTAATTGGGAACTTATTCTCCCCTAAATATAAAATTAAGATTTTAATTTACTTTTTTATTTTTCATATTTTGAAGATTATTTTTTTTAAATGAATCTTACAAAGTTATCTAATTTAACCAGATATGTTCTTAATAATACACATACATTAACCATACATGTCCTTAATTATATATATGTATAATATTTACATATTTAAAAGATTATAAATGTATATATAAATGCAAAAGTTAAAACGTCATATGAAGTTGAAATTTATAATATGATATGTAATAATTTGTTATGTTTGTAATATGGGAATTTCTTTTAAATGTGCCCCTAAAAATATGCAATTAATTTTGAAAAGTAATATTTTTTACGTTAAATTGCTAATATTTATTAATTTAATTTTCTAATTACAAAAAAAAAGAGGAAATGTATTGGGGTCTGTATTGGGAATACACGAAAACGAAAGACTATAATTTTCAATGCTACTACTGCAGTAGTTTTATTTACAGGGAGGCTAACCGTAATTAGATTTGAAAATTTCTTTATAAAAATAATACTTAGATAAAATTTCTCGATCTACTGCTAAAAATCTATTAACATAATGACGTGTACATTAAACCAATTTTAGTACCTAGATTTTTAATAAATTTAGATTATAAAAAATCCATACTGGAGCAAAACCATGTTCTTTAATTGCATTATAACAGACAGACATCATGTACATTTTAATTTAAAAATATTGTTTATTCCTAGGTTAAATTTTCGGATAATGCTTATAATCTTAATGAAAGTTTCTTACACCATTGTTTATTTGACATCTAAATTATTTAAATTTAGTCACAGAAGAATGCATTATTTGATGAAACTTGGTGGTTCTAAATAAAATTTCAAAAGCCTTAGATAAAGTTATCTACCCACCGTATTAAAAAAATTTTTATTAAAGTTAAAAATGTATTTTAATAATAAATTAAAAATTTTTAAAACTCGTTGGCACTTCAAAACAGACAGACTTAATTTACATTTCTTTATAAACTTAAATTATTGAAATATAAAATCAATTAAAAATAAGAAAATAATCTTTAAAAACCTCAAAATTTTGTTGTTTAATGAACAATTATCATATGAAAATGAAAAAATTAAATAAAATTTTCTTATTTTTACCAACCGCTTATATAAAATGTAATAAGCGGTAGTTATTGTTTGCGCACCAAATATTGGACGCTGATATTTTTGCATAAATACTGGTGTGCAGAAACCCATAAAAATTTTTTTTTTATGATATCCGTCTGTGACTACTTATGTGCATATGAACGTACGTGCGTACGATTTTGATGATAATATCTTGAATTGATAAGCTTTTGGAAAAGCCGGGTAAACCCAAAGTGAAAGTCTGAAATTTTTTTCAAAAACCAAAATTCAAACAGAAAAAAATTAAACTTTGAATTGAAAAAAATTTTGTGTGTATGTATTGGAACCTTTCGAAAATATTGTTTGAAATTAGTAACACAATAAAGAGTTTCTTTGTCTTAAATAAATAAATACCATTAAATAAAAAAAATGTATGCAGTAGTTAACAACCTTTGTTTCACATTATGATTTTCTTATAAGAGCGGTTGGTGTTGTGGTGGACACAGCATATTTTTAGCACATTTTCAAAAAATTTTGTAAAAATGTGCCTATATAGTTTCACTCTGTCCGTCCGTCCGTCCGTCTGTCTGTCCGTCCGTCCGTCTGTCTGTCTGTCCGTATGTTTACAAAAACTTTTACATCGTTTGAAATAGAGAAAAGAAATTTTAACCACGAGTAGGTATTACAAAAAAAATAATTTCGTAGAAGAATTTTTTTCTGTAGCCCCACCCGTTAGGGAGTTGCAGCCCCTCAAAATTGGGAAAAGCCCTATATTCAAATTGTTATAACAAGAGTTCTATAAAGTGTATTTTCAATCTGAATATTGATAGCTGGTTTTATAAACTTTATAAATTTTTAAAAGACAAATGTTTAGGGTTGCCATACGGTACTAAAATTTACCATTATGCAAAACTCAATTTTTGCAAAATTTTTGGCTACACATATCTTCTAAACGGGCTAAGCTAGGGTTTTGAAATTTTGGGTGTTGTTATATCCTTGGAAATAAGTAGAAGTCGGTTAACAAATTTTTTTTGTCACGTCCCCTGTTTTGCAGCTATAAGGGCCCGAAAATTGAAATTTTGCAATTTTTAAACACCTGTAACTTGAATACCTGTTAAATTTTTTTTTTTTGTTATTTACAAAATTGAAAGCTCTTTAATTATATTTCAACATGTGTCAAAGTTTTTCTTAATTTTGAAGGGTGACGAAGCTACAGCCCCCGCAAATTTCAAAAAAGCCCTATATTTAAATTGGTATAATAAAAGTTCTGTTAGCTATATTTTCAATCTAAAAAAAGCAAAAGAGAGCTGCTTTTTTAGGCCTAACAAAAATACATCACTAAAATGTACAGGGTTGCCATACGGTACTAAAATTTACCATTATGCAAAACTCAATTTTTACAAAATTTTTGGCCCCACATATCTTCTAAACGGTTTAAGCTAGGGTCTTGAAATTTTAGGAAAAGTTAGATCCTTAGAAATTAGTAGGAGTCGGTTAACAAATTTTTTTTGGCACGTCTCCTGTTTAGCAGCTATAAAGGCTCGAAAATTGAAATTTTGCTATTTTTAAACACCTGTAACTTGAATACCTGTTCAAATTTGTTTTCGTTAGTATACAAAATTTGAAGATCCAAAATTATACTTTAATATATGTTAAAAGATTTTCTTAAATTTAAAAGCGGTTCTTTAAATTGAAGAAAATGTTTCTCAGTTTTAATCATTTTTGCTTAAATAGTAAAATTCTAAATAAAATGCCAATTTTTTGTGGAATTCACAATTTAATTACTAGAACCTAAAAAAGTTGTGGGAAGCGGAGTAGTAAGGATTAGATCCTTGAGAAATTGGGCAACCTTCCCCATAGAGGGGCTATTAGGACCTAAAAATTAAAAAAATTACTGTTCTTATAAGTAAGTAGTAACTTAGTCACCAACGTATATATTTGGTTCCGATAAAATACTCAGTATGAAAAACTGTATTATTTTGAAAATGTGCTTTTTTAAAAACCCTTGGTTTTTTCATCACTTGTTTTAATATGAAATGAAAATTTCTAAATAATTGTTAAGAACGTAATTAAAGAAACGAGTTTGAAAATTATCAGAAAATTTAAATATTTACTATAATTAGAAGTTTCCCTTATTTCCTAGTTTTGATACTAAATTTATAATATGATTTACCAAGATTTTAGCATATATATTTAAATATAATAAAGATATTTAAAAATTTTAACAAACTGGATAAAAATTTTAAAATTTTAGAACTTAAGTAATTTTTAAAGAAAAATTGTAACTGAGATTACCCAAGCAATTGAACATAGCAAATATAAATGAAACATTTAAGAAAATTTTTGATTAATAAGAATGAAGAGTAGGGAAAACCCTTAATTGATGTTAGTTATAAAAAAATAATTATAGCAGCAATGTGATTTAAGTCTGTAAACGTATCAGTTGTAGGTAATAAATTGTTTCTGGTATAAGTCATCTAATAATAAACTGATGAAGTTAATGAATACTAAGACTCGAAAGTGAATAAAAAATGTTTAACTAGAATTTTATCAGATGATGTGCTTTAGTAATTCATAAAACTTGATGTGCATATTAATAAAAGAATTACGGAAATTTTCCTACAGTTTTTCATAACTATGAAAATCTTCATAGCAATTTTAGTTTCTTTGAGAGAATTGAATTTTGCCCATATTCTTCAGAACTTAAGTTCGTCCATTTGCTCTCTCTGCAAAACTCTTCTACAAATAAGTGGCAATCTCTAAGAAAGTACAGAGCTTCATAATCCATTCATCAGAACAATGCGAAACCTTAGGGTGTGATACCTGTGATACAAATGTACAGTTTGGTTTAGATTATGAGGATGTTGAAGGATTTGTCAATTTGGCTTCTGGTTGCCAATCTGGTTTCAAGGATTTGCAAATATGGATTTAAAATATTTAGAATTAAATCTTTTTAATGAATATATTCTATATTCCAATAGGTTTACCAATTCTTATTATACATTCTTAAATTACACTAGAAAACTTTTAAAAATTTTAAAATAAGTTTACCCTGTTAAGACATTAACAAATGTTTTCAAAAAATTAAGATCCGGGAACTTTTGACTTATTTTGGAAATCATCCCGAGAGACTTTTAATCCCAGAACTTATCTTAAATCGCCAACTGAATAGCAAAAAATAAAAATTAAGGCAAGAAGGCAGACGTAAGTGCAAATTATATTATGGAACAATTTTTGAAATGTCTAAGATAAAACCAATTACACATTAAAATTGTTTAGGAAAAAAAAAACACAAAACAAAAAATTGCGAGAAAAATAAATAATAAAACTTTTAAAAACTTAAGCTAATTTATTTAATAATTTTTATTTTTAATAATATTAACAACAGCACATACACTTTCTTACCTCGTCTTTTACTTATATTTAGCTCATGTGACATAAAATAATTTACATTTGTTTACTATATGTATTGTATATATATACAATACATATTGTATGTATACAATACAAATATATGTATAACATTTTATTTTAATATATATAACAACTATATACAAAAATGAATTTATAACATTTCTTTCAAAATTATAAAAACAAAAAATTTTAATTATATTTTTTTTTCTTTTAAATATAAAAACAGTAATTTTTGGAACACTTATATACACATGAACACGTATTATGCACACATATTCTATTACATATACAAAAACAATTGTAAATAAAAAAAAAAAAATTAAATAAAATTATTTATTTTTTATAATTTAAAAATAAGAATTGAAAATAACAAAAAAATTAAAACAAAACAACAATAACAAAAACTAAGAAGATAAAAATTGTAAGTATCCTTGATAAGGATATAATATTTTGATATAATGATAAAAATGTTTTTAAAAAAAAGGAATTCTTTATTGTTTTTGTTTTATTTTTTTTAAAAAAATTAAAAAATTCATTGTACAAAAAAAAAAAGTCAAATTTTATATCGTTATTATGATTGCTGTACTTTTTTTGTCTTGCACTGTAGTTCACCACATTCAATTAAAAGAGAATACGGTAAAAGCTATATACTTAAAAATAAACTAATCATCATTCAATTTACATGTATTAAAAGCTAATTTATATATTTTGTTCTTGTAAAAGCTTTGGAGTCTTAAATACGAAAACCAAGTACCCGATCAAAAAACGAGTAATATGCGGAATATATTCTAAGTATAGCAGGTATACTTAACGTACATATTAAAAATTTTACATTACATTACATTTAACATGTAAAGTGTCAGAATAACAGATAATCGATAATCATCAAAAAATGAAAAGCTTTTCAAAAATCATTGAAACTCTTGTCAAAACAAGTCCTTCGGCTTTCGAATAAAAATTTAAGCACTTTCTAATAACTATTTAAAAAATTAAACTTAGTTAAGTACATATTTTTTTTTTATTCAAAATTCTTTCGCACTTAAATCAAATAATAATAATAACTTCTGCCATTTAAGTTTTAACTCCAATTTCAATTTAAGTCTTAATCGTGAAATAAAATAAAATTCTATTAGGTATAAAGAGCTATAGTTGTAGGTTAAATGTTGTTTCATTAATTTTTTGGAACTTTAGTTAATTCACTATTTATTTATTTATTTATTTATTAATTACATACAATTATAAATATTTGGACGCAATTTTGGGACCAGCTGATATTTAATTATAAGTTATTTCTATATAATTTTATATTGTTATATCCTATTTATTAAGTTTACCCAGCCAGGGATCGAACCCGGGACCTTCGGCATGAAAGGCCGGCGCCACAACTACTGCACCATCGGCTGGATATTTTTTGATTCACTATTTTGCAATGCTAAATAATCAAGATTTAAAATTACCTATACAAAAACAATTTTTGCTTATGCTATAAAAGTGTAAAATTCATTTCTATGTGATCGTTACTGATGAACTCAGATTACCAGAAAGTTCAAGTGATTATTCATTCTTGGAAATTAATGTATGTAAAGTTTACATAAAGTCACTAACAACTTCAATTTATTGCAAACCATATATAAACTGTATGTGTGAGTCAATCGGTATAGCTATACTCTCTTTACACTTCATATTATTATTTTATATAAAAATCAACTAACTTTAAACTTTCCAAAATACTTTTTAATCATTTCTAATAGAAGTTAATGACATCTGTCAAATTTCAATGTTTCTCGTGAAATACAATGGGAATAGAACAGGCAATTGAAATGAACATACAACTGTCAGACTGTCATAATTTTTCAATATAAGTACAGTTATAAAATTATATTGAAGCTAAAATTAATATTAACCTAAAATGTAGAACAGGAGAGAGAGTGAAATGAATTTTTGGTAATTTTTATTTCTTATTTTTTTTCATTTCATTTTAAAGAACCCCTTGTTGTTGTTTTTTTTTTTTTTGAATTAATTATACACTGTCAAATGAAATGAAATTAAAAAAAAGAAAAATAGGAAATGCTAAATAAAAAAAAGATTAAAATTATAATTGGTAACAGTAAAAAAAATGTATATATATATATAAACAGAACTGATTTTCACAACTAACCTAGAAAAGTAGTTTTTTTTTACTCAAATTTCACTTTTTTTTTTTAACAGATTTTTAATTGAATTATTTGTATGGCAGGATGAGTTTTTGATCAAAGGAAAAAAAAAGCAATTTTTAGTTTTTATTTTTTTTTTTGTCTTTTTAGGTAATGAAATAAAATATATTTAATTTAAGTTGCTATACATTTAGGTTATAATGTGATAAACACTTTCATTCTTTTTTTTTTTTTTGAAAATATAAATTATTTTTTTTAATTTACAAATGGGATACATATGTGTACTCTATGTATATATATATGTAGAGTACATATAACATATAAATATGGGATTGTATATAAGTTAAGTTATAATAAAATTTAATGGATATGATTACGTAATAATATGTTTCAAATAAATTAAATTCAGATTAAAAAGATAATTTGTTATAATATGTATAAAATACTCTAAGAAGTCTTGCGTTACATTGGAAAAAACCTTCATCCAAAAAAAAGTATGTATGTAAATATTATATAGTTTAGTACAACTTGACTTCGTCTATACCAAATAATACTTGACATTATTTGTATATAACTTGACATAATAATTTAAATATATACATAATATGTAAAATAATTTAAAGTTATTTTGTAAAGTATTTAAAAATTGTAAACTTTGCCTCTAAACCTTAAACCAATACTATACCTTTTGGTTTGGTGGTAAAAATTTACAATTTTGTAAAATGACTAGGGCTGCCCGAAAAATTTTATACTTACTCCACTTAGCTGACATATATAATCCCTTAAAAATTACCAATAATCAACTGAGAGCTTTCAAACTGGGTATAGTTGAATTGCGTGATGCCAGAGGTTAAGATAAACTGACGATTCCAGTGGTGCTAAGTGGTTATTTTATAAAGTTTTAGTCCATATCTTTAATACCGAATTATATTTATTAACAAGTGATGAAAAAAAACTAAGGGTTTTTAAAAAAGCACTTTTTCAAAATTATATTGTATTACATACTGAGTTTAACTTTGGAAATATTTACTTGGAAATAGTTACTACTAACTTATAAAATTTACTGCTAACAGTAAATTTTTTATTTAAAAGTTGTTATAGCCCTTCAATGGGGAAGGTTGCCAAATTCCCCCTCCCCCTCATCCTCTAGTTTTTTAAGTTCTAGGAATTAAATTGTGAATTACACAAAAATTTGGAATTTTACTTAGAATTTTATTATCTAAGCAAAAATGGGTAAAACTAAGAGACACTTTCTTCAATTTAAGGAACCCCTTTTAAATTTAAGAAAAACCTTTAACATATGTTAAAATATAATATTGGACCTTTAAATTTTGTATATTAATAAAAACAAAATTGGACAGGTATTCAAGTTACAGGTGCTTAAAAATAGCATAATTTTAATTTTCGAGCCCTTATAGCTCCTAAATAGGGGGCTTGACAAAAAAATTTTGTTAACCGACTCCTACTAATTTCTGAGTATCTAACTCCTCCCAAAATTTCAAGACCCTAGCTTGAACCGTTCAGAAGATATGTAGGGCCAAAAATTTTGCAAAAATTGAGTTTTATATAATGGTAAATTTTAGTACCGTATGGCAACCCTATACATTTAAGCGACATATTTTTGTAAAGCCTATAAAAGCAGCTCTCTTTTGCTTTTTTTAGATTGAAAATATAGCTAACAGAACTTTTGTTATATCAATTTAAATATAGGGCTTTTTTGGAATTTTCAGGGGCTGTAACTTCGTCACCCTTCAAAATTAAGAAAAACCTTTGACACATGTTGAAATATAATTATAGAGCTTTAAATTTTGTTTATCACTAAAAAAAAATTTGGACAGGTATTCAAGTTACAGGTGTTTAAAAATAGCAAAATTTCAATTTTCGAGCCCTTATAGCTCCTAAATAGGGGGCTTGACAAAAAAATTTTGTTAACCGACTCCTACTAATTTCTGAGTATCTAACTGCTCCCAAAATTTCAAGATCCTAGCTTGAACCGTTCAGAAGATATGTAGGGCCAAAAATTTTGCGAAAATCGAGTTTTGCGTAATGTTAAATTTTAGTACCGTATGGCAACCCTAAACATTTGCCTTGTAAAAGTTTATAAAGTTTATGAAACCAGCTATCATTTGCCGTTTTCAGATTGAAAATATATGTAACAGAACTCTTGTTATAACAATTTAAATATAGGGCTTTTTCCAACTTTGGGGGGCTGTAGCCCCGTAACAGGTGGGGCTACAGAAAAAAATTCTTCTACGAAATTATTTTTTTTGCAAAAACTACCCATGGTTAAAATTTCTTTTCTCTATTTCAAACGGTGTAAAAGTTTTTGTAAACATACGGACGGACGGACGGACGGACGGACAGAGTGAAGCTATATAGGCACATTTTTACAAAATTTTTTGAAAATGTGCTAAAAACAGAGATAAACTGACCATTTTAATGGCGCTAACTGGTGATATCAAAATTCACAGAATTTGACGTTTGAATCCATATCCTTAATACCCTATTACATTTTTTACAATAACTCACCGATTTCAGTGGTGCTAACTGGTGATTTCATAACTCATATAATTTTGCGTTTGAGTCCATATCTTTAATATCCAGTTCTATACATTACAAATGGAGATTTACTGAAGATTTCAGCGGTGCTAACTTGTAATTTCATATTTCACTGAGTTTCACCATTTATTTATTACCCTGTACTATATATCTCAAATGAATCTCTAAACGAAAGTGTAACTCCTTTCATAACATCATCCCTTTTTTTTACTCTCAATGTACCAAACTATTTAAATACAAACTAACTGTTAAATAGAAACATGTTCAAAATTTTCATTTTCTTTTTGGTTTTCATTTTCATATATATGTAAAACAAAAGTGTCAATTCTTTTAAAATTTACATCATTTTAAAACTAATATTTTACCGTTATTCATAACAGTAAAATAAAATTTTAAATGACTGTAAAAAAATAAAAACTTAAATTGTACAAAATGGGATAATCTTCAAAAGAGATTTTTAGTTTATATTTTTTGGAAACATAAAAAAAATTAAACTAAAATAAAATAAAAACTATGTGATGAAATGTCGAAATACGTGCTTCTTCGTATTTTTTTATAGAAATCCCTGTTATTTTTTTTTTTTTTGGTACTTAACTCTTTTGCTCTTTTGCTCCCTCACACACACTTCTATTTTGTACAAGTATTATGTAATGAATGTTAATGTTATAAAAAAAAATAGAATATGTTGCATACAATGCATTTTCATTGTTATCTTTTAAACTCTCTGCAAAGAAAGAGATAGAAATATATATATTGAAAAAACGCAAAAAGGAAAGCAAATCTACATAAAGAAAATATTTTAGTACGTTTTTTTAGAGAAGTATTTTATACTAAAATAAAATAAAGAAGTCAACTAATCTATTTTTTCAATGTGTTAAAAAATATTTTGTATATTACAATTTGGGGGTAATCTCTACATTAGAATCTGAACACTTTTAAAAATTTTAAATTCAGTGAAATATTTTGAATAACTCTTCTTCAAACAATTCTAATAAAACAACTGTGAGTTCATAACTGGAACACCTTAGAAATTTCAAGTGGTATACAACTGGTTGTTAAGCTACCTTATCGTGAGAAACGTTAAACTATGGAACAATTCTTTATGTGATGTTCGACCCTTTCTAATAACGCCTTAAAATATGCAAATATTCAAAACCTTAATTTTTCAGATTTGGATTCAACTTAAATTCCAAATTTTCTTTAACTTCCTGTTTTTCTCTAAATCCATTCCTTTCAATTTAACGCTAGAATAATTTTGTATAAAGGAATACTTTCAAAAGGTGTTAGGTGGGTCGTTATAAAAAATCATTTTTCGCCAATGTGTCTCTTGTGGCCTATTTTACCAAATTTACAATCCTAAAATTTGCATACAATTTTCTCAATATTGAATTTTTTCTAAAAAAAATCTATCATTACCAAATTTCAAATCAAATTAGGCCATTCTATTAAGGAAATTTCAATTTTAAGGAACAAGCATTAACTTCGGATTCATTTCAGAATTTTCTATTTAAGTCAAAAACAAAAATAAAAGAGTTAAATAAAGCCAAATTTGTTAGGAGTTAAATGAGACCAACTTCCGACATTTCTCTTAAATATTCTTTTAAAATTTTAATAAGCATAAACCATGATTTAACCACTTTTTTATTCTTCTAAAATTTTCATTTTATTTCATATGTTTTCTATTTTTTTTGCAAACATTTTTTTTTCTCATTTTATTTTTGTTACGGTTTTTTAACCTCATAACATTACACATACTTGTACATATATTATATGAAAAATACAAAAGATAACCAAATTATGCATCATAAATGTCAAAGGATATTATATGTCTCATTTTTGGCTTATTGGGGTTATCCCTTTTTTTGTTGAACTATTCATTTAAATAAAGAAAAAAAAATTATAGTTTTTTGGAAACTAAAAATTTTAACAGTAAAAAAAAAAAGAGATAGAAATAGAAAAAAAAAACTAAAATACAAAAAGAGAGAAAGAAAAAAATGAATTATTTTATTATATATTATTATGGTATATAAAAATTCTCATATGAATATTTAAAAACTTAGAAAGGATAATAACAATTTTTTAAAGGATATTCTTGAATAGATTTATTATTTTAAAATACAGTTTGGTAGTTTATTATTTTGAAATATTTTTAACATTTTACATACATTGTTTTTTCTTAATTTTAATCTTTTAAAATTATATATTTGTTTTGATTTAAAAGTATATTAAAGTTAGTATATATTTTAATTTCAGAATAAATTATTTGATAAAAATAATCTTTTTCTTGAATATATCTTCTTCTTAAATATTTGATCATTATTAAAATCATACAATAACAACAATTAATACCAACAAGTTAATTAAAATAACATTAATATTTAAAGTAAATTAGTTTTAAATTTTGAATAAAAACAATGTTTTAACAAAAAAGCACGCGGATTTGCAACGTGATTGTATTTGATTATGCATTTTATGCTATAGTACCTTTTAGCATTTCACAGAAAAAATAAATTAAGGTGATAAAACAGATGTGTGTGCTTTTTTTGGTCATTTTATGTTTTTTTTGTCCTTATTGCTCCTCTATGGAGTAAAGAATATCTACTAGGCATCTCTATGTGACTCTATTCGAAGTAGTTATTTCCATGTCTTTTCAGCTTCTTCCCACTTTTTCTTTCCAGTTGAGGTTCAGTTCTTCTTATATCATTCGTCTTCAGGTGTTATTGCGGCTGCCTCGTCTTCAGGTTCCTTGTGGGTTCCAATCTAGTGCTTCCCTTGCTATCCTTTCTTAACTTAGAAAATGTGTAAGATGGATAGCCACTTTTGCCTTTTGATCTCTTGCCCTGATCGGTCTCCTTTGGCAAGTAGTTCTATAGGTCGTTATTTCTTATTGTGTTGGACCAGTATACTCTGCATATGATTCTTAGACATTTGTTAATGAACACCTGTAGTTTTTGTGTGATGTTGTTCGTAACTAAACAGATTTCACTTCCATATGTTAAGGTAGTCTTTTCGGAACCTGCAAATTATAATTTATATTTAAATTATATTTGGTTAACCAAAAGGATTTAGTAAAGAAGAATCACTTTTCTATAATTTTATTTTGCAATTTAACGTTTAATGACCTGTACGGTAATCTAAGCCGCACCTGTCGGAAAATAAGCTAAATAGTTAATCGCTAAACAACCGAGACCTCATTTTCAGAATTTAATCTGAAAGAATATTGAAAATATTGAAAATTAATTAATTATTAACTGAAGAGATTTGTTTTAACTAAGTCCGTCATTTCAAAAGCTTCTTTAACTCAAGAACTTATCAATAATCAAAATTTACCTAAGAGAAAAAATATTGTAGGAAAATTTTACGATTTCCTTAGAATGGAGTATTACTTGATACACGCATATAGTTTTGCTTGACTTATACACATTGAACAATTTTAAATATGAATAAGTCGGGAGAAGAACGAAATTTGTAAAAGGTAAAATATCTCTGATAAACCCTGAACATATAAATTTCAGTAGACAAAATCACCAAATCAGAAATTTCATTTACAAAAATCCAAGAACTTATCAATAATCAAAATTTACCTAAGAGAAAAAATATTGTAGGAAAATTTTACGATTTCCTTAGAATGGAGTATTACTTGATACACGCATATAGTCTTGCTTGACTTATACAAATTTATTAATATTTAAATCACTTTAAAAAAATTATTTCAATATTTAAAAAAAAAACAATTTATGCAAATTTTAATCAATATATCATTTGTGTATTAATTCAAATAATTATAAATAATTACAAGATATATTAAATCAATGAAAAATAAAATATATTATGCATATATGTATATAATTTAAACCAGTTTGATTGACAAGCAAAACA
This sequence comes from Dolichopus griseipennis, assembly GCA_963082915.1. Taxonomy (NCBI): domain Eukaryota; kingdom Metazoa; phylum Arthropoda; class Insecta; order Diptera; family Dolichopodidae; genus Dolichopus; species Dolichopus griseipennis. The sequence continues at coordinate 13,738,079 of OY720443.1, read as the reverse complement.
ATTATTGTGATTACAAATTTTTCTGTTAAATCTCATGAGTTTAAATGTTTTTTATTTTTTTTTAATTTATTTACATTTTAATACATTTTATATATTTTGCAAAAATAATATTGCACAATACATAATTTATGTGCATATGAAATTCAATAATTCAATAATAAAACTCATAATAATTTAATTGTATATATAGTGCATACTTATTGGCGTTAAAATTAAATATTTAAATGAACGATGATTAAAAGTGAAATTAATATAATACAATACTTGTGAAATTAAAATAATACAATTTCAATGATTTATGAAGAATTTTTGAAGTCTTTTAAAAATATAAGATAAAATATTAAAGTTTTTTTGAAGTGTCTCATATTGATATTTTATCTTAAATTATTTAAGATATCAATACAATATCTTTAATGGTATTAAGTAATCGGTTATGACATAACCGTTATGTACTGTACTTAATATTTTTTATTTGTGGTTTTTTTTTTAACTAGCGCTCTATCAACTCACAGACCATTTCTGTAATTTTTTACATAAAAGTTTTTAGTTTGTGAATTGTTTTTAAAAATATTTTTAAAAGGTGTCTAGAATATTTTTAAAAGGTGAAGTCTGGTCTCACTAAGGATTTTAGAATAGTGAGCAAAGTACGAAAAATCTTCCACTTTGGTTTAATACCTTCAAATCGTTTAGATTTTTTACATAACCTTTCTACATTATTTTCTTTGATATTTATTTTAAAACCGGGTTCAGTCCCCGGCTAGGTAAACTCAATAAATAGTATATAACAATATAAAATTTTATAGAAATAACTTATAATTAAATATCTATCAGCTGGCCCACATGTCTATTAGGCAAAGAGTCCCAAAACTGTTTGAAAATATTAATAATTGTACGTAATTAATAAATAAAATAAAATATTTCTTGTATATATAATTAAAAACCTTTTTTATATAATTCTTATACATATAATTGAAAACCTTTAAATAATTTTCCAGTTTTCCTTCTGATAACATACAAAGCTTAATTTTCCTATTTCCGAAAATATTCCGATTTCATTTTAAACCATTCTTATAAATTATATCTGTGCATCTAAGTTTTTAATACTAAATTTATGAATATTATTTGGTTTTTGAATGAGTATCTGTTGGACAAATATCTTTTACTTATTTACGATAGAACATTGAATAAAAATTTAAATAAAATTTAATTTAATTTATTTTATTTTTTTTTTTATTATAATTGAATGCAATTTAATATTCTCTAATGTTTTAATATATATATATATATACATAGGTATATAAATCTAAAAAAAAAATCTTAAAAAAAGCAAATATAAAGTAATTTCAAAAAATGAACATAAATCTCTCCATCTTTCCAAATACATTTCACATACATATAACAGTGCTTTTTTTGGAAAAAAATATTTACCGGAACGCCATATTATTTTTAATTCTATAAGAAAGAAAACTGATACAGAAACTGAATTTAATATATTGAATAATTATTATTTATTATACGAAAAAATAATATTAAAATTACAAGTTTTTCCATAAAATTGCCATGTTTTCATCATACTCTTTTCACGATTTCTTTTTTTGCTGTTTGTGTCCGTAGCTGAATGATGACCTCGAATTAGCCATGATTTGACATATTTTTGCGGGTTGACCAACCATTCTTATAAAGATTAATGATGCTGTTGTAGATGTTAACAGCGAAGATCTGCTTGGAGTTATGATTAAATTCATCTGCGAAAATCCTCTCTCACATTCGCTTGTAGAAATTGGAACAACATCTAAAATATTTACCAATGGGAGGAGTGACGAAGGTATCTGTTTTTCTTGCAAATATTCACGGAAACCTCTGGTAATCTGTCGCTCATTTAAAGCAAATCTTTTGCTCAGAATTTGAATTTCAGTTTCACCGTACGTTATGTTTTTTTGTATGTCATTGGGCCAATTTTCGGGATACAATACTTTAGAATATTGAGGTAATTCTATGTCTTCTGGTGATAATAGTCTCTTTTCTATTTTCTATCAAATGTTTATAAAATGCACTCGAACTTATAGTTTCTGTTTCATATCTACCAAATTTGTTCGTTTTGTTAATAGAAACATTTTTAAATTTCAAACTATCAACTGCACTAGCAGCATTTTTATAATAAGTTCCAAAGCTAGTAATTCTTTCTTCAAAAAATTGAGTTTGCAATTTTATCTTTTGATGTGCTGTATATAAGTTTATATTACGTGATTGTAGTTCAAGCGACATTTCGGATAGTTCCTGTAATGCATCGCACATCAATGCAAGATCCAGAATGAATCCAGACGAAGTAATTTTAGAAAGCAGTCCAGAATACATACTTCTATCCTTTGCATCTCTCTGACTATCCGATTGCGCCTTTGTAAAGTGTTTCACCAAAACTTCATAATTTTCCCATACCGCATAAACTGATCTGAAGCTTGAAGCTACCCACCGAGTACTTAAAATTCGTCCAATTTTTAATATTTGAACCTCAAGTTCGGTTGCACATATACTAAGTTCTCTTGAATTTTTGATGACGCGTGATATATAGTTTATCCATAAAAGATTTGAACCTATTAATTCTCGAAACAGATTTAATCGCATCTGCAACAGAAAGTTCTAATCGGTGGTTAGCGCAGTGCCTTATCAAAATAGACGGTAACATATTCTTTATTAAAGTGCTAACTCTACTACGCCTACCAAGCATTACTGCAGCACCATCGCAAGCAAATGCTACCAAATTCTTTTTTAAATAATCTTGTGTAAGTCCTATTAAGCAAAGATAAAGAATTAAAAATTCCTGTAGCGGTAACATCGGTAAGTTCAATTCAATTTATAAATAAATTTTCAGGTTTTCTTGTTACATCAATATTTTCGTTATTTGGAATAAACACACGAAAATATATAATTAAAGTAGAGAATTGGCTTAGCGTAGTGCTTTCATCAACCAACAAAGCAAATTTTAAGTCCTTATCAATTATATTGGCAACTATTGCTGTTTTCATCTCTTTGCTAATGTGTTTAATTATATTTATGCACGTATTTGTGGAATGAAGTATGTGCCCCATGTCTATTCCACTTAGCTCCTGTAAATCTATTTCTGTTTCAAAATCATTAAATGCTTGATTTTTTTTAGCTATTTTATAAACAGTTCGAAATATTTTTTCAGTAGTATCGGTTTGATGAGAAATCGCCTTAAAACAAACATTTTCCAATATCTTCTTTTTTGATTCATTTCGAATTTTAATTATAGCTTTATGAGATGCACTTTCTTTATCTTCATATATTTTTTTTCTTAAAGAAGATAATTGTCGCTGTCTAGTTTCTCCATTCGGAATTACAGTTATTGTTGTCCATTCTTTCGAAATTTTCATTCCAACATTTTGCTCGATTCCAAGTGCTCCTATTTCTCGACAGATTGAACAGCCCAACTTTTTGTTCTCTGTAATTAGCCAGTCATATTTCAAACAAAATTCGACTTTTTGATCCATATTCCAGCAATCCGGATAATAACTTATGATTTCGTCATTGGTACTTTTATTTAATTCAGCAGCAATTTCTGTTGATTGTGATTGCACATTAGGCGGATTAGGCGTTGGAACATGGCAAGTACCTATCTCGTCTCCTTTGACTTTTTTTGGTATGGTACTAAAGTAACTATTTATTCTTTTCATATTCTTGGGATATATTTAAAAACTATATTATAAGTAACACTTTGAATAAATTTAAATTCTTACCTTCCTGAAATATTCAAAGTAACGTAGAATAATAGCAATCGCAAAAAAACTAAATAAAACATCTGTAGAAAAAAAATAGCAACCAAAAAATAGCAATAGCAAACCTAGTCATGGCAATCTATGATTTAAAATCTTTATTAGATAAAAATTATCGTTAATTACGAATTTTTCTCATGAGAAAAATAACGACAATTTTTTAAATCTAATAAAAATTGATTTTAAATTTTTTATTTAATTTATAATTACCGGTTAGCTCCGGTACAAAAAAAGCGCTACATATATATATAATACATATATATATACAATTTTTATTTAATTTTAAAGTAAAACAAAAAAAAAATGTCCTAAAATATCTCCTAGATTCCTAAATTCTTACATATATTATATTATTTTTGTTTTTTTTAGTACTACTAATCTAAAAATCATCAACATTATAATATTATGAGTGTTATTCTTATATTTCTTTATTTATACAACCCATCATTCATTCATTTCCCATTATTTTTCAAAAAAAAAAAAAAAAAAAAAAAAAGGTACCATTCCTATTTCATAATTTTATCCACGAAATACGATATACTTAAGTCTTGTCTCAATTTCCCTGTAGAGGGAACAAAATTATGTACCCTGATTTTGTGTCTGTCATAAATATAAAAAAAAAAATTTATGAATTATATTTTCTTTCTTTCACTTGATGATTGGTATTATTCGTTTCATCTCTTTCTAATACCTATATATATATTTTCCTTTGCATTATATATTTTATCCTTTTTTTTTTTTTGTTTTGTTTTTGTTTTGTTTTTGTTCTTAAGTTTTATTTTGGTTTATATTTTATTTTGTAATGGTATTCATATGTAAATAATACACATGGTTCTGTTTTTTTATGTATATACATACCTATTACTATGTATGTATTTATGTAATAGAATAAAAATGAAAAAAAAACAACAAGAAATATATTTGATTGACATATTTTTACTTTATAATCTAATTTAAATATACTAGAGAGTATTTAAGTATTATATTTTATTTCATTATTTTTTTATCTTTTCTTTGTTGGTTTGTTTTTTTTTTTTGTTTTTATTTTTTTTTTTTAAACATAAGATGTTTCAAATAATGCTACTCTCAAGAAATATATGATTAAACTAAAATGGAAACAAGCGAAATATGAAATAAAATAGTCAAAAATTAAGAAAAGATGAAATAAGAACACAATACAGTGATTGTCAATAATTTTATATTATTTTGACAAATCGTATATTGATTGATATTAATGACATTATATATGTGATAAGATCTAGGACTTTCGTCCTTATAGTAATTGCTTGTTAAGTTCATTAAAATGAATTTAAGAATATAATAATAGTTTTTTTTTCTAATAATTTTTTAATAATAGTAGTTCCATTCGGTTCAGGATCAAGATTTGCTTTATGACAATTAAAAATAGCAACAACATAACCTATATATTTATGTGGATCATGGTCTATGATCTGTGTAAAAATATTTACATATAATTGCAAAAGATGGCGTTGACATAAAGTTTCATATAAAAAAATATAATTATATATAAATTAAATAAAAATTTTAACTTTTTTAATAAACAAAACCTTCAAATATAAAATGATGTCATCACATTTGACACTTTACATTTGACATTTGAATTTTTAAAACTAATTTTTGAGTGAGCCATATCGCTTTTTTTCAAAACCTTGATACTGCCCCGGATGAAAAAGAACCAAATAAAAGGAGCGTTTCCCAAAATATCTTTTTTTTTGGCTCCAACATGTTCCAAAGGCACTGAGAATATTGTAAGTCTAATCAATAGTTGAACAATTAGCACATAAAATTAAAAGTTAAAGATCGATGATAAATAAAACGCATTTTTGAAGCAAATTTCATATTTCTTAATATTATTTTCTACTTTAGTTGACTTAATACGAATTCTAGGATGTATTCAAGAATGAATATAAGTTTTACATTGTTCATATTAAAAATTTACAGTATAACATTTGTTTGAACATATAAGCTACCCATAAATATGCAATTTATTAGCTTCAAAAGTGATTCATTTTTATTCGCACAGTGCTGTCAAATATTAATAATAATTCTGGAAATTCCGGTAAATTACTCACATAACAATTGTTTTTTAAAATTAGTGTAAAATATGAGTTATTAAAGAGAAACTTTTCAATTGACAGTGACTTAAAAATAAAGTTGCTTTTCATAGTTCTGAACATTTGGCAAAACGGAGGTACTGATTATCAAAAAATTCAACAATTTTACATAAGAAAATTCATTTTGAAATTCATTTGTTTTTTTTTCTGAAGCACATATGCATGAAGATACTTGACATATGTATTTCCGTACATATATATATATATTAAACTTGAATATTTGGTACTTATTTTTATATGTATATATAAAAACATATATATCTATATATATATAAACATATATATGTACAAAACATTTTAAAAAAAAATAAAAACAAATAGATACATAGAATTTTAATGCAAATATTTAAGTCTATGTTAAGTGTCACCAATATGATATTATATAAGTATTATATAAATAGTAATAAAAATCTAAAATATATTATATAATATAATGTTGCTTTACATTTATTTATTTAAATATTATTAAAGATGTCACACCCCATTTTATTCAAAAATATGATAGTCAAAACATAGAAAGAGCAGGCAAACAATAATAGAAAGAGACAAATAAAATTAAAAAAAAAAACAATCAGAAAAATAAATTTTTTGACAAATTTAGCTTTTTCTAATCTCCTCTCACATTTCCTAATATCCATGCAAAACAACAACAACAACAATAAGGAAATAATACACAAAACCAAATACATAGGTACCTACAATTAAATTGTATATGTCATACTTGAAATATTAAATGTTTATTTATAGATTATTTATAGAACAAAAAAAAACAAAACAAAAATTCTATCTTTGAAACATTTTTAAGGATTTTAATATGATAACGGTATAATAAAATTACGGTATGTTTTTTTTTTATTTATCATCTATTGTAACAGAGTGGTGGAAAATTAATGATAAACAAATGGAAATTTTTTTTTAAATTGATATTATGTATTTATATTTACCTATTATAGAATACGTTATATATATATTATAAATATAAACACGTATATAAATTTAGTCGTAAAGTCGTATTTAAAATTAAAAGAGCAAAAAAAAGGATAGGGGGAGATCTTTTTCCCCGCTTTTTTGTTTTATTTTTTTTGAGTGCCATAGGAATATGTGGGAACTGCGAATTATATTATATTCGAGTTTTTAGAATTGATCTTAATGAATTTCATATACAATTTAAACTAGGCCTTATATCATGTAAAAACGTCTTAGATTTTCAATATATATCGGTTGTATTATTTAATTAAATTATTTGTTTATATTTTGTATTTGTTTATATTGTTATATTAATGTATTTTTTAAGTCATTAATTTGAACCCAATGACGAATGCTAGCTGAGGCGAGACTTAATCAAAACCTTAATTGGGAAACCTTTTTGGTTGTAAAATTATCAATAACATATTACAAGACAATTTCAAGTAAAATAAAATGTTTAATATACATAATCATAATTCTAGAAACAAATAAAATTACTATTTAAAACTTTTTGAACATGTTTGAAATACAACTGTTTAAAGGCGTACAATAATCTTCCCAAACAAAATGAATGCCATAACTAATCTTTCTATCTTCAAAAATTATGTAAAAAAGAAGTTTTTTAAATACCTTTATTTTTATTGTAATTTAATGTACCTTATTTAAATTTGTTCTTAAACATTGTATAATTTAAATTTAATTATAATCTTCTTAAGTTAACCAAAATTGTATTAAAGCTATCAAGAAAAATCATTATAATATTTTTATTTTACTTGACATAAATTTTAAAAATTAATAACTGTAATCAAAAAAAAAATATCATGTTAGTATTAAAAATAATCTTCCTATTTAATTAATAAAACTTAACAGTCAAATAATTACTATAATAATAATAATACCAATCAATCGTATTATATTTGTCCTTCCTCTTCTTCTTTTATCTGTCCCACCATATTTAAATTTCTCATTGTACCTACCACTAAATTTTTTTTAAAATTAAATTTTTATATAATGAAAATCAGGTGATGAAAAATTTCCTCATTTCATATCTTTTTTCATAACCAACAAAATCTTGAAAAATATTTTTATTTATCTTCCTATCCCTCCAATATCAGATCCATTGAGTTTTGTCACCTTTGACATTTACATAAAAATTAAGTCATTGAAAAAATATGATAGAAACATGGAAAACATTTTCCTTAAGACATTCCTTACAATCTCAATTGATTTCATAAAATTTTTTAAATGCTTGTAAAATTTTTTTTTTTAAAACATACATTTTTTTAACTGTTATATTAATAAAAAAATTTTTTAAGAGGTTTTCTTTGGTTTTTATCTGCTTTTTACACAAAAAACAATTTTTTTATTTTACTTCCTAATGGTCATAAAATCGGAAAAGTAGTATAAAATAATCAATAAATTTTTTGTCTCTTTCTACAAGAATAAAAAAAATAAATAATAAAAGTCATTAAAAATATTTCAAAAATAAATAATATGCTATATAATTTTAACCCACCCCTTTTTGTGCTGTCCTTCGTCTCTTAGGAGGTTAAAAAATCTGAAAAAGAGAAAGAAGAATGTTACCTTAACCTCAATTTTTTGTTTTAAAGAAAAATAAAAATCTAAAACAATTTAATACAAAAAAAAACAAGTAATGAAAAATACCAAGGGTTTTTAAAAAGCACATTTACAAAATAAAACAATGTTTCATAATAAGTTTTGGGTAAAGATTGAATAATTTTGAAAAATAATTTATAATAATTTTTTAGAACTTTTTTTTAAAAATATAAGAAAAGTTGTAAAAATTTTACAGACGCTTTCTTTAATTAAAAAAAAGAAATTTTATAATTAAGAATAACTGCTAACACATATTAAAATATAATGTTGGAGGTGTATCTTTTGTATATTACTTCAAAATTTGGACAGATTTTCGTGTTGTTAATGCTTAAAAATTACAAATTTTATTTAACTACTTGCAACTCCCAAACAGGGGAGGAGGACTTATAAACTTAAATGTTTTCTGAAAAGAAATGAAAATATACTTATTTCTTAAGATTTAATTCACCTCAAAATTTCAAACTGTTAGAAAGATTTTTTCAAAAGTTGGGCTTTGCATAACGGTAAATTAGAGTATCGTATGACAATATTAAATATTAGTGTAATATATATTTCTAAAGCTTATAAAACCAACTGTCGTTTGGCATTTCCAAATTGAAAATATGCTTGTATTATAACGGTTTAAATATAGGGCTTTTCTGAATTTTAGAGGACTGTAGTTCTTCAACGGTTGGAATTACAAAAAAATGCGTATCTGTTTTTAAAATTAAAATCCTTTATTACAAACTGCTTAAAAGTTTTGTAAACACGCAGGCAGACAGTATGAAACTAAATAGGTACACTTTTTTTTAAAATATTTTAAAATGTACTAAAAGCTTAGAAAAAAAAAATTATAAAATAACTCATAAAATGAATGATTTACCATTAAAAACATAAATTCGATCAAATAAAAAATGAAAAAAAAGTTTCTCTTTCTAAACAAAAAAAAAAAACAAGTATAAATTACCATTAAGGCTAAAAATTACCTTGGCAATTAGTCAAATACCTATTAAAATTTATATAATAAAATATACATAGTTATAGTATATAATATTATTTATCTATCGTTTATATTTATGAAAATTAAAAGTCTTAAATTAAGAGCAATTAATTTATTGTGATAAAAAGTTTTATTTCATAGTAAAAAATTCTAAAAGATTTTATCAAATAAGAATAACAGAATTTTAAATAGGAAACTTCGGAAACTTTAAAAAAATGTTTTTATTAAATTGAATCCAGATTTCATTCATCCGTTTAAGAAACATTTTTCAACATTAGTCAATGAAGGCCGGTTTGGATTACGTTACAGGTTATAAAATAATTTTTCCTTAGAAAATCTCCATGGAAACCAAATATAATTTAAATATATAAAATAAACAAAATAAATAATATTACTTATAAATTTTTAAAAAAGTATTCAAAGTTGTATGCAATACGGACCACAAAACCTATACTAGGAGTTAGTATACAATCCGCTATACAGTTTTGCAAATCTGCTTTAGTTAATCTTCAATATTTATTCTTAAACTTGTATAGGTGGATTTAGAACTTAGAATATAAATACTTATTAGTACTTAATAGTTTTAAATTAAACTAAAATTTACATATCCTCCTTTCTTTAATAGTAAGAAACTGCTTCATAAATCATCAAAATAAAACTCATCATTTGTCAAAACTTGTTGAAAAATTATCTATTCTAACTTTTACTAAAAATAACATAAAAAAAATGTACTCCTTATTTTTTTCTGTTCTGTTTATTTAAAATTTTGTTTTTATGTAACAATCTACTTATAATTATTATGGACCTACCCTTGAGTTGAATATTAAAATTCAAAAAAAAAAAATCGAAAAAGAAAATAACCTTTTTAAAAATATTTTTCACCTGTTCTTACTCACAAAAATATAAAAAATTAAATTAAAAACTCAAGTATGAGAAAAGACAATCAATTTATTATCAAGACCGGATGGAAAAAATGTAGAGTTCTATTAAAATTTTTTTTAAATCTCTAAAAACCAATTCCAAATCGATAATTAATATGAAGTCAATTTTAAATCGATGTGAAGTAAATTTTAAATCGATTTTTATAAAAAATTTCGATTTTGAAAATTAAAAGTTAAAAAAATAAAATTGTTTCATGCATGCAAGTTAAAATATTTTGATTATTATTGAAGTTAGATTATTACGTTGGAAACTCTATGCTAATCTTATGATCAATTTAATACATTTTTAAGCGGTGTTTACACTATCAATTATAATACTGGTTTTCTCCTTTTACAGAATAAATTTTGAATATACTGAGATCGTATAATATGTATCACATAACTGATGAAGTGATGGTTGAAAACTAACCTAAAACAATTTTTATTTATGTTATTCATATCAGTGAAGCTGATAGTGTATATTCACTTGTCAGCATTTTAAAACTAAAGTGAAAAATACATTCTTTTCATTTGTTGATATTACCCAAATTGTCAATTTCAATGATTGGGTTTGTTTTATATTAACGGTTGGATAGCACAGTGATAAGAGTGCAGGACTTTCATTCAAGAGGCCCATGTTCAAACCCTATTTGAATCTAAAAGTTTAAAAAAAATTTATCTGACTTTTCGACTTGATTCAGCTACAATTTGCAATTAGGTTCAAAATTAATTTTATACCCTTTTATTTTATTTTTTTGTTTAAAGTTATACATATAACAATATAAATAATACATATAAACAAATAATTTAATTGAATAATATAACTCGCAGATACAGAATACCATATAACTAAAATACAAAAATTATTACAAAGTAAACAAATTGTATCTATTGAAAATCTAAGACGTTACTACATTAAATGTTATTAGACCAAGTACAGCCTCACGTTGAAATTTTATGTATAGAATTCATTAAGATCAATTTTAATAATAAGAATATAATATGTCACCCCAGTTTCGATATGTACCTAAGGGATAAACAGGCTTATTAGCATAACATCTAAATAGTTAGCACTCAAAAAAAAAAGAAGATAATGAGTATATTAAACTCCTAAAATACTTATGGAAAAACTGCAAGTCTAGAATTTCCAGTTTTATTGCAATTCTCAACTATTTTGAGAATATTTATTTCCAGTGTGAATGAGATGATAATTTCAATGATAATCAGATGACAATATAAAATAATGTACACTTTTACATTGTATATTCTAACATTTTAGAAACAAAATAAAAATAGTTAGCATTTAGTTATCAGTTACCACAAAAATTAGTAAAACTATTAAATTTAATGTTATCTAAACTGCAAGAACCTTCAACACTTACATACAAAACTTTGGAACCACTTATTTTTAAATTCTTAAGTAATCATTAGACTCCCTAAAAATTCATGAAAGTGCATTTAAACTTATGCTAATAACTAATGTTTAAAAATTAATTAACTTTCTGTTACTAATTATTATGAAAATAGAAAGTTTCCAACCTTTTAAGTATTATTTTATCAGACAACATAATTACTAATTTTTTTTTCTTCCAAAAGGTAGAAAAAAGTGTTGGTGTTATGCAAACATAACCATTTGACTTTAACTTTTAATTTATTACGTTTTTTTAGCACGCAGTTATTGAAGGTTATAATAAAAAAATTTTTAGTAGCTAATAAAGTTAATTTTTATAGATTTTCTTGTCATTTTATGGAAAATTACAACAAAAAGTATAAAAAAAAAGGAAATGGGGGGAAAATGAATTTTTTTTCGGTTTTTTTCATTGATAAAGGTGAAAAAAGTTCAGTTAGTAAAAAAAAATTGTTGGTTTTTTCTAAAAAATTATAAAGATGGGAAAATTGTAAGATAATTTGAATTCTATTACAAATGTCTGATCAAATAAATTAGAAGTTAGAAATATTTTAGAATTGAAATTTAAGTAATTCACAAAAAAACACCCATGGGTTCATATGATGCTATCTAATGTTTATACCTTTGTTTATTTAATTGACGACAGGTTTTAGGGGTTGCTAGAAAAAAGTTCAACAATTTATTCAATAAGAAAAACCATATATAAATAAATATCTCAAATTTGACTTTCTTTAGACTCTCTATTTTCAAATGTTTCTAGATTTTGATATTTTGAGCACTTGTAGGAAAAGTCAGTTTTTTTTTTGGACAAGGACTTTTTGCCATTTGGAAGAATTTTCCTATCCGTTAAACATGGCGTTGGACAAGTGTTTGATGGATTAGTTGATCCTTAGCATTTACCTTAGAATTGTGATATAAGAGAATGAACCTGTTGGGGAAAGTGATCCATGAATTCTTTGACTAACTTTTTTTTACTGATCCCATTAAATCTTGTTGATTAGTTTTTCTTCCATGTGTAGTTCCTGTTTTATAAAGTTTTAATTTTCTACTGTTTTCAAGCTTCCTAATATGAAAACATGAAAACTGATATTGATTTTCATCGATTGTAGAGACCAAGAAACTGTGCTTTAGAGTTTGGATCTACAAACCTTTTATCTACAATTTTCCATATTTAATAATATATTTTAATTTTGTTACTCTGAGAATTTATGTTACGATTTGATTTATAATTAATTATAATTAATAGGGGCCTCGGTGGTGCAGTGGGTAAGCATTTGGCTTATTAACCGAGGGGGTCCGGGTTCGATTCCCGGTCAGGTCATACAATATTTAATTTACGAATCCCCATGGTGACCAAATATAGTATAAATATACAAATATATAATATAAACAAAATAAATAATATAGTAGTTATAAATAAATAGAAAGTATTTAATTAGGGGTGCACAACAGGCCGCAAGGCCTAGGTGTAAGGGAGACTTGCTTTCCCCCCCTGTCTAAACAACAACAACAACAATTATAATTAATCAATGTAAAGCAGATCAGTACCATCAAATGATCCAGATACTATTCCTAGCTCTTTCAATTCTTGATTTTTGAATGTTAATCCTAAAAACGTTTTAGATTCTTACACCTTTCAATCTTTCTCCAATCAATTTTCTGAGGTTGAAGGACAATTAGAAAATGGGAAAATATTAGGATTGCTGAAACAGTTATTATCTTAATATAATTAATTTGGATTTGAAAACATAGTTAAAGCAATAAAAGTCAACTATTTTTAATAAGCAAATTATATACAATTTACAACCAGAACCTGTTCAACAGAATTTTAATTTATGTAATTGGAATTCTAAATGCCAAATATGTACAAGTAATATATATGTTAACCATTTATAATTAATATAATTTTTTATAATTTAATCTTTAACTAAACCTCTCAATACTAAATTACTTGTACAAGATTCGCAGAGCTCTTTAATTCTTCAAAAAATTAACCAAAAACATTTTAATAAAACAAAAACAAAATTTATTTAAAATAAAAAAATTGATAAATAACTTTTTTTTTTTTCAAGTCAATAATTAAAAAAATATTTCACATAAAAATATTATTCCAAAAGTTTGAAATAAAAAAAAAATATAGTTAAAGTAAAATATTTTGCATATTTTTAGGAGGAAGAAAGAAAAAAATTTGTTTGATTTTATTTTTATTTTTCTCCATTTTTTTTACTGTTATTTTCTTTCGCTCAGGGGAATAAATTTTAAAAAAAAAATAAAATAAAAAAAAAAAACAAAAACAACACAAATAGAAAACTTTTTAAACAATTTTATTTTAAAAATATTTTTTAAAACAAATTGTTTTTTAAAAGTTTTTATTTTTCCACAGAAATTTCAATTTGTTGCCTTTCTTGTTGTTAGTTTTGTTTTGATTTTTATTATTTTTTTTTTTATTCTATAATTTAAAATAAATAAATATTTTATTTTTTTTTTTATAAAAATATCAGATATTAAATAAAGATCATTACTTTTAAAGTATATTTGATAATTTCCATTTTAAAATTATATTAATCAATTTTTTTTATATTCATTTTTCAGATATGATGTCAACATTATGTAAAAATCATTTTCTTCAACAATTATATCGTAAAATTGATGGAGCTGTATTGTGGTCACAAAATGAAAGAAATTTAAATTGTATGATTACATTTCAAACGCATTCAATATTACAACGTTTTATGTTACGATTTGATTTATTACAATTGGATTGTAATGATCATTTATATGTATATGATGGTGCTCATGCAGTTGGATCACATAAGGTTTGTTATTCTATTTATTAATACAAATTTGCTTATTATTGAATAAAAAATTCTGAAAATTTATTGATTTATGGAAATATTGGTTAGGATCTAATTGATCCTTTTTGAAATTATGACGTATCGTCACTTTTATTAAACTTTAAATATTGCTTAAAATGTTGTTTTTGAAATCGAAATTGGTTTTACGAGTATTTTAACAAATTTGGGTCCTATTACATCATTTACTTATCACTAACCAAATAATCAAAGAGTATTTTTTTTATACCATGAGTATTGTTTACTAACTAAAACTTTGTCCCCCTTCGAAAACTGTTTTAGTGCAACAAAAACTTATCCACAAAATGATAATTTGATTAGTAAGAAATGATTAGTGCAATAGGGTCCCAAAATTAATAAAGATATTCAATTGTTTCTCAAATAATTTTAATTGATTTTAAATCCATTCTTTGAATTAAAAAATAAAAACAATTCATTTAAGAATTATTATATCAAGTCTTAAAAATCTCATAGCTTCCATAAAATTTAGTCTTTCAATAAAAAAAAGTAGAAAGAAAGTAGAGGAGACTATGTATCAACTCTGGGATACCCGCAAGAGCATAATAGTATAACCATGGGGAAAGAGTTTCATGATATTAAATATGCTGCGCCAACATTAAAATATTTAGAACTACTGCCGTAACATTGGTACATAAAAAAATAGGAATTTAAATGGCAACTATACGAACCTTGGTGAAGACGAAACAAATGTTGTCAGGACATTGGCGGTAAAACTAAACTATTTTCATCAAAGTTTTAAATAAACAACCTAATTAGATCCTCAACTATATCTTAAAAACCAAAGAAGTCGTACTGAAGCTTTTTGAACCTTCCGCACTAGACATAATAAATTTTTTTTAAAAAAGTTTGTCATAAAGCCGAACTACTTTAGGCGAAATATGTGTCACTCAGTTTTATTAAATAAAGAGTTTCGCTTATAATTTCCACATGGAAGCGAAGCTGTGTGGCAACAACTTGAACGCGCTAATGAAATTGTTATAATAACTAAGACCCCTTTGTATATATAAATGAATATGAGAAAATTCCAATATCTTAATATAGATCTACAGTCATACAAGTATAAAATTTATAAATAACCTAAATAGAAAATGTTCACATTACATTAAAGTTCAATGATATTTTTCTTGTATAACTTACAATACAAATGACAAACCATTAAAAAAAATTGCGACTAAGGTTTTTTATCAAACAATAGAATAAAAAAATTAACTTTTTTCTATTTTTGTATGATTTTAAAAACTACTAATTTTTTTTTTCATTTTTGATATAGTTTATCTTATTTTACAATCATTGCCTCATTTCTATTGTTTATAGATTTTAAAATATTTACATTAGATGACAATAGAAATTGCATTTTATGTCATTTTTATTTTAACGTAGCTGGTATTAGTTTTAAAATATTTTATTTTGGTTTTTATTTCTATGTTGTAGAAACCAACATTTTTTAAAGGAAATGAGCTAGTTATTCGATGTGGGCTGAATTAAATGAAAAATTTATCGAATTTAGAATCGTCATTAGAATTATGACATAGGAAAAAGGTTGACATGATC
The DNA here is from genome assembly GCA_963082915.1 of Dolichopus griseipennis. Taxonomy (NCBI): domain Eukaryota; kingdom Metazoa; phylum Arthropoda; class Insecta; order Diptera; family Dolichopodidae; genus Dolichopus; species Dolichopus griseipennis. Next base: position 13,721,839 of record OY720443.1, on the reverse strand, counting down.
TGTTTGAGATCAAAAATTTTCGCAATACAAAAACTTAGCTTAGACACACGAAAGTTATTTTAGTGAGAGACAAGACTATTTTAAATTAATGCTTCCCGGAAAATAATTTTTAGTTGCCCCAAATATAAAAATAAATTAATAAAATTAAGTTTTAAATTTTAAAGTCATTATATTTGACTCCACAAATTATTTGATCACCAATATGTCAAAGTTAACCTTAAACAATTGAAAATTATTAATATTTGACATCTACACGTTTGTATGAAAATACGTCATACAAGAAATTAGTGATATTGGTAATTGTCAATAAATCAATATTCGTTCACTGATAACATACATATATATTTTTTTAAGATAAATATCGATTATATATTAATATGTGCGACAACATTGATAATTGTATCAATGTTGTCAAACTGGATATATAAAAACTGATTAATAGTCTTTTTAGAAAACCGGTTTTAAATTGAAACATGAAGTGAATGTTAGAACAACAAATTTTCCATTATATTTATTCATATAAAACTATTTATATTTCAAATCGATATATAGATTTATGTAAGTGAAAATGTTATCGACGTATCGATATTAATCTGAGTGATACAATTAATATCGATTATTAACATTAACTTTGAATAATTGACATCTCTATACTACAAGATGTACTTCGTTGTTATTACGAGCTAATTAATTAGCGCCGAATAAGCATAATGTCAACTAGGCCTACTTTTCAATTACTATTAAATTACTAATATTATATAAATAAATTTATTTTATTTTAATATAAAAATACATTTTGAAAATAAAAAAAAAATTACATTAAAATTTTAAAATTAGAAAAAAATGCTAAATGATAACAAAACGGAAATAATTCCTTTGTCCTATATTTAAAAAAAAAAATCAGATTAAAAATTATTTAAATAAATATTTAAAATATACAAAATATTCCAAATTGGTTTCTATAGTATACGAATTTTTATATTTATTCCATTATTAATAGGGTGTCTAAAACTTAGATGTAATAAAGTGCAGGTGTAATAGAGAAGCTCGGTCTTACTTATTCAGTAATAGACAGGCTCATAAGAAAACAAAAAATTGTTATAGAAAGGGGTCGTGGGGGAAGAGGGGGGTGTATTTTCCAATGGTTTCCGAGATAACAGCCTTCAAAGCAATTTTGTTAACTCTTTAAAGACACAACAATTTCTTCGCACCATACAATATGGAAGATTCCTTTAAGTGCCAGTAGCTACCGGAGGTTATGAGCTTTCATTATCATATCCAATTATCTTAATATTATATCTGACAGTTAATGAGTAACAAGGACGTTAATCTAAAAACTGTAATATTTGCATTTCAAAAACCGGTAATTAATGCAACAATTTTATTTCATTTTTAAAATCCCCTAATCCACAGCTTCAATTTAAGTTCTCACATGTGTCTAATATCTGTTACAGTTTTGAACATTAACACCCTGTAAATATCAAACAATAAAAATATTTAAATTCTGTGTTTATTTTATTAGAATTGTAACTGTAGAAAAGCTTCTACAATAGTTGGGTCTAAATTTTTTTTGGAAAGTATATTGGGCATTTCAGCGTTTTAGCAAATTACCCAATTCAAATAAATGTTTCCAAAATTGGAAATTTCTCAAACTCCTAATCGGATCAATGTAATTTTGAAATCATATTCAAATATTGAAATAGGATTCAAGAGCGCAATGGTATGAGCAACTGACCATATTTCCAACAACTCTTCTTTGAGTCAAAAATCAATATAATAAAGCAAGATGAATTATTTTCTGGCGGTTCCCTCGCTCTCAACTTGTTAAAAATTCTCCATGACAATGATTCATGGCTCCTTTTTTTTTAATTCTAAATTTTTAAATATAAAATATCTTATTATTAGAATAATACTTGTTTTCTTAAAAGTTTTTTTGTATTTTTCAGTTTTCCGCCTCTTTCATCTTCACTAGAAAAACTTCACAATGAACTTGTATAACAATTTAACAAAATAACAAAAAAAAAAATAAATCAAAATTACAAGCAAACGAACAAGTACAACATCTTTATATTATATACTCTATTTATTGATCTTTTTATTGAACATTTTAAATACAGTTCAAAAATATTAAAAAAATGTTGAATATATGAAGTTTATTCACGTATACATACATTTGCCATCTTTTCCACACAGTTCAATTTTCATTTTCTTTTAAATTTTTTTATTTTATTATTTTTATTGAATTTATTGTATTTTATTTCATAGGGCAGTAAACGATTTTATGTGTATGTATATAATACAATCTTCGAAAGGACTCAATTTTCTATATAATGTTCTTAAATAGTGTTATGTTTGCAGACTGTTCAATTTTATAAGTTTTTTTTTTGTAGTTTTTATTTTGTCGTGTAAACTACAAAAGAACGCCTTAACTTTGTACTCTTCGTTTTCTTTTTTCAAGAATAAAATTAAAAAAGAAAAGGCCAGTTCGTTGACCATTTCATGTCCTCGTAAAAAATTAAAAGTATTTTTTTTTTTTTAAATTTTATCAATAGGTTCTGCAAAATTTTTAAATTGCAATTACATATGTATAATATAAAGAATTGTTACAAATTCTAAAAAAAATAATGGTAAAGAGAAAGAGACTAGATTAGACTGTATTAACTATAGGATACCAGCTCGAATGTAAATATATCAAGGGGTTAACAACTTTTGGTAATATTCCAAACAAAAAACTTATAAGATTCTGTAATGTTATGTTAAATAAATTGTATGACATGTTTTCCAGCCTTTTGTACTAGACAAAATATATTTTGTATAGATGTTGGCCATTGAACTAAGCTAATTTTGACAAAATTTCAGTTACTCAGTTTCATGAAACTTGAAGTTATACTCATATAAAAAGAAAAGTTGCATGACATCTGCTTGAACCTGGCTGAGGCTGAATTTCAATAGCTGAGAAGAGCCTTCTACACAGACGAATAATATAATACAGACGAATTTTGTGAAAATTTTAGAATTTCTAATTTCTTTATTTTTTGAGTTATAGTGTGGACGGATTGACAAAAGGACACAAGTAGCTAAACCAGCTTGTTTTTCGATTTTGCTCCGTTGACATACACTTGAGTCTTTTTATATTCCCCTCCTTTACAGCGAGTCACGAACTTAATAGCAAATTATGTATACACTTAAAAATATGTACGTACGGATATAAAAGTGCAATCTGAATTTCTGGTACTAATTTAAGTTATTTCCGGATACTTAACGTATTCTATGAGTACAATAACGGATTCAGAGTATGTAAAATATTGATATTATTACCAAACGTACATAAAAGAGAAACGAAATCTAATGCTAATGCTGATAATTATATGTTAAATATAATTTTAATATAAATGTAAGTGCATATTTTAAAAAACAAAAATTTAATATCAAATTTGTATAATTTAATTGTGATCAAATGTTTCTTTATAACACCGGAAAAGAAAACAAAAACATGAAATAAAAATTTCATATTAGAAATTTAAATTTTTTTGAAGGAGTTATGACAAAAATCCCTGGGCGACGGACTTGTGACTCAAAAAATATGACACAAGGCCCCAAACGATAATAACTCGAATAAATGAACCAAAAATTCTCCGGAAACTTGTGATTTCTAAAACTCAAGTTCTGTAACCAATTTCAAAATTGCATACTGAAAAAAGACTAAAAGTTTTAATATGTACACGATTTCATAAAAAATCTAGAAAACAACTTTAATATGCTTTCTTATATAGAATTCCACATAGTCAAATATCTAAATACTTATTGCTTTACATCTACTTTCGTACTTAAATTATAAAGTTTAAAATAGAATTTGTTACTTAAAACAATAAGACTCAAGTTTATTTGTTTTTCAGTTTGGGCTTTATTTCTTTTCAAAGTTTAAAACTTAATTGCATACTTGAAAATATACTGGGAAAGGCTCACTATCGCTCCCGCGGGGGTTTTGACTTATTGTTTGGCCCATTAATCCCCAAAGAATTTTTATCATATCGCCGGTTTCCAAGATACAAAATGGTTCTTATCCTTAAGCTTTTAACTGTAAAACACTCTAAACGTACTTTTAAAGCTTTTTTCGATTAATTGAGTGCTAAACGTTCTAAGCTTATTTGCGAAAACAATTAAATTAAAATTAGAAAAGTTTATCCAAGCCTATAAGACTGTAAAGCACAATTTACTTGTAGCCCTGATAACTTAAAAAATATGATTGTATAAAATACTAAAAATAATTAATAATATAAAAGAATAAAATAAAGTAATGATGAAGCTTTAAGACTATAAAACTATTATTAACTATACTATTATTAACTCTTATTAACTTTAAAACTATAGAACTATTTATATCTATTTATCAAACAAACAAATCAATCAAAATAATAAAATTTTCTAATAACAACATAATATGAATAACAAAAATTTAATTAATTAATTCCAAAACATAAAAATAGAATAAATCATTAAAAATTTTCCAAATAATTAATGAATAATCTGCACATTAAAAATGCATAAGTTCAATCTGAAAGTGTGCTTTCATTTAAATAAATGTAAAATATTCATAATTTAAAAATAGTTCTTTATAGTGATTGGAAAAAATTCCTACGATACTAAACTTTAATCTATAGATATAACTTTATTAGAATTGTATATATGTTTTTGTATTATTAATAAATAATAAACTATGCATATGGTTGATTACATTAATTATGGAATGAAATTTTATACTTTACGAAAATTAATTCAATTATATAAATAATATGAAAATTCTAAATTGTTAAATATGTACTCGTATATGTATTTTAGTTGAATAATATTATTCATACATTCAAAAAAATTGTTAATTTTTCATTTTAAAATTGTCAAATTAAAAGTGAAACATATAAAATTCTGTCCAGTAACTTAAAAATTGTTATTATACGATATTATTATAGTCTTTTGTCTGTTTGGCATTGGGGCTTCTTAAATTAAATACTTTCTATTTATTTATAAATTACAATATTAATTATTTTATTTATTTATTTATTTGTATTACGAAACAATAGTAAATATTGCCTGATAATATTAATCCTTTGCCGATTTGACATTTGGACTTATCAAACCCTGATTCGACCAGGGTTTGAACCCGAGGCTTTTCGATTGAAAAGACGCCACTTTACCACTAAGCTATCGGTCAGATTTTTTAATTATTTTATTTATATTATACATTTGTGTATTTAAATTTTATTTAGTTACCATGGGGATTTGTAAAGTAATTAAATAATTCATGAACCGTACGGGAATCGACCCAGCACCCCCTCGGTTAGTAAGCCAAATGCTTATACACTAATCCACCGAAGCCCCTTAAAAATAATATTTTTGTATAAATAAGGTTAAGTTTGTTATTTATGATGAGTATAACTAAATATATTTTGGTTTACATATTTATATGTCTTTATAGCTTTGCTGTTTACTTGTTTTAATAACTTTATTATTACTTATAAGTTACATTTATTATTTCAAGTCAAATTTGTATTAGTTTCCAATCACGTAATAACATTTAGCAGCTTAGCATCTCAATTTATTATATAACACAGATAACTTTCACATTAGTTTCTTACAACAAGGCTAAAATATAGCTAATCTTTCATAATTCTAACATTATAAACCTTTTTTTTTATTCATACTCTATAAACTAAAAAAATAATACAAAAAATACAAAAATTAAATTAAATTACAAAATCTAATTTTAACTATATAACAAATTAATTCAACTACGAGTATATTCAATACTTGGAATAATTTTACATAATGGAAAGTTGTATTTATCTTTAAAATATTTTGAAATACTTACATATCATATATACATAAAAAACATTGAAAATATTACAGTTACAGTTATTATATACATATTTGAATATAAACTTTTAAATAATTTTTTTGATTTTTTAATTGCCAGTCTGACATTGTATAACTCTAACATTCCAATGTTTCAAACATTTACAAAAGAATTCTACACTTCAGTATGTAGTAAATGATTTCCTTGATAATTAACTGTTAAGGCAAAATGTCAACAGAGGAGGAGTCCAAAAAAATTGCTTCCTACGCCTAATTGCCTACCCCTTCGTCCAGGCTACTTTCACTCTTATATAATAGAAATACTATTAACTCTTTAAAAGCATTAACTCTTTTTTATAGATATCTTGTAGGCATTGACACTAATTCTATTAAATAAAATCCATTACGCCCCGCTTAGAACACTTCTAGGGTAACATCAGGAAGCCCCCAAGCGTCCATTTTTTACACTGTAAAAATGGGTTCTAAGTGCTTTAGAGCTGGTCATGGAAGCTCATTTATTGTAAGAACTGCTAGAATAAGGAACACACTTCCATCCAATATGTTCCCCTATTATTTCCCTTTTATTCCCCCAACATTTTGATCATGATACCATTTATATAACCCAAAATTTACAAAAGTTATAGTGAAAAAACTATTGGATCAATTTCTACTACATACATATATAAAATTCAAAAATGTTTTAATATAAGAGTTACAACAAAAAAATTTTAACAAAAAAATTTAACCAAAAACCAAATTAAAAAATCTATTTTCCCCAAAAATCTGTTCAATTTTCTCATTTTCATATGTACAACAACAACAAAACTTAACTAACAAAAAATAACTCTTTTTTGAAAATATTTATTATTATGTAACACAAAAATTTACTACAACGGTACTTATCATTAATTCTATTATAATTCTTAAACTAGTTAAAATGGATTAAAACTTTTAAATACAAACATAAAAACGTGATATTTTTATATGATATCCATTTTAAATCCGTTATTAGCTATTATTACTGTCATCATTACCTGATCGTAAACGTTATAATCATTATCGTCATTACTATTACCCATCATCGCATTCGCATTTTACAAGAATGTTCATTAAAATATACAGTACAGTACAACTAACTAAATACCCATTCATTTGTACTTACTAACTTACACGTTCATTCATTCAAATTTCCATTGTATAACAAAAATTACAAAAACAAAATTAAGGCAAAAAAGTAAATCTTTATTTAACAATAATAACAACAACAACAACAAAATGAATTAATTCATTTTAAAAACAAATACAAAACACAAAACCAACAAAGAAAAAAAAAGGATAGGAAAACAAATAAGATTTAAATTTTCCAATTGAATTCTGTTTTGTTCTTTCGGGAAAATATTTAAAAATTTTTTTTTTGTTTTTTTTTTTGTATTTTCGGAATGGAATTTCCCAATGGGCATGATGGGATCATGGTAATACGAAAAATAACACAGTGAATATTTTTGGTTTAAAATGAAAACAGCCAATACAAGAAAAAAAAAAAAAGGCGCATGAAAATAACAAATAAATAATATGGAAATTATTTTTAAAAATTAAACCTAAAATAAACCAGTCCCTGCCATCTTTCGGGTAGTTATTAAAAATTAGGCGATTTACCAAAATTTTAAGACAGCTTAATTAAAAAAACGAATTATTTTGACAGTTGCAAATGTCATTAAGGCGTCATTTATAGCTTTCATTGAAATTCATACGAAAAAAACGTTTCATTATGAAGATAAACTTTTTTTACTTACGATCGAATATAACAATTTAAGTGTAAAATGAAATACAAAATCGTGATGAAATCATTTTCATGAATTGCTTCAGAATTTGTTTCAATAGCCGTGTTAAGTAGAGTATAAAGCGCTATACTGTATTAAAATGGTGTCAGGGGCGTAGTATTTAGCGCTGCATATATAGTTGTCCTGAACCATTTACAGCAAAATTAAATGACATTTGATTCGTGATGACTCTTCATATATTTTTATTTTATTTAAATTAAATTATTTTAAATAAATTTTACTTTTGAACTATTTGTATCGTAATGGAGGATTTCTATGACCTCCAAAGATATTTATCCTTTAAATTTCAAATTCATTTCTCAAATTCATATTTTTTTATTATATTCTTTAAAGATTTAAAATATTTAAAAAAATTCTTTGCTTCAAAAATTCTTACAAGATTTTGTAACTCGACATTTTTTACTTCCAAATGTAAACACATAAATGTCAATTATTTAATTTTCTTTTATCTATTATCGCATATATATTTAAAATTCTTATATCTATTATCGCAGCTCCAGCATAAACGCACCCTTAGATGCTACTAAACGCGACCATTGATAAACTGAAACAGGAAGAAATAAAACAATATTGGATTTTAAATTAAAAAAATTTGTAGCTCAATTTTTTTTTTAAAAAATAGTTAATGTTATATTAAATAATAAGAATAAAATTCGATATAAATAAATGCATCTCATACTTAAATAGATTTTTATCCAAGCGAAAGCTAAAATTCATTTCAATTATGTTCTTTTTTTTTATCTGTCAAAAATCATCGATACTTTTCAATTTTTCTTTAATATTATTGAATACTATAATATAAATTCATTTCAACAATTTTTTTTAATATTAATGTTTAAACAGAAAGTCAACGACTTGTCAAAACTTTTAATTTCAAACGTAATGTCAACTTTTATACGTAATATTTTTTTTTTAAATTGAAATTAATTCTTAAATCTATTAATATCCAACTTTAAATATATTCAAAAAGCAAAAATATTTTTTCGAAATAAAGCGAAAAGAACTTTTGTTCTCCGTGTATTTCAAAAACAGTTTTTATTTTTGTTTTATTTTGTACTTTTTTTTATACTTATTTAAATTTTAATTTTCAAAAATTTTTATTTTTAAAATAAAATTTTACTTTCAATTCTAAAAAAAAAAAAACCCTCTTTCCATTTTTTATTATCTTTAGTTTCCATTTTTATCCTTATAATAACTAATCCAGCATTTTACCATAACCATTATATTTACCTTAAAACCAACTAATCCTTTACTAATGTTTCCACAATTTGAATTCATCCCTAAATTTTATTTTTTTCTTAAAAAACAGTACTGGCAAAAATGTTTGAATAATTTTTTTGAAAATATTTTAACTTAAATTTTGTTTTTGAAAATGTGCGTGCATTTGTATATGTTAGTATTTATGTATATGTGAAAATAATTGAAACGATTGACTATAGTACGCGAGATAGAAATAAAATGGTAAAAGGGGTATATAAACCACCAATCATCTTACATTACGAGTTTAAATACACATGCGAATTGTAGTGGATTAGTAAATCATTTTTGAAAAATATTTTTAAGAATAAGAATTTACAAAAATACCTGAAATTTCGTATTGAATAATTTGATAAAAACTGATTTTAATCTAAATAGATTATATTTGATATGCATATAATTCACAGGTATCATTCGATGTCTGTATAAGGGAGATCTCACCAGGGAGAAACCAACTCTAAAATCCCACATATTTTTTATTATACATATTATTTTAACAACAAAACAATTAAAAAAAAAGAGCGCTGACCCTTCCCGAACTACGGTTAATAAATTATTGTAATTCTTTATTTTATGGCAAACTCTAAAAACCTTCTTATGCTATTTCCATGTGTATAATTTGTTAGTAACAAAATTATTTAAATAATAAAGAAAAATTTCCACAAAACCAATTATTACAAACCAGATATTGTATTCAACTCTGAAGTGGCTCCTAAATTTTATTCATAGTCATAGTATATAATCAACAAAAAATATTAAAATACAACAAGAATAGCCCAGCGTTCGAAATTCAAGCGATTATTGTACTCATCCTATGATGTCATACGATATCATATGATTTTGTACAATCGTATGACATCATATGACTATTACAGTTAGGGGTAATCTTAAAGCAATTAAATATTTTGAACTTAACTATATATGAGAAAATATAAGTCGCCAAAAAATAATTTAGCCGCCACCATTAATTTTACGACCGAATAAGCCGTTTATTATATATGATGATGATGATGATGATTATTATAATACATATATAATTTCTAATTCTCATCTATGTATTTTAACTTAAAATTTAAAAAAATATTCATTTTGGCATTATTTCCTAATTTATTTTGGCATTTTTTCAAAGCGGCCGATCTTTCAAAATTTACAATTTCAGCATCGAGTAATGAAGTTAGCGATATAAATACTTGTAGGCCAATTGTAAAATCTTTGTAAAACCAAATCAGAAATCACAAAAAAAAAACAATAAATAAATAAAAATAAAACTTAATATCCAAAAAATTTTAAACAATACTGTAAACAATCACCTGCTTATAATTTTAACGAAATCTTCCCTTTATTTTTGTTACTTACAATTTTCATTTTTATTTCAAAAGTTTGGATTTTACTTTTATGCCTGTTTCTGTAGGTACTCATATATAATAATATATGTATACATCATTATGTATTTTATATTATGTTTATTTATAAGATTAATTATATACATATATATTAAAATCCATATGTAAGTATGTAATGTACTATATGTACTTAAATTAGTGTGGTGTTGTATTTTTCTGATGTAATTTTATGTTATATTTGTTTGTCATATATATGTACATATATATATATATAAATACGTACTTATGCGAATACAATATATAAATTAAAGTATTGTTGAATAACGGTATGTAAATGTAAAATGTACCGTTTTGTAAATTTTAATTTATCATATCTTTTTGGACAGATTTGTGGTTATAGGACGTTTTTTTTTCATATTCAGATATGACGGCAGTCCTACATATTCTTCTTTTCATTTCCATATTATTGTTTTTAATTTGTGTATCTAAACAAATGTTTGTGTATGTTGTGTGTAACTGTCTTTGTCTTATGAGTAAATATTAATGTTTTTATTTTTATGGTATTTTTTTACTTTTGAATTAAAAAAAAAAATAATAAAAAAAATCTCGTTATTTAAAAATTTAAACAAAATGTTGAAAATGCAAAAATAAAATAAAACCGTCTAATAAAGGAATTTTTTTAAAGGGCGTAAGAGTGTATGTGTATGCAAGAATACGCATTTGTGTAAAAAACCAAAAAAAAAATTATTTAAAGTTACTTTAACTTCTGTAACTACGATTACATTTTTTGTACATTTCATTCTGTTTTGTCATCTTTTGAATTGTTTTGTGGTGACTATTTTTATATATTAAAATATACATACATGTATGATATAAAACTATATAATATATATATATATATATGCAAATCATATATATAAAAGTTAAAACAAAAAGAAAGAAAAGCTAAAAAAAAAATGGGACACCGCTTTGGGTAAGGTATTATTTTATATTTAATACCGTATTATAACTGTACAGAAAAAAAACGCATACCAAACATTTTAAAAATCACTATATGTAATTTATATACGAGTACATAATATTCTTCTTTTATATATAAAATAAAAAAATTATGAAATTTATAAAAATGTACACATATATGCAATAGAAAAAGTAGATATGAAAAAAATATATTTATATAAAAAAATATGTTAAACTTATGTACAGGACTGTAACTGCAACTATAGGATTCATCAACAAATTTTTGTTTTTATTCTATTTTTTAACAATTATCACTTTTAAAAAATGGCTTGTACTGCAGCTATATATTTAGGTTGACACTAGAAGGATTATGTATCTTATTATTATTAAACAATTTTTAGTTTATAATACCTAACAAAATAATACGAACGTAATTAGAGTTGTTATGGGTACATCAAGATTATAAAATCATTTATTAGGTAACAGTAATTTCATATATATGTACAATTCTAAAAAGTTAAAGGCTGGGTGACACAGTGTAATTAAAGTGTCGAACTTTCATTCAAAGACCTCAGTTCGAATGCCAGTGAAAGTGAAAAAACTTTTCTGGTTTTCGGACTCGACTCAGATACCATTCGCCAATAGAATATAAACAAATGCAAAATATAAACAAATAATTTAATTGAATAATATAACTCACAGATATAGAATACCATATAACTCAAATACAAAATATTACAATGTAAACAAAAATAGAATTGTATCTATTGAAAATCTCAGACGTTTCTACATGGCACATGTTTAAATTGTAATTCATTAAGATCAATTCTAATAATACGAATATAATATGATCCCCTGTTCCAAAATGTACTTATGATATAGAGAGGGTTATTAGCCTAACAAATGAACAGTTAACGCTTAAAAAAAAAAAGAATATTTACATCCATCTTCTTATCCCTGATATTCCTGAAAGTTTTTATCTTTATCAAACATGCATTCACATTTTAATTGGGATTATGTTGCGGCAACAAGGCCGTGTTTTAAATGGAATAAGTGTATAAGGTTTTAATCATTGTGATGATAAGCTTGATAGCTGATAGTAATTCATTGCTCCTGTGATTTGTTTTTGTTTTACATTCGGAACTTTTTTTTCTTATTTGGGTCTTATGAACATCTAAAAATAATATTGCACACATATGACATAATAATAACAATAGAAAAAATTCTATTTTTTTTCTAAAAATAAAAAAAAATCATAGAAATGCTAAAAATTAAATGAGGCCAGACATTCTAAAAATTATTTTCAAAGGTTTTTTTAAAAACAAAAAAATAAAAACTTTGTAAATTTTTGAATTTCTTTTTATCTTTATGTTGGAAATTATGTAGAAAAATTTTTCTTAGTGAATATCTTTTGTTCATTTATTAATTTGTTCCTTATATGACCAACAATACCATATATTTTTAAAAAGGGTATACTTATTTTGCCATTACCTTTTAGGCGCAGAGAAGAAGGGGGGGTAGATATAGATTCAAAGATATGTATAGACTGGTTCGATTACTAGAGAACTTGAATTTTACAGTTTTATAACACCTACATGAACTTTGTCATAATATACTAATAATATATGAAAGAATTCGTTGGTATAAAACTTAATGTCTTTTGGCAAAGTTTCCGAAGTCGAACTAAAGGAGATCCTAATTTTCATATTAAAAAAAAAGAAGTTAGATCTACCCTCTAATTACCGACAATTAATTTATAAGTAAATCTAAAATCTAAACTAACACCTTATTATAATTGAATATCGTTATCAAGTCTTTCATATAAAGTAAATAACGAAAGAATTTTTAAAGTACTTTATAAGTAATTAAATAAATTTTAATCTCATGTCCCTTAAATCAATAACTTTTTAAGGTATAAGGCAAAGTTTAAGTAAAAATTGCAAACAGTTGCTTTAGTAGTAGTAATACATCAATAATAATTTAGAATTTTATTATACAGGGTGTTTCCTGATTAGGTACACCGCTGTATACCCAGGCATAGATAATTATGGGTAGATAAATTTTGTGTATGGGAGCTAAGATAGGGCTCTTCTAGTTTCCAAGATATGGGGGCTTAAATGAAATTTAAATAATTTTTTTAGTTTTCATAATTTTACTCTTAACTCTGTTTCTAAACTACTTATAAAAATTTCGTAAAATGTATTCGAAAGCTTAAGATGTCCTCTTTTGATCTTTTCTGAATGATCTTATTTTTTAGACTTTCAAAACTTTTAAATTTAAAACAAGTTGAAATTTTAACAATTTTTTTTTTATTTACTCATAAGTATGTATGGAGTGCTATATAGCAGTGCACTTAATTAAGCAACACCCTGTATAAAAGTAATATCATGTTTTTTTTTTAAATTTTGACATCAATTAAAGTAAAAAAACTTTTACTAATGTTCAAAAATAAAAATTCATACATTACTTTATAAAATATATTAATACATATATGTATATAAATTCTATTAAATTTTATATAAAACATTTCTAATTAATAATTATTCTATATTTGCTAATCAAATAATATATTTATTGATTTTATATTTCATAAAAATTATAAATAAATTAGTCCAGATTTCCCAAATTTCTCTTAAATAAATTTCATTTCAAAACCTTTACATTTTTTGGTTTTTCTATATTATATAAATTTCATTCCAAAAACTTTATTTAACAAAAATCAAATCATTTTCTTTTCCCTTTCATTCTTTTTCGAAATATTTTTTTCATTATTTTCACTTGATTGGTCCACAATGATGAATAATAAAATTTGTAAAATGTTTTTTTTTTTTTCTTTACTTTAATTAAACTTACAATCAATCTTAACCTGAAAAACCAACTGTAACATAATTAGCAACAACTTAGAATATTAAAAACAAAAAAAAAAAAACAATAAGAAAAATAAGAATAAGAAAAACGTAATCCTAATTAAGAATTATATTCCATTTCTTTTGTAGGATCAAATCAATCTCATTGGAAAGCACACAACAACAAAATCTAAAACTCATCATTTTTATTATTTACAATGAAATATTTTCTTAAATATATTTTCTGGTTATTTCATATATTTATATAATATATACAATATACATATATATAAAAAAATAAATATATATATATATATTTAATTTTATTTCCTTTGGTATCCTTTTATTATTCAATTTTATATATATGTTGGTAACATATGTCAACAGGTACAGTTACAAACAAAATCAAGTAACGTAGTATCTATCCCAATAAACTCATAACGGCATATAAATATTTCGCAGTATAATGTAAACATAGTATAATTTTATGAATTGTCAAATTATTATTTTGACTCATGTCAATTCATATCCTCTATGAGAATTTAACTTAACCTCCTAAACACAATGAGGGTTAATTGTGATGTTACGCAGCAGAAATTCTTTAAAAGTTAAACATATGGAAATCAATACAAATACACACAATGAAAGTAACCATCAAAATTTTCAGCGACATAAAGCTTGCTTAATGTCTTGTACAGAATTAGCAATGCTACGCTGCAAGCTGTCAAAAAAACGTTAATGTGACATTTAATGTAAACAAATTCAATTAATAAACATAATTAATTGTTAAAACAATGAACTTTAAAAGTAAAGTAAAAATATAATTATAAAAAATTTAAATTTTTTAATTTTAATGGCTAACAAACGATAAACAAATACCTGTCAAAGTAGTGTCAAGACTACGTTGAAATTTTGTTGTAGCTTTCGTTGTTTGCATTTGTATTGTTTTCCATTCATGATTGACCTAATAGTAATATTAAGCGAATTCATTCAGATCTATTCTAAAATTTATTCTCATCATACCCATTACCTTCTCTAGGAATCCAATATGTACATATGATTAAGGAAAACTTCTTATCCTACAATTACAAGCACCTTAAAAATTTCAGAGGTCTTTCTTTGCGATTATTCATCATCATCTTTTAGCGTTACAACTTCTGGTGAGTTTTAGCCTTCTTCACTATCTTCCTCCGTTCATCTCTGTTTCTCGCGGTGGTTTTCCAGTTTTTTTTCCTAGTTTTCAGGTATCATCTTCAATGTTATTTTCCCATCTGCTTCTAGGCCTACCTCTTGCTCTGTTAAGCAATGGTCTAGCATTATAATTTTTGCGATTATTAATAAAATTAAATATTTGTATTCAGATTTTTTTTCTTTAATATTAAATTATATTTCATAGGTATCTGCAATATAAATAAATTATTTAATTATATTTCTTTTTTTTTTTTTTGATTACATCAGGCTGATTTATCATGTCGTAATACAAAACAATCAGTTGGGTCAATTTTCACACGAACAAATTTCGTAACATTAAAATACGTTACTGATAATTGGGGTACAGATGCAAATGGTTTCAAGTTAGTTATAACAGCAGTCAAAGATTCAAGTAAATTTATTACTATTAAATTAATTCTTTAAATTAAATATAATAATTAATTAAATTTTATTTTTATTTTTAGAACACTCTTGTAAAGATTTTCGTTGTGAATATCGTGATTTTTGTATACATCCAGATTTGGTATGTGATAACGTTAATCATTGTGGTGATAATTCTGATGAATCTGCTAGTAATTTATGCCAAAGTATGTATAAAAAAGTTATAATGGTTTTTTTTAAAGCTTATTTTAATAAAATTTTAAAATTTTTTTATAGATCAAGAACAAACAAAATTACTTGGTCTTGAATTGACATGGTTTGTATTGATTGCTGTCAGTAGTTTATTAGTTATATGTACATGTATAGCGGGTTGGACAATTTGTTTATGTCGACGAACACCAAGAAATCAAAATTTGAATTCAATACAATGTAAGTATATAAAAAATAAACTTGTAGACATACTTAAATTATATTATCATAATTTATGTAGTACGACATGCAGCTGAAACGAATGGTTCATCAAAACATTTACATGGTACATTACCACGTGAACATACAGCACTGCCACCGATTTCGGGAAACTTGTATCACCCTGCGGGACCATTAGGGTACCTCCGCATTCAACACAAATTATTGATGATGGTCATAGTCCGTCCCATTTGGTATCTAATAAATTTAGACAATTAGGTCCAGATTTATCACAAACAACAACAACAACAACAGCATCAGCTAATTCTAATGCTCAAAAAGATGAATGGTTTGTTTAAAATGAAAATGTTTAAATTTAAAACATACAAACAATTAAGATCCAGTTTACAAAATTTTAAAAATTTAAAATGGAATTTATATACTAAATTATAAAATAGAACGATTTTAAAAATAGATTTTAATCCAATTATAATTTAATTTATTTTATCAATTCTTCAAATGATTGAAAATATACAATCAAATAATTTTTCAAAAAAAAATAAAAGAGCATTAAAATAACTATTTAAAAAAAAAGAAATTAAATTTATATAAAAAAAATTCAATTAGAAATTCTACAAAAAATTTCCTAATTTTCAATTAGAATTTTTAAAAATTCTTTTAATTTATATAATTCAATGTTTTGTTTCTAAAAACTTATTTGAAAATTTAAAACAAAATCGAACGTACTTCAAAATTAAATTATACTCAAAAAAAAATTTAGTTCTTTTTAAAATCTTCAGTTTAAAAAAAAAATAAATTCCATTATTAATTAAATGTAAAAGAATAAGTTTAAAAATCAAAAACTTTACTGAAAAAAGTTTTGGACTACGGTTTAAGAAAAGGACAAAAAAAAACCGCCGAATACTTCGAAATCGTAAGTGTTATTTTAATTTTAAATTTTAAAATTATAAAACGAATATATATATATATATATATATATTTAAAAAAAAAGTTCATCATATTACTACAACTTTGTTACTAATAACATACAAGAAGTAAGAATAGCCCATAGTTCATTAGAGTTTATAAGGTATTTTTTCAATCTGATAAATATATTGTACTGTCAATAATCTGACAGTAGAAGACAGCTGCTTTCATAAGCTTTATAAAAATATATCGCCTAAGTGTACAGAGTTACCATTCTAAAAATAGCCTTTATGTGAAACTCAATTTTTGCAAAATTTTTTGGCCCCATTTTTTGCAAAATTATGGGAGAATTTAGATCATCAGAAATTAGTAGGAGTCGGCTAAGAAACTTTTTTTCTCATGCCCCTGTTTAGGAGCTGCAAGGGGTAAAAAATTTAAGTTTTGGTACTTTTATTATTTTTTGCATCTGTTACTTAAATACTAGTATCTTTTTTAGTAATAAACAAAATTAAAAGCTTCAATATAATATTTTAACATGTGTTAAAGGTTTTCCTTTAAAAGGGTCCTTAAAATTGAAGAAAATGTCTCTTGGTTTTAACCATTTTTGCATAGATATTAAAATTCTTAGAAAAATTCCAAATTTTAGTGGAAGTCAAAATTTAATTCTTTAAACCAAATGGAGAGAGTTGGGGCTAGATCCTTAAGAATCATCATAAGTTTTCATAGTTAAAATTTGGGAACCTTCACTATTGAAGGACTTTTAGGACTTATAAATTTCCAACTTTTATAAATCAGTAACTTAGTCACTAGTATATTATTATTCCAAAATTTTTAAACTCAGTATGAAACACTATATAATTTTGCAAATATGATTTTTTAAAAACCATTGTTTTTTTCATTATTTGTTTTAATCAATTTTATATAAAAATTTCGGAAAAAAAAGAATAAATATATTTTTCGAATATTTATAGAAAGTCAGGCAGATATCTTTACCATACAATAACGTTAGACAGTCTACGAAAATTAATGATCATTAAAGTGTTGGATCGTAACAAAAAAATAGTTTAAATTTTATTCCGTAATTAATAATTATTGATAAAATGTTTCAGTAGAGACATCTATGGTTAAAAAAAAGTTTAAAATATAGAATTTTTTATGGTTTTAATATTGTTTTAACTTTTGACAATTTAAAATTTA
Organism: Dolichopus griseipennis; assembly: GCA_963082915.1. NCBI lineage: Eukaryota > Metazoa > Arthropoda > Insecta > Diptera > Dolichopodidae > Dolichopus > Dolichopus griseipennis. The sequence goes on along the minus strand of OY720443.1, from coordinate 13,703,617 downwards.
AATAATAACAAAGGAAAAGTTTTCAATTAAAATGTTTATTATTTCTTTAAATACATTTTTAATCAAATTTTTTTACTATTTAATTTAAAATTTTTTTATCATATTTAAACAACAACAACAAAACATCTCTCACGCCAGTCACTTTAAATATTGTAAATTAAATTAACTATACAACTATATAAAAGTCATAGGACTTATAGATCATTGAAAAGTTTCAAGTCAGAGCAAAATTTAGTGATAATTTTACATATTAAAAGTTTTGTTAAACTTATGCTTAGCGAGATTTTTAAAACAAAACCATATTTTTTACAAACTCGATTTTGATAAAAAGTTATTGAGTTACTAGCATTTGCGGAGCGCTCTCAAACTTTTTATTTGCACCTATACGGTAATTTAGTATTATATGTGACTTATTATGGCTATGTTCTTAATAAATTAAATTTATTTATTTATAAACAGTCCCTTACCTCATACAATATGAAACTTTAGGGAGTGAAGCATGTCTTTCCTTTTCAGATGTGGGTGATTATACTATTTATTGATTTTATTAATAATATTATTTATTTTTTACTTAAAAAAATTTGAATATATACTTCCATTATGTCAACAATGTTAATATTTATTATAAGTTAAAGTTGTTGAAATGTTGTTTTATCTAAAAAATAAAGATATTATAAACGAAATTTTTATTTCTATAAATTTAATAAGGAAACTAAACTGAATGGGTAATACAAATCAATTTGGTGCACTCTGGCTGCAAATATTAAAAGTTTACTTGATATTTTCGTAGCCTTAGATTTGATTTCAAAATCTGAATTATACCCTAACATCGTAAATGTTTTTGCGACGTTGTAAATACAATGTCGCATGATCGTAAATGTAAACTACAAAAATTTTACATTTTCTCATGATCGTAAATTCATTTTACATTGTATTCGCGACCAATTTTCACGGCGCGTGTTGCTAAATTGAGTATCGAAAATTATTTGATACAAAAATAAAAAAATTAAAAGTTATTTGAATTTTGGTCAGTTGATATTTATTTTTGTGGTGGTGAAGTCCCTAGTTAAAAAAAAAAAAAACCATTGAAGAAAATTAAGTAAATATTAATGTATACTTTTCTTTAAGATTGTTTCTGCAGAGAAAATTTAAATTTTTGACATTTCATTTTGACGCAATCGTAATTGTAAACAAAATACATTGTATTTTCGACACAATGTGTTCAGAAATTTTACATTGTGTTATTTTCACATTCTATCAGGTTGAAGTTTTTTTACGACATTTACGATGTCACCCATACTCATGTTTTCTATGCTAACATTTTTCATTTACTTTCAAAATTTACAACTTCGTAATTGCAAATATGTCTTTTGGAATATTGTGGCAAACCCAATTTTTTAAGTCGATGAAATATGATGAATTTTTTTATAATAATATATTTTAAATATTTATTTTATTTTATATTTATTCTATTCACCTTAATAATAATATTAAATTATTTGTAAATTTTTCAGGCATTATTGCGTTCAGAAGATGAAAATCCAACATTAAACATTCAACATTTTAAATATACATCATAAATCAACCAAAATAAAAAAAAATCAAAGGACAAAAAATTTAAAAAAAAAAAAAATTTAATAATAATATACTTAATATGTATCTATATACATATATTTTGGAAAACAATATCAAATCAATTAAAAAAGTATATAAATAATATATAAAAAGCCAAATTAAAAAAAAAAAAACGAATATATATTAAAAAAAAATCATCAATAATTTTGTTAAAAAAAAAAACTATTTAAAAAATATTTATAGATAAAAAAAAAAAAAAAAAAAAAAACACAATTAAAACATATTTAACATCATAATAATAAATGTTTTTTTTTGTTATTTTTTTTTTTTTTTTTTCATTAATATAAATAAATATGAATATTTTTGACCACGCAGGGTGTTATTCCTTTTGAGAGATTCCATTAGTGTACCCAAACCACCAACAATCAATTAATAACTAACTGTTATATAAGAAAATATTTTTTAAAAAATAAAACAGTTAGATCTCTCAATTAGATGGTAATCGGATAGCCATCAAATCTTTGTAAATATTATACATATAAATATATAATGAATATAATTATATAAATATATATAAATAAATATATATATACATATATTTATATACAAATAAACAATTTTAAAAATAGGCATATACTTTGTATATGTATATAAATAATTTAGTAATAATTATTTAATTATAATTTCTTCGAAAAAAAAAATTTAAATAAAATATTTATATATATATATATACTATTAAATTTAAAATAAATTAAATTAATTAAAAAAAAAAAAATCTAATTATTATCTAATATTATCAGATTTAGAAAAAAATTGTATTAAATAGAAGAAGAAAAAATAAAAAACTAATAAATACATATGATTATCTTTTTTTTTTAAACTTTTTTACTAAAATAAAAACTTAAATTTTTTTTTTTAAATTCTTCTTTTTCTTTTTCTGTTTTTTTTTTTTTTAAATTAAAAAATTAAAAAAAAAAACTTAAATATAATACGAGTACTATAATAAATAAATTCATTTATATTATATTAATTGTTTAAAAATTCTTAAAATTCTCAACAACTATTGTATACTTTTAGTTAAAAACATACAAACAATTAACAACAAATTATTAGCAAATGAGAATAAAAAAAATTAATACTAATTAGCTATTATTTTATTTAAAAATAGAAATATTAGAAAAAATAAAATTTAAATGAAAAATAAAAAAATTTAGTAATATTTTAAAAGTATAAATAAAAATTAAAATATTGAAAAGTAAAATGATATACAAAAAAAAAAGAAAACTACAAAGGATGGACTATAAGTTTTTATCAATATTAAATATTAAAAAATTATATTAATATACAAATTAAAAACAATTTAATTTATTTCAATTAAATTTAATTTGGCTCTAAATTTAGAAAAAAAAAGCTATGGAACTGCACAAGCCTTTACTTTTTTTAAAAATAAAATTTTCCTATATCTTTTAAAAAACTTTATATTTCTTAAATATGTAATAGTTTTCTTTACATATTTAATATTTCATTTTGCATTTATTAATAATTTTCACAAAGACTTAAATCGAAACTCGTTTTTAACTATTTATACAAAGTTTTCTAAATATTGTTTAAAAATAATTTATTTATATTTTATACATTTTAAATAACATTAAAAGATTAAAATTAATATTAAAAAAAACAATAACTTACAAAAACTATTTGATAAAATTTTCTTACTTAAAACTTTTAATTCATCCTATGTATTTTTAATTGAAAAAAAAAAAAATTAATTTATAATTTTTAGTAAAAATTAATAATAAAAAAAAAAAAAACTAAATAAAATATAGAAAAGAAATTTTATATTATAAAAAAACAAAAACCCAAAAAGAACATATAAATTTGGAAAAAAGATTATTATAAAAATTTAGAACAAAAATAAATTAATTAATATTAATATAGACAAAAGAAAAAAAACAAGTTAATATTTAAAAAAATTAATATTAAAATACAAAATAAAATTTACTAAAAATTAAACATTAATTAGAAAAATTATATTGACTTTTTTCTTAAAACATTTTTATTTATTATTAAAATTTTGCAAATTATATGTATATATATATATTTATTAATATATGTATATACTATATATAAAATACAGTATATAAAGGAGTTATACAAATTATGTATACATATATTAATATTTATATATATATATATACATATTAAATTAAAAAAAGACAAAAAACAATTAATAACAGAAATCATAGCATCTAATAGAAGTTAATAATTAATTATAATAAAATTAAAAAAAAATTAAAAAAAAAAAAAAACTAAGCATTTAATTAATGATTATTAGCATAAATTTAATTAAATTATGAAAAACAGATAAATGTTAAAAAAAATAAAAATTATAATTATTATTATTGTTTGAAAACAATTGAGTAAATAAAAAAAGAACTTAATATGCAAATATCAGAGTTAGGAATATCATATAAATAAATTAAAAAAAAAAAAAAAAACTTAATTTTATTAAGTATTAATTTAAAAATATAAAAAAAAAATACAATTAAAACAAAAAATTAATTAAAAGAAATATTAAAAAAAAAAAAAAATAATTAAAAAATAAAACTGTTTCTGATAAGAAAAAAAAAAGGAAAATTAAGAAAATCGTAAATTGAAACTTAAATATAATTTTCTGTTTCTTTATTTGAAAAATATGAAAAAAAACATGATAATTAAAAATTTCATATTAATTATTAATATAATTATGTACTAACGGTTTTTTTTTTTGTTTTTGTAATGAAAAGTTTTTCTACCATTTTTTTTTTTTATGTTTTGCTAAAAGTAGAAAGAATAAATTTTTAAAAAAAAAAAGTATTTAACAACATATATCTTTGTTATCTAAAAGATAGTATTCAAATATGTATTTATAATAAGTATATAAGTAAACTATCTTTGAAATATTTAAATGCAAAATTAAAAAAACAAAAAAAAAAGATAAATAAGCCACCGATTTATTAAAAAATTGCTTTTATTTAAATAACTGGTGAATTCGTGAATAAACAATTAATTGAAATATTAATAATTTTGACAAAATAACAGATGCAATTAATGTTGGTTATAATTTAATTAATTTATTAATATAAAATATTTTTAAAAAATTAATAATTTGATAGCTTGTATACAATTAAACTTTAATTTTGTATAATTGTACAGTTTTCTATTCATCGACATTTGGTCGCTTTTATTTTCTAAATGCCATAATTTAACTTTTTTTTTGCATAAAACAATCTTGAATTTTGTATTTACATAAATTATAATACTTCAATACAATTTGTATTTAACATACATTTTCAATATATTAATCAGTTTACACATAAAAACTTTTACAAATTGTTAAAATAAACAACGGTTATTGAAAAGTTAGCTAAGATTTTATTCAATCAATTATTATTTGATCAATTATTTATTGATCAATTATTTATTGATACAATTATTCTTTGAATCAATTATTATTTGATCAATTATTATTTGAATCAATTATTAATTGATCAATTATTTATTGATACAATTATTATTTGATCAATTATTATTTGATCACTTATTATTTGAATCAATTATTATTTGATCAATTATTATTTGATGAATTATTATTTGAATCAATTAATATTTGAATCAATTATTATTTTAACCAATTATTATTTGATCAATTATTATTCAATCAATTATTATTCAATCAATTATTATTTGATCAATTATTTGAATCAATTATTTATCAAAGATTTTATTTAATTTAATATTATCAATGTTAGCACGATTGATATTTCAGAGAAAAAAAAAATAAAAAAAGTATAAAATACAATTTTAATAATGGTACTTTTTATAATTTTAATAATTTTTTAACATATTTTTTTTTTATTTTAATAAATCAAATCAATAGACTACAATTGATAATAAATAAAAAATGCATTTTGGAAATAAACTTTTGAAAAATAATAATAAATAAATAAATAACTACTGTCTTTGAATTTATTTATTTATATTTAAATAATAATATCTTTAATATTATTAAAAAAAAAACTGAATACTATAATTAAACTTTTTTTTTCTTTCTTTTTTTAGTAAAACTAAAAAAAAAAAAAAAAACAAAAAACAAAACTTTCATATAAGAAAAATTTTACCCAAGAAAAGCAAAATGAAAATTTTTAAAATGAAAAGTTTTTTAATATAATATACAAAACACACAAAATGAATTAAAAAAAAAAGAACAAGCAAAAATAACTGAAAAAGAAAAAATTTTACAAATTATTAATAAAAAAATTAAAAAAAAAAACATGGCATAAATTAAAAAAAAAAAATTGAATTTTTACAAAAAACCAAATTAAAATACGCAAAATTTTTAACCCACTTTTACTAAACACAAAAGGTAAAAAAAATAAAAAAAAAAAAAAATTTCTAAAATTAATTTTTTTTTTCGTTTTTTTTTATATAATTCCATATTTAATATTTATATAGAACAAGGGAAAATTACAAAAAAAACATAAATTAAGAAATTGACAATACTTTAAATGCAAATTATTAAGAAAATAAAACATAACATTTTACTATAAACAATATTAAGAAAAACAAACTAAACATACATACACAAAAATATACAAAATCTAAATTATTATTATAAAATAAACAACAAAAACGTGCATCAATTATTTGATTAATGCTAAAAAAAAAATTTAAAAAAAAATCCCTCAAAAACACCGCATTTAAAAACTAATAACAAACTATAAAATAAAGCGATTAATATACAAACCATACATTAAATTATATTAATATTAATATTAAATAATAATAAAAATAAAAATGTAATTAAAACAATTTAGCATCATTCATTTTTTTTTTAAATTTGAAAAAAATAATTTTACACATTATTTTAATTCAAAAAAAATATGATTATAATAATATTATAATTATTATTAATTTATTTATTAAATTAATTTTAATATATTCTTTCCCTTATTTTCCATTTTAATTTTATGAAAACTTAAACTATTGTGAAACAAAAACAAACAATTAATTAAATCGTCAATTACCAAAATTAAAAAAAAAAAAAAAATAATAATAATTAATATTAATACATAATAATATATTTTATAAAAAATTATATTATTTTTTAATTAAAAACAATTACATCGTATAATACGAATTATAATTTTTCCAAAATTATTAAAAATTAATGCATACTTTCAGGCGCTATGCAAAATATTTTTCACAGAATAACATCTGTATGTATTTGGGAAAAATAATAACTTCGTTAAATAAATTTCTTAACTTATATTTTAAAATATAATTTTTTAAATACACACACACACACACATTTTCTTTCAGTTCTTAGTGAAATTAATAAAAAAAAAAAAAAAAAATCTCGAATTTAATAACTTTAAGCACGTCTTAAGAGAACTATATATATAAATATAAAAATATTTAATTAATATCTTTATAATATATATATATATTTAGTGAAATTTATATAATAATAAATATTCCCGTAAAAAAAAAAAAAAACCAAAAATTGACGTGGAATAAATCACATTCGTTATTTTTTTTTTTTTGATTAAAATTTATTTAATTAAAAAAAAATATACATTTAAAAAATGGAAACATTTGGAAATTGGAATTGATTAAAACAAAAATTAACTTAATTATTTCTTTTGTTTAGAAATCTGAAACATTATAATGTGTAACTTTAATCACAATTCACAAATTTGTGTATAATAAGAGTATGAAATCATCTTTAAAAAATTCTAAAGTTTTTAAAATTACATTATGAATTTTTAAATTTAAGTATAGATACATAATATGTATGAATTTATGCTAAGTATCTAATTTTTATTTATTTTTTATTTTACTCAAGTAACACATTTACATTTTATTAAATTATCTTAATATTAAAAAGTTACACTTTATTTATTAATGCTATATATACGAGTATACATACTATATATTTAATATATATATATATATATATAATTAAATTATTATTTAACAATAGTAAAAATTCTAAAACGACCATTAACGATTTGTCTATTATGAATTAATTAATAATATAAAAAAAATATATATTAATTAGAAAAAAATAAACAAAATAATATATATATATATATAAATACTTAACAATTTTTTTAAGAAAGAGAAGAAAGTTTAAAAAACTTAAAATAAAAAAAATTAATAAAGAAATTTACATTTTAACATTCATTACTTCCAGAATTCCAGAACAGAAAAAAAAAACAAAAATACTCATTAAAATTTGAAAATTTTGAATTCATTAAAATTTAAAATAAATGAAAAAATTAATAATAATATAATTAAAAAAAAAAAAAAAAATTGAAAACAGCAATCAAATATTTAAAAAAAACTAAAAATATGCAATAACACAAAATGGTATTAATTTTAATTTATATTTTTAATTTACAAATATTCCTATAGTTCATGTTATACAAAAAAAATCTACATAAACCCAAGAACTTCCAATTCTCAGTTCAATTCTACATAGCGTAGAAAACTAACAAAATATGAAAGAAAATAAAACACCTTTATAATTAAAATTAAAAAAATTCAATTTAATTAAACAGAAAATAAAGTGAATATAATTAAATTAAATAATAATTGAGTTGAAAAATAAAATGTTACACATACACAAATTATAATTTTAACAGTTAATAAAGTACAATATCAACTTTTAACTTTTATTTTATAGAATATTCACTTCTACAGCCATCATCCATATGTCTATATATACAATATATAAACATATATATTAATCCAAATTATTGTTGTAACAAACATGTCAAATTATTATTATAAAATCAATTTATTTATTTTATATTAAAAATCAACAATAACAAAAATATACTCACAACAAAATAAAATAATATTTAATGATTTTTTTTCACTCCATCCCATTTTTTTATATGTTAATTAATAAAAGCTTCTATTTTGACAGTTAGAAAAAGTTAAAAAAAAAAAAAAATTAAAGAGACTTGAAACATAATTTCCATATTGAAATATAACGTCAATTATCTGTCTAAATGTCATTTTTTCTTTAATTCACAATATATTTGGTTTTAATTATGAATATAAAATTAACTTAAAAATACTCAACTTTTGAATTTTATTATTATATTTATTCTATAATTAAAAAGAATAATTCCAATTTTTAAAAAATCTGTCCATAGTATGGAGTGAAAAAATTAAAATATAATATTTCAATGGTTTTAGTTATAAAATAATTAATATATATTTATATATTAATTAAAATAAAATGTTGTTACAGTTTTATATGAAATAAATAAAAAAGCAAAATGTGTTCATTTTTAATTGAATTATTATTTTAAAAATTAAACTCAAAAATACATACATACAATTCCAAATTTTTGTGTTCTAATATTATTAATATATATATAATAATATATATTTTTCTTTAATATATTAATAATACTTTATTTTTTTTTTTTAAATCTATATATTATAATTTTGTAATATACAAAAATAAACATCCACATATATATATATATAAATAAATAACAAATAAATTAAATAAAAAATACTATTTATAAACAAAATTAACAACAATTATTATTAAAAATAAATATTAATTATATATAATATTATTCTATATAGAATTTAAATATATAATTATGTTTTTATGTTTTTTTTTTTTTATTTTTTAAATACTAAAGAAATTTCTAAGAAAAAAATCTATAAAATTAATAATATGAATTTTTTTTAGAAGCATATAAAAATAATTAAAAAAAACAATCTATGTAAATCAATTTATTACATATACCATCATGGTATGCATAAGAATGAAAAAAAAAAAAAAAAAAAAACTATTACATCATTAATTAATAAAATAAAAGAAAAATTAAAAGATAAAATTATTTCACAAAAATTTTTCGAAAAAATTAAAAATAAATTAATTAAGTATTTTAAATACTATATATATATAGTTAAAAAATTAAAAAAAAAAAATTTTCATCCATGTTTTTTTTATTTCATACCAACTATAATTACAATTTTAAAATATTAATTTCTTATTCAATATTTATTTTTAAAAACTCTTTAACATTATTAATTAATAACTTTATATATACTTTTTTTTTTACAATTAACAGAATAAAAAAAAATTTTTTGAAAAAAAATAAGAAACATACAAAAAAAAATTGCTTAGCTTTGTGTTAAATTGCTGTTGAATGTATTTAAAAAAAAAAAAAATGAAACAGACGAAAAATAAATAATTATATATTATAAAATAAAAAAAAAATGAAAATACCAAAAAAAAAAACAGAAACAAAATGAAATAATAATAATAATAAATAAAAAAAAAATTGAATTAAAAGAAAAAAAAAACTGGTAAAATAAAGTAAAAAAAAAAATTAAAAAAAAAAATATATACAAAAATATTTTTGTGTTCATATTTTCTTTTAATAATTTTAATAGGCTCATACTCCTTGTACATCCTTATAGCCTATCTACAATGACGCTCTCGTTTCGTTATCGTTTCGCTCTCATTAAGTTGTCAACAAAGAAGTGTCCACAATGAAATGTACATATGACAGCGTTTTTTGACATTGTTTTCTTTACAAATTTCATGAATTAAAAAATATTCAATAATTTAAAGTTTAGAACACGTAAAGGAAGCGAAAAAATTAAAAGTTAAACAACTTTTTTAAGCACTGGTTGGCTGCGTCAGGCCTGTGTCTATTGTAGGCACTTTCATATAATTTAATACATTTACCTTAATTTGAAAGATAGATACGTGAACGAGAGCGTTCATTGTAGATAGACTATTAGTGTCTGTTGTTACTGTATGTTATTTCAAAATAATTTTTTTCTGTGCTTCAGTTAATTTACCGTTATCTTATAAAAGAAGAAAAAATTTTTTTATGGTGCCCACTGTAAAGAAGCTGTAAAGGGTCTAATATTGAAATTTTGCTATTTTTAAACCTCAGTAACTAAAATCCCTGTCAACATATATATTTTGTTTATAGTATATATGTATATTTTACATGTATATTTTTTTTTTTATATTTATTAAAGGTTTTTTTTAATTTTAAAGCGTTTCTTTAAATGTGAAAAAAGTGTCTCTTAATTTCAAGTATTTTTGCTTATATAATAAAATTTTAAAAAAAAGATCCAAAATTTTGGTGCAAAATATTTTGAAAAAATGTGCCTTTAAATAATGAAATTAACACTATGGATATGCATTGCAAAAAAAAATGTAGTTTTGTATTATAACTGGCCAATGACATAAGGTCGCCATTAAATTTATTGCAGAAAGTGTTTACGCAAAATGCATCCCTTCTGTATAAATATAAACTTAAATTAAATAAAACAAATGTTTAACATAAAACAAAAATGCTCAAATAAGACAGCAGCAGGATGCTACAAATTTTATACTTTTTTGGATTTAATTTTACAAGTTAATTTAAAACACTTCAGCGATATTTTTTTTTTCAGAGATGTGCGATTCCATTTTAAGTCAAATATAATAACTCGTTTCATCATCGTCCATTTAATAAAAAAATCCTAAGATTGTAGTTAATGTAAACTGGGTGCTTTAATGAACACTAAAATGTAAAATTCCAAACTCAAAAAATTTCAATTCGAAATGAGATATTACATTGCAAAGTTTTGACGTTAGATGTCCATTATAAAGGTAAAAAATACACAAAGGTAAAAAAAATTGATGTAGATTGTCAATTATTTGATTCTTTGAAATTTTGTTCCCAAATGTCAAAAAATAATTGTAAAACAGATATTTTTTTTGAATTGTTTTTAAACAGACAATAAAACGTAAATATTTCCTTTTTAATTTAAAAGTGTTATCAATAATAATGGATAATAAAGCTTTAATTGCAATAATCAGCCAAGTGATCATAGAAGCCTCCTTGAGTAGCACGGTGACGAACTTGTTAATAAATTTGAAGGTGGATTAATACAGAGACGAGATCCATAAATCTCATCAAACAATTCGAAAAATTCCCAATAAGTAGCATTGCTGCAACTTTTATTACCCCTTCTTTTGATTCTTTTGTAAGTGGCCCACAAAATGAAAAAAATTTTCATGATTTCCTCTCTTGTGAAACTTACATTCGTTGTATTTTTTATTTTTTCCAAGTCTTTTGCCCAAAGTGTTGATTTTTGAAATTTTCCTCCAGTAAAATCGCTTTCAAAAGCTAGTCTTTCTTCAATCAAAAGCTTTAATAAACTTTTTGTCCATTTTTCCCTGAATAAAATATTTAAAATATATTACGAATAAAATTTAAAACCAAAAAATATTTGTTTTCATTACATTGTACATTAAGGTACACATTACTTTACGCTCATTTTACCTAATTTAGGCTGTAAATTCAAAATATCAAACTGACTACATATTTGCTTTTAGGTAGACGACCTGACATAAAATTACAAAGCCATATAAAATAAATATTAGAAATTAGGCAAACTTTAAATCAAGCTTAAGATTAAGTTTATTCATCAAAACAAACAAAACTTTAAAAGCTTTTAAATCTTTTCAATCACAACTGACAACGCAATTTAAATAAGTTTTAGAAATAAATCATACTCGCATTAAAATCAAACTTCAAAACACGTCGCAGATTAAGCTTATTCAACAGAAAAAACTTTAAAGCTTTCAAAATTCTTCAATAACAATTCAAATAAAGTTTAGGAATAAGTTTAGAAATTGCATTGAAGGTAAACTTAAAATAAAGTTCAAAATTAAGTTTATTCAATAAAACAAAGTATTAAAAGCTTTTTAAAATTTTTAGTCACAATTGAAATAAATTGGAATTAATTAACAACCCGCTATCAACTCAAACAATTTTTATTATTTTGTATTAGAAATCAAACTTTCAAGAGGCTTTGAAATCGTATTCCAAAACCATACCTATATCTTATATACATTTTGCCACATTGTTCAAAACTTTTAATCCGTGTTTCGCAAATTTCGAAACATTTCCATCATAATATGTGTCTCGCGAATCTTTTGATTATAAAAAACTTAAGAAGTTTTTATTTTTGAACTTTTGATTTTTGATACTTTAAAAGTATAAAAGTTTTTCTACTTTCGGATTCTAATAAATTTGTATGTTCTAATATACAAAAATCCACTTAACAAATAAAAAGAGGGAGCCTCGGTGATGTAATAGGTAAGTATTTGGTTTATTAACCGAGGGGTTTTGGGTTCGATTCTCGAAGGGTCTTTTGCAAATTACTACACACCAAATTTTAATATAAACAAAATAAATAATATTGCTAATAAAATTAATAAGTATAGTGTAATATGCCACATCTGAAAAAGAAATACATGCTTCACCCCCTTATCATTAGATCCTCAAATCTTTTAATAAATGATTAAAATTTCCGCAAAATTAATCAACGAAAAAAAATATTTCTTTGTCACTTTTATTTAAATATCAAAATATTAATTAGAATTAAATAATATGCTCTTCATAAAGTTTTTAAATCCAGGGCAGGACAATTCTTAAATTGGCACATTGCTCAAAACTTTTAACCCGTGTTTCACAGACCCTGGCAGACCAATTTAACAATTACAACATCAAAAATTAACAAATGTTATGGAGTAAGTTTCTTAATTGCAAGCTCATACGTCGTATATCTAAATAAAGGGACTTCATATTGGATTATGGACTTCATTTATTTATTTGTTATTTTCAAATTTTGCCTTGTTTGCATAATTTTTTTTTAATATAACAAAATATTGGCTCGTCGAATCTTAAAAATTTAAATTTTTGGCCCGAACCGAAATAAGTTTGGGCATGACTAGTTTAGTTTTAATTTGTTTTAATTTGTAATTTTAATAAAATGATTATTGAAAAGGATATTAATGCAAATTATCTTACTTCAGAACTTAAGAGAATATAGCGCAACTCGTCTATTGAACTTACTGTTTATTATAAGCATTGGATCATTAGGACAATCAACTGTTGACAGAACAAAACTTAAAATAGAATAAATTAGCAAAAAAAAAGCAACTCATATTAACTCACCTTAATTAAAATATTAAAATTATATTAGCTATTTACGTTTAAAAATTAAACAAACCAAACTTTATATAACACTTTGTACAAAATCATTAAAATAAATGCAAAGAATAAGTAATAAATTAAATCTAAAGCATAAGTAAAATATTTAGCAACGTTATAACGTTTTCGTCCTTCTGGTGAGCATGTTTCACCATATTTAAGTAAGTATTTTCTTAATCCAAACGATATTGTTTCCAAAAATTGTTGATCACTTACATTTCTATATTTTGAAAGATAAGAAAATGTTTCATATTCTTCTTTTGGTATTAACTCATCTTTGTTTTTAAAATTTTCATTTTTAAATATCCAATTTTTTGAAACAAAATATTGTAAAATTGTTAAGGCTTCAACAAGCAACCTTTGCGTCTTCATCATTCTTGGTTTTTCACCCAAATATTTAAAAATATTATCAATAATTAAAGCCGGAAGCAAATGATATATATAAGATCGAACGACCAGAAGAAATTTACAATTTGTTGGAAAAAAATTCACGAGAGATAAAATTGTATCCTCGAGTGGATTTTTTTCACATATAGGTCCACCAAGGTCTAAAAGATTTTGACCCTTTATTGATCTACATGAACATATAGAAGAATTGATTACATTGACAACACCCTTTTTGTTTTTAGAAATTACACCCTTTTGATATGCAGCAACAATTGCACCTCTTATTGAAATGTCAACTGGAATTAATGATAGTTCTTTATATATAAGGTTTTTTTTCGGCTGTTCTTAAAATTCCAACTGCACTGGCTATCATAAAACCAATAACATTATTAAAGTTATCAATCCATCCAGAAATCGGTTCCTCTTCCGAAGAAACAACAATTGCTGGACGAAATATTACACATGGCAGTTCATCTTTGTGATCATTTATAATGCTCTCCGCTAAATTTTTCGTGTATGTGTAGTTGTTTGGTGTTTTATTTTCACGAAATTTTTCTTCAATTGGATTCAGTGCGTAATTTTCAAAGTTTTCAGCTATTTTAATAACATCCTTCCATGTATCATATGCTGGATATACTTTTTCTTCTAACACAGATTGAGTAGAATTACAATACGCTGTTGAAACATGAACCAATACTATCAATTTTTTTAATGTTTTGGCAAAGTTTACAACTTCTAGGGTGCCCCTTGTATTTAGAAATATAGTTTCCTTTAGCGGACCGTTGAAATGAATTGTTGCAGCTGAATGAAATATTATAGAAACATTTGATATTTGTTTATAATCTACATCACTGATTCCAAGACATTTTTCTGATGCATCTCCACTAATTGGAATTATTTTTTGAAAATGTCTGAATTATTGGTTCGTATATTATCAAATAACGGTAAAGCTAATAAATTATTCAATCTTTCATTAACTGATTTGCCTTTCTTCGGTCTCATTAAAATATAAATTATTTCAAGATTTGGGCAAGAGCGTAACAGTTTTTCTATAAGAACTTTTCCCATAAATCCTGTACCACCAGTAACAAAAATTTCCTTGCCTTCATAAAAATCCACAATTTTCATTTGCTCCATTTTTCTTTCAAGTTTTCTTTAAAATTTTAATGGATAATATTTTATTGTGAAAAAAAAAATTTTATTTAAAATAACTGTTCAAACGACACTGACAACCAATTGGTGTGACTTACTTTCGAATAAAATATTTGATTGATAACAAATATATAAATCAAATATTTATTTGTTTTATTTTCATTTAAATTTTTAAAAAGCTTATTCAAAAATATTTTTAGCACATTTTTAAAAAATATTTTGAAAATAATATGCTATATTATATACTCTGCACGTTTATCTGCCCATGTGTTTACAAAACTTGCGCATCGTTTAAAATAAAGAAATGAAATTTTTACACAACTTTTCAGGGGCTACTAAATCCAAAAATTTGGGGAATCAATACTTGTTTTAATTATTATAGAACGAGTTCTACTGAAAGAGTTCTATAAGATTCATTTTCAATTTGAAGGCATAATTTAATTCCTGGAAATTTTGGTAATGGATAGATTCTTGAGGATTAGCATAAGTTTCTAAAATTTCGCAATTTTCCTTATTAAAGGGTTATTTTTTTTAAGTGCAAACTGTTCAACTGTTAGGCTAATAATCCTTTCTATACTATAGGTACATTTTGGAACCGGAGGTCATATTATATTCGTGTTATTAGAATTGATCTAAAAGAAATCCACATACAATTTAAATATGAGATGGTACTAGGCTTTATAACATGTAGAATGTCATTTTTCAATAGATACAATTTGTTTATATTGTAATCATTGTTGTACTTGAAGTTATATCGTACTGTGTATCTGTGAGTTATATTATTCAATTAAATTATTTGTTTATATTTTGTATTTGTTTATATTGTTATATTAATGTATTTTTCATTAAAGATATATAATTATTAATAATTGATTAAGCCATTAATTATTAATTAAGTAAAAAGTTTTTTTACTTTCACTGGGATTCAAACCCGGGCTTTTCGCATGAATAGTCGGTACTCTAACCACTGTGCCACCCAACCCAATTTAAAAATTAAAATCTAATTTAGGCACGTGTATATCTTTCCTAAATTAAACGCTAACTATTTTTTTCCCCCTTATTAAAACAAAATACATATATAGTTTTATAACACAATACTACAATAAAGTTCAAAATATAGTATTAGTGTTCTTATTTTGAAGTATGTTGTGTATAATGTTTTTATATTTTAAGTATGGTATGGATTTAATTTTTTTTTTCATAATTTATAAATTATAATGAGTTAATTAATTGCATAAATTATAATATTATCTAATTTATTTTGTAAAATATTCTTCACACAAAATTCAGTATGGATTATGAAAAGTTTTGTAATTTTGGAAATGTATTTTTTAAAAACATTTGTTTTTTATTGCATACCTAAATAGTTTTTAAACTAAGAAGCCTCTGTGCGAAGGCTAAAAAGTCTAAATAAATTTACAACATCATTTTATAACTGACATCAGAATCCGTTTTCTTACTGATTTTGCAATCATACTTTGATTTTAAAAATTGTATAAAATAAACGAAATTAATTGATTTTAATAGACTTTTTGTTCCAAAAAGTTCTTTGTCAAAAACTAAGTTTACTAAAAACTTCTAAAATTTGGAAAAGATACATTGTATACAAAGTATTTTATTATTAATTATTTAAAAAAAAAAAATTGGCGGAAATAAAGGTCAATAGTATATTTTTCTTTATATCCGTTTTCATTAAAATTTTAATATTAAGTAATAGAGTCATTTAATGTTAAGACAATAATTAATAAGTTGTTACGTTTACAAAAATTTTTCAAACAATATTTAAACGATTCGAGCAAACGTTATGCAGTATATATTACTACATATGTATGTATATGTAGTAATATATTTTGGGAAATTTCATTGGAAATAGTGAGTACTGCGAAGTGATTTAACAAAATATTATTTTGCAAATAATTGAAACTGTTATATATTTTTAAGCATTTCATTATTTCAAATAAGATACAACAAGATAATTTTTAAATTTGTTAGCGCACTGAAATCAGAACATCTTGAATGTGCAATGTTGGATTCCACAATTAAAACTGCACTTAAATCTTTACATATAATTTTCGACTTTTCACTGTTCCAGTAATTATTAGCAAGAGAAAATACTTTCTCAGCTGTATGAGAATCGGCATCAATGCATGTTCAACCATCAATTTTAAGTTGTGTTGTGAGATGCATTCCTGATTAAAATACAATAATATTTCAATTTACCTTTACTCCACACTGACTTACTTCTCTTTATCTTAATTTAAATAAATGTTTACTTTTTTTTTTTTTTTTTTTTTTAAGCGCTAACTGTTCAACTGTTAGGCTAATAAGCCTGTCTGTACCATAGGTACATGTTGGAACAGGGGGTCATATTATATATACAATTTAAACATGAGATAGTACTAGGCCTTATAACATGTAGAAACGTCTTAGATTTTCAATATTTACAATTTTATTTTTTGTTTATATTGTAATATTTTGTATTTAAGTTATATGGTATTCTATATCTGTGAGATATATTATTTTAATTAAATTATTTGTTTATATTTTTATATTAAAGTATTTTTTAATAAAGATTTATAATTATTAATTATTGATTATGCCATTAATTTTAACCCAATGGGGAATGGTAGCTGAGTCGAGTCGAAAACCAGAAAATTTTTTTCACTTTCACTAGAATTCGAACCCGGGCCCTTCCGCATGAAAGGTCGGCACTCAACCACTGTGCCACCCAGCTGTTAAGCTTCGAAATTTGGTTTGTAAATAAACAAAGCTTTCATTCAATTGAGAATTTGAAAATAAGATATGGAATATGGACTATTATAGAACTAGCTAAAACTATGCAAACCTTTGAGTTTTTCAATATTTTTTTTTAGAGTGAGTGATTTTATTTTTTTATTAATATTATAAACAAAACAAATTATAAATATGAATGGTTTAGAATCATAGAATCTAGTAAGTATAATTGAGAAAATTCACTTTGAAAGAAACTTGTTAGTTAATTTTTAAAAAATAGCATTCCAGAGTTATTCAATAGATTAAAATAACGTCCCAATTTTACTCAACCATCAAATTTTATATTTCTAACAAATTTATTCACTCTAAAAAAAAACTAATACATACATAAGTATACCTACCAATATTTCAAAAACAATGAATATAAGGGCATAAAAAAATAAAGTATAAAAATAAATAAGTATATCATAATTGCAGTCTGCACCAGTAACCAACTGCCAACTGCACTCTGCACAATATTACTAAAACAATTTGTTTTACAATATTGTTATTATATTAGTAATATTCTAGTCGGTCACGACTCAAGACTATAGTTAAGAGTCACGGCTATTGTGATTGAACTAGTATTGAATTATTGATCACCTTTTATTTGATATCGGAAATAACGACATCGCTTATAACGACCTATTTTTACTTAAAAAACGAAAAAATCATCGGTTATAACGACGGAAATATAAACACAAATTAAAGAAAGACACATACATTATTATTAATTACGAAAAAAAGCATCTAACGATAGACACGTTACTTTTTGCCGCCTGGCTGTAGTGCTAATTTTATATTTCTAACATTTTTATTTAGATGTGCGTGTTACATTAGGACAGTTACATTTAAAAAGTCAAGTGTGTATAGACGTACATGTTTGGCGACTGGAGTGTGAAATATTTTTTTTTTTAATGCAAATAAAGAAATAGCTAAAGGATTAGGTGCTTCGCATACACCAATTTTGTTGAATGCGAAGTACATACTTAATACATTTTATTTTATTATTTTAAAAAATGTGAAAAAAGACTTGAATAAATAAATAAATTTATAATAAAAAAAATTCGATATTGCATATAACGACCCAATTTGCTGGTCCGCTCAAAGTCGTTATAACCGATATTGACGGTACAAACTTAAACAAACAAAAACTAATGAGAAACTGCTTATTAAACTTTCTCATTTATACCACGTTCAGAAACTATTAATATTGGAATATGATGTTAATAATGAATATGAAGTGTATAATGTTCGTAATATGCTATACATTTTTCAAAAATTTCCTGTCAAACATTATACACTTACGGAAGTTAATATTCTCAATATACACATATTATTACGACTTTCGTCCCTGCAATTTTCGATTATTTACAAAAATTTTATTCAACCCTTGCTTTGTTTTTATATTTTAAAATTAAACTGTCAACATTTTCAGTTAAAAATTTTTTATTTTATTTTTATGAATAGCTATTTCAGGTATAAATAAAATTACCTTTTGAAAATATTAAAGAAAAAAGTAAACTCTAATAAAAAATATTATTTCACAGGTATAGAAACGAGTCAAAAATTAGGTTCGCAAAAGTGTTTCTAAAATGGCATTTGTTTACGTTTTTGAAGTCAGCTGATTATAAATATGTCAAATATTATTGAATTAATATCCCAAAATTGATTGTAACCGTTTGACATTTAATGTAATATTCTAGTTAATATCAGAGTTTGTGAACAAGCTATTACTCAACTTTAAATAATGACAGAAGAAGTACCCATACCGTTTGCATACGGACATGAAAATGCATATGTATTTTTTTGTCTGAATACCTCAGAATAGAAAATCACATTAGATGAAAAGAGTGGGGAACATTATTTTGCCATTCTTGTACTAGTAATTTTATGCATATAACCGTAAATAAATATTCAAAACCTAACCTAACCTAACTATTGTTGTTCTTAGCGTCATTTAAAACTATAAATTCGTGTTTACCTAATAATCATCGGTCACCAAAGTGTTAATATCAACAATCCCCTGTTAATGGGTATTTCAACAAATAAATATGTATGTAGGTATATAATATGTACGTACAGATACATTATTTGTTTATTACTTTTTTCATTTATAAAAAAAATAGGTTTTAAATTAACAAAATAAACCCTGGAGAAAAAATTACAAACTCTGTATCTACAAAAGTCAACAACATATACATTATTTGTATGCTTAAGCTAAAGGCAAGGCAAATTAAACAAAGAATGAGAAAGAAAATAATGTACATTCATTTCTTTTTTAAATAATATGTATACTTTTGCAATATAGCTATATGTAGGTACAAAGCAAAAGTTAGAGAAAGACAAACGATACTATTTTCAAAAATATACATATACCTATGTATGTAAAATGTAATTAAACACATTACAAGATTATAGATAATTAAAAATAGCTTGAATACCAACATTTCTTTTGTGGCAAAATTAAAAAGATATACAAACATACATACAATATATGTACGTACCTATGTATGCATGTAGCAAGTTTATAAATTTCGGTACAAAATCCGATCCGACTCCGAAACAAACAATAATATGTACATATAAATTTTAGAAAAGACACACCCAAATTATAGTATTTTATTTATAAATATGTAGCCCCATATTTATGTATACGTGCTATGCTGCAGTAAAGTAACAATTTATTTTTCTTGTTTTATTAATTTATTTATTTTATGCGTGAAAATGTATGTATGTATGTATATATATATTCCTTTAAATCCTAAGCCCTAACCCTAACCCTTGGTATTATTTTTAGTTTTTCAACTTGAAATTAATATAATATGTACAATATTTGTACGTTTGTATATATGTATGTACACATCACTAATTCTGAGCAGGAGATTACATTAAAATTATTATAATTGAGCAAATCTTTAGAGTGCCAAATGCAAAAATTATAGAAAATGTATGTACATACATATGCCAGTATGTACCTACTTAAACATTTTGAAATAAAAGGTTAATCGAACAAAAAATTACATTTACTTATATGTACATACATATTAGGAAGGTATACTAAAAGTTAGGAATTAAAAATAGCTAGAACTTTTCTTATTTAATTTAGTCGTATTTTCGCCATTTTAAATGCCACATGCATATGTACATACATATTTAGTGTAGTGTTTTATGGTACAGTACCTAACCTACTACGAATGTATAAATTTACCTCTAGTACATATCTACATAAATATGTATAATATCATATCATATACATAACATAATGCCGCTGGGTATAGTAAAGACAATGTAACAATTATATACATAGTTAGTAGGCAATTAGTATAAAGTTTTTTTATTTATAGAATATGTAATTAATAGATTTGAACAAAAAAAACATAATACAAATTATGGCTAATTTCTAAATATCCAAGTTCATACAACATACGTACGTATTTAATTACTTCTTTATAAACAACCGACCTTGTCTGGAGGCATAGCATATTTTACATAATGTTCATTTCCAATTTTGAGAAATTTGAACGATTTTGAAAGCTAGCTCACATTCGATTTATTATACCTTAATGATGAATAAATATTTATTAATTGGTTTTTCATGTTAAATTAAATTGAATGAAGTTCAAATAATTCTAAATTAACTTCGTGTAGGTACAGTAGGACTTGTAACAAGGGAAAAAACAGTTCGCAAATGAAGCATTTTAAAAGAAGCATATTAATAGATTATAGATCTTAGATTTTAAGACATGACGAATTGTATTCCTTTTCTTCGCAGTGCTTCGGACTTCTTTAAACTTGGCAAAATATATTTTATTCGACTAACTTTTGATTAAATTGGTTGAATTAATTTATTTTAATTTTAAATGGTCAAAGTTTGTTGCAATTACAAAGTAAAATTGGTTAACAAAAAGCTAATTGCAATGAAATAGGTTAAAAAAAATATGTATGTTGTTTAGACAAAGATTAAACGAAATAATTAATGTGCTATCACCGCTCACTCTTGACCAATTTTGAAAAATATATTTTAATTTAAAATAACAATGAATCCTAATAACAAAACGTTTTAATTCTATACAATATTTTATTTCTTTATTTTTATAATTTTTTTGTTTTATATAAATTGTTTTTATGTTTTTCTATTTAATTTTAATTCTATTTTAGTTTAATTTCAATAAAATTTTCTTATCTCTTTTTTTTTTTTTGCTTTTAATAAGGTTTTATATATATATTTTGTATATACATACATAAATAATTAATATGTTAATATGTTATCCTTTAAAGTTTATATTAAAATAATTTAACTAAAAAAAAAATTTTAAATTAGTTTTTTTTTCTTTCTTTTTACTTAATTATTGATAATTGCAATAAACCTAAACTAATTTTGATTATTTTCCTTCTAAATATTTTTTTTTTTTAATTTTTACTTCATTATATTATATAATGTAATATTTTTTAAGTTAATAATTATAAATACATGTATGTATATTTTAAAAAGTTTTGAAATGGCAATATTTTGAGATTTATTTTTTCATTTCTATATATATTTTGAAAATATAGTTTTTAAAATATTATTTAAAAAAAAATTAAAAAAGGAGAATTAATCCATAATACGATGCATTTAAATCAGGTAAGGTAATCCAATTTAAATGTTAATTTGTTCGATTAGCATTAGTTTTGAAAAAAAAAAAAAAATATTTGGCCAATGAAATCTACTTATGTTTAATTTAAATAAAAATGTTTTTAATATCTATATAAATTTATAAACTTTTTTGTAAAAATAATCATTTTAACATTTTCAATAAATTAATTTTCTTAACTTAATTTTTTATTTAAATACTTTTAGTTGATTTTCATCAATATCCAGATTTAATTTGATTAATTTTTTTTATGTGATCCGTTTAAACTTAAAATAACCAGAACCTAATATTCAGTATCCATATTACTGTTAGTGTTTTAAATAAAATTTTGACAAAATTGAAAAATTATCTTTTAATAAAAAAAAATTTTCAATATTAGACAATATTTAAAATTCCAGTCTAAAATATAATAAAACGAAATCACAAATGAGTAAATTTTGAAAAAAAATTAAATCAATTTAAAAGTTTTAATACAAATGAAACCTATTTATAGAATAAAAGGAAAATTATTGAATGCAATTATTTAATTTTTAAACTCTTAACAAATTATTTTGCAATTTTTAATATTATTTCTTTACATCTAAATATATTTTAATTTAAAAAAAATTTCTTTATTTAAAATTATTACATCAAAAATTAAATTTATTTACTGGCTATGATATATATATATATATATATATATACTGAATATTATTAATTTATATACTGCCATAATGTTTTCTTTTTCTTCAATGAGTTTTGTACAAAAAGTCTTTTTGAAGCTTTTATTACTATATAAAGGTAAGAAATAATTTTGTTTTGAGTTGATTTTTCTTTTCTTATTTATACAATCCTACATTTTATTTATTATTACATATAATAATTCTTTTTTTTTCTTCTTAAATATCTAGTCTACATATGTTTTTAATAATTTATGTACAAAAATAAAAATAAATTTCTTTTCATAACATAATTTAAATTAAATAAAAAAAATACTTAATATTATTTACTAGTTAGTTTCTTTGATTCGGTATTTAACCTTAAAGACACTTAACTAAAACTGTCATGTACATAAGCAATTTGATTTGCCAAATGTGACTGAGGTTCATATTGCTGAGGATGATGCAAATGAGCAGCTGGATGCTGTTGCATTTGATACTGTTGTGGATAATAAGCTTGTGGATGAGTAGCTGCAGCAAGATATTGTGAATGAGATTGAAAGTTAAATTGCTGCTGATGATATTGTTGTAGTTGTAATTGTGGTGTTGTAGGTTGTAAATGTGCTGCATGATGTTGACTATACTGATGTTGAAAGTTATGATAATGCTGTTGCAATTGATGTTGCTGATACGATTGTTCAACTTGCAGTTGTTCTGGTGTTTGCCCTAGAGAATGCGATAACTGATATTGATGATGATGTGGATGATGATTGTGATGAAGATGTTGTTGGGCTGAATATTGTGACGATGGATGCGATGCATGATGTAAATGTTGTTGGTGTTGTTGATGTTGTTGATGCAATTGTGGATGCTGTGATAAACTTGATTGTAATTGTGATTCATGTATCGACTGTTGTGATTCTTGGGGTAAAAGAAGATGATGTGCTTGTTCTTGTTGTTGATGATGCTGCATACGGTGTGGAGTATTATTTTCATTACGAATATCATGCATTTGTTCATATGGATTTGGTGGTAAGAGCACTTGTTCTTGTTCATCATGTAATTTTGGATGTTCCAGTTTAGGAATTCTTGGATGTTCTTGTTTGGGCATTCTTGGATGTTCTTGTTTGGGCATTCTCGGATGTTCTTGTTTAGGTATTCTTGGATGTTCTTGTTTGGGTATTCTTGGATGTTCTTGTTTAGATATTCTCGGATTTTCTTGTTTAGGAATTCTAAGATGTTCCTGCATGGATATTCTTGGTAATTCCTCTTGCCTGTGTTGTTCATATTCCTGACGAGATATAGAATCCCTGTTTGGTAGCATATTTTGCAATTGTTCTATAGGGCGTGGTTGCAATAAAATATGTTGTTTAGCTTTAACTTCTTCTTCTGCAGAAGGATTTGATCGTTTTAATTTTTTTTCTGTTTCCTTTGCATTTAATTCTTTGTTTTCTT
Source organism: Dolichopus griseipennis (assembly GCA_963082915.1). NCBI lineage: Eukaryota > Metazoa > Arthropoda > Insecta > Diptera > Dolichopodidae > Dolichopus > Dolichopus griseipennis. Next base: position 13,678,918 of record OY720443.1, on the reverse strand, counting down.
GAACATTTTCTTCTTTTTCAGAATTATCTTTACGTAAAATGTCACTGTCCTTTTTAGGTTCAGATTTCATATTAGTTTCAATTTGTTGTTCCGGAATATTTTTATCCAATTCTTTGTTTTTATTTAATATCGTATACAATTGAGAAGCTGATCCTGTATCACTTTTGTTAGCTTCCGGATTCATTTGACAAATTTTTTTGTGATATCTTAAATTCTTAATATGTTGAAAATATTTTGAACAGAAGTCGCATTTGTATGGTGGAATTTGATTATTATGAGCATTTCGTTCGTGTTCAATTTTTTCATATTGCTTGATAAAACGTTTTGAACAAAATTGGCAAGCAAATCGTTTATCACCAATATGGAACTTGATATGATTACGTAACGAATTTTCTTCAACAAATGATGCATTACATAAATGACAACGGAAAGGTTTTTCTCCAGTATGTGTACGTACATGACGTTCAAGAAAATAACGATGTGAAAAGCTTTTTCCACAAAATTCACAATTTAATCCTGCACTATGAATGCGTTCGTGAGCTCTTAGAGAATCTTTTCGCAAATAAACTTTGGAACAAGTTCGACATGAATAAAAGCCATCTTTATTAGGAACGAGTGGCGCAGATGGAGCTTTTGAAGATGGCTGATTGCTACTCTGTTCAGATGTGTTATTAGGTCTTTGTTGACTTCGCGAATTATGTTTAAAAAAATCTATACTGTTCCTATCATTTTGATTATATTCATGATCTGGTTGAGGCTCGGTTTTTATACGTGTTAAACCGGGATTAAAAAATTCACCTCTACTACTTTTTAGAGAAATTCTTCTATTGAAGTTACCAGTTGACATAGATTTAAGTTGAGCTAAGGGAGGCGGATCCCTTAAAGAAGTTAATGGGTCTGAAATGAATTGAGAGTTTTCATCTTCTTCATCTGGTTTTTCAGTTTTTATGGAATGCTTTAAGAAATGTAACGTTTCATCATCAGGCGTTGTGCGTGATTGATTTGAATTTAATGAGTTATCAGTTAACAAATTTTTTATTATTGGAAAATCATTGATAGTATTTACCCCTCGAGTACTCTTAAATAATTGCTCATTAAAAGTTTCAGTATTATCCTCTTCATTTAAATAACGATCTTCTACTTTAGTATTTATTAGATTCAAATTATAATCTTCTGGCTTTATATCAGATAATCTAACATTATGAACACGTATTAAATGTCTTGAAAGATTTTTTTTCCATTTAAAAGTCATTACACATATATTACAAATATAAGGTCTTTCATCAGTGTGTACCTAAAATATTAAATGTATATAATAATTAAAATTTTTTTTAAATACGAAAAATATATACCTTCAAGTGAGTGTTTAATTTCCATTGTTTTGTAAAAGCTTTGTCACATGTAGGACACTTGAACAATTTTTCCGAATATTTATGAACCAAATCGACATGTTCTTTTAATGATTTTGAATATTGATATGATTTATCACACATATGACAATAAAAACGACCATCACTCGCTTTATTCCAATTATGATCGTAAGGTGAAACATTTTTCACTGTATGTCCATTCCAATTATTCTCGTTATTTTGATTTAATTTTTCATTATTCGTTTCACCACCATTTTCAGTTGGGTTTTCAAAATCATAAAACATTCCAATATCTGGGACACACTCAATTGTATTACCATTATTTCCATCACCATCTTGTTGTTCAGTTTTAATTTCAATGGTTGCACTTTTGTATTCATTTGGATTCCGTAATAATTTATTGCCAAAAAATTGATGGTGGGTGGGTATTGACCTATTATTAATGTCAAAATTATTAAAATTGGAATTATTTTTAATTCTTTGAAAATAAAACTTTTTTGAATTTTCTAAATTAAAATTATTCGGTCTGGCAAATTTAAAATTTGATATCAATGGTATTTTGTCTTTATAATCTCTCTCGTTTACTTCATTGTCAATTTCTTCATCACTTTTACAGTCACTTGATACATCAGAATCAAGTTCTTCTATTTTAGGTATTAAATGCTCAACCATATGTTCAATGAAAATTTCTAAATTTTCATGATCCTCTTGACAAAATTTACACATTAGAGTATATTTGCCATTTTCAACAAAAATTTCTCCACATTTTTCACGAAAGTCATCATTTTCTAAGGGTTTAATAAATTTCAAACAATCGAATGCCCTTGGGTCATTTTCATCAATTGCGGTGGTAGGGGGGCTGACCACAAGGCTTCTTTCTGATAAATTTTCCTCAAAATCCATTATTTTTCATGTATTTTCTTATTTCATTTGTTTTTAAAATTTTATTTTTTATAATAATTTTGAAACACATTCGATTAATTTTTTTTTTTTAATTTAATTAATAAAAAAAATAAAAGATAAAATAACACACGAATATGTTGTTGTCAACAAATTTTTTCAACACTAAAAATGATTTTACAAATGTCATGGCAGTCATTAAACGGGTTGCGTTTTTCAAATTTGTCAATTAATATAATTAAGGAGTGGTTCATATAAAATAAATACATATTACATATATATAAAATAAAACATATATCTGTTTTTCAACATACATAATTTATTATTCTATTTCAAAATATTATAGCAAATATTTTTTTCTAATATATATTATTTAAATTTAATTGCAATATTTAATTTAGTTTTATTTAAAAAATATTCTTATTATTCTTTGAGAATTGAATTGGACATTGATGAAGTTTTATTTTAAAATTTAAATCATAAATTATACAACAATAGCAACACTGGTTCTAAGCAAAGCTGCCGTTCTTCTATTTTTATTTTGACGTTTAAAATTTCCTAGTATAGCTGTAGCTGACTGCTGGCTGAATAGATTAGTGTTTGTTGTTTTTTTTTGGCTTTGTTTGATAAATGTCAAATGTCAGCCACCAATTCAATTAAGTGTCAACTCAAATTAAGCCTCGACTTGTCAGCTCCTTTTCTTATACAAAATATAAATTATATATATATATATATACAATTTACAAATAGCTCGCTGTCGCTACAATTTTACAAACAAAACAACTTAACGCAAGTAATTTGGATTTTTGAATGAACAGTTGCAACTTAGCGCAGTAAAATATCAGTTCGTGTTTTTGGTTAAAATAGCAGAGTAAAATTATTGCTATCAAGTGAAGTTATTTATTATTTTGTTTGTTTGTAAAATTAAAAATAATAAAAAAAAATAAACAAATTTTTTTTTTCTATTTATTTTCATCAATTTTATTATAGTTTTTAATTTAGTTTAAAATCTATTAAGAGCAAAGTAAAAAGATTAAATCATAATTCTTAAAAATTTTGTTTTAAAAAATTGTGTATTGTTTTTTAATATTTTTTAATAACAAAAATGTCGTCAATGAAATTATAAATTTTAATACAAGTAAAAAAAAATAGAAAAATATGATTGTTTTTGGAATAGTAAAATAAAAGAAAGAATGAAAATCAATAAATTTCATTATTAAATTGTTTTAAATAAAAATATAAAAAAAAAAAATAACAGTTTGTAACTGGATAAAATTTTATCGTATAAAATTTGACAACGTGGATTTTAAAAACTAGTAAAAACTTATAATTTTTAAGTGTGTTTTTCACTTATATTTTTGTTTTGAGGGCGATGGTGTTTATTGAATAAAATAAAAGTCTTGATTTAATACTTTCCTTTTATATTAATACAAAAAATTTTGGATAAATTTTCAAAAATACAAAGCTACATAAAATAAAAATACAAAACCATGAAATAAGGGCACCCAATTTACGCATATTTATACATATAAATATAAAAAAAATTTTATTGACACTCTAGTGTTTTTTGTTTATACAAAAAACAAAGAAATAAAAATCTATGAAGAAAAAAACATTTTTAAATAATCACACGCCTTGATATATTGAATGGATGAATATATACATATAATGTACGATAAAATATTGAATGAATTTGCCAAAAATTATATGGAAATAGAAAATTTTATACAGGAAAAAAAGTAAACAGGAATACGTATTATGGGTACCTATTACAACATCTAAATCAGTATAAAAAATGGTATTTTTGGAAATTTAACCCAATCAGCAAGCAAGCAATTCAAATTATATTTTGAAAGTACTCACTATATTTGTCTTCCATGGAACAATTTAAATTTTTAATTTATATCAATTATTAAAAAAAAATTAAATTATTTATTTAATAATAATAAACCGAAGAAAATAAAAGAAAATTATAAAAATGGCAGGACATATTGTTAAATGGTGGAAACATAAGATCCTTGGAGGATATCATAAATTTTCAGGTAGTTTTATTTATTAATTTTATTAACTAGTATTTGCTTTTTTTTACAAACAAATATTAAAAGCATAACAAAAGTTATTGTCATAACAGGGTGTTTTAAATGAATAAAAATGATCTTCGTATCTAACTTTTTCAAACAAAAACTATGCTTAAACTCGGAAGTTCTTGTTTTGAAGAAGTGATATTTGAGTTCAAATTAATATTATGCATTTATTTGATTGTAAGAAACAGATTTTTATGACTAGTAGTTACTATTTGTAATACTTTAAAAAAATTTATAAACCCAATTAGCAAATAATTTTATCCTCAAGCAAACACTTTAACAGAATTTAATATAAAATTGATTGAAAGTGCATAGTATATTTTCTATTGCTATAAGTAATTAATTGCTTCTAACGATTCTGTTTTATTTAAGAATAAAAATAAAAAACTTCTATAGATTCGCCACATTGATTTTTTGACTTTCTAATTTAAAGCAGAAATAATACAAATTTCTGAATAGGTATTCCTATAGTTTTTTGATCTAGAAAATTCCTTGTAAAAATCCTGTTTATAAATTTTAATTTTTAAGAATATAAAAAATATTTTGATCTTTTTCTCTTCTTCAAATATGCTAGTACAACATTGAATAAAATCTCATGTAAATACAAAACTTCGGAATTATGTAAATTATATAAAGTAGAGAATTAAATGAAATATTCTCAACCTTTAGTCCAAAAATAAATCTTTTGGAAAAATATATTCAAAAAAATATGTTATAAAAATATTCAGAGTTGCTTGATTTGACTGTTATTTTTGAATAATGATTAATTTTTCTTTAATTCATAACATTCTTTAATCTATTTCCCCAAATCAAATACTAATAGTCTATTCGGATTGTTGGATTGTTAATCTGTCTTTAATTTACTTAACCAATAAGATTAAATTGGTTAAATCAAAAATGAAAATATAATCTTTTGATTGTTCATTAAATTGCTTAACATAAAAAAATATTGTTTAAACATATTAACTTCCTGCTTTAGTCAAAAATGTACAAAAACTGATAAACATGTACAAATTAATGTGGGTACCTATACCTTTAGAACTTTTTGTTTACTTAATAAAATAAACCTATCGAAATTTGAAAGCAAAATAATTAGTCAAAAAACTTTAAGTATCGTATCTTTTTACCTAATTAAATTGATATTTACTTGGTTTAATTAGATATTTATTAATAACTCACATAAGATTTATTAAGCTAGTTAAACAATTTGAAATTCTTAAATAAAATTTCAACTTTCTGCATCCTTTTCGAATCTGAACTTAAATTTAAGTTGATTTATCTTGGTTTGTTAATTATTTTGGTAACCATAGATCGACTATTGGAGTGCGAAACCTAAATTTCTTTTACCGAATGGGTATGACTATAGCTACTACCTACTTCAATCGTTTGATTCATTCTGGTTTTTGAGTGGGTTGTTGATTTTTTTGTTATATAGATAAAACTGATATTTTGTAATGCATTTTTGACTAGTTACTAAAAATTTTAAAAATTTTATTGATTGAATCGAATTGAATGAAATGGATGAATAAGTTCAGAGCGGTAAATGTAAAATTATAATAAGATATTAGTGAGTGATGCTATTGCATTTTGCCGGCCATCTTGTAATCATGCCGCTCTCTGATTTAGTATTGTCAGAACTGTTTTTATATTATTTTGTTGTTGTTTTACTGGTTCTTTGCATTTGTTTAGATGAGTATATATCAAGTATGTAAACCCAAACGTTAATCCGACCGACCTTTTTTTTTGTTTCTCATTTTCTAGGAAAAAAAAAATTGTTTTTGTTTTGGATTTTTGTTTCTTTTCCATCAAAAAAATACGAATTTTATTGTCTCGCTTTGACGATCGGTATTTTTCCTCATTCTTATTGTTTTTTTTTTCTTTTGCTGTAATCTCCTGGAGGTATCTGGTTGTTTCTATAATATCGAGAGAAACTTTGAAATGTTGAATTAAAGTTTTGGAAGGTTTTTTTTTTTTTTGTTTAATGTTTTGTTTTTTAGTCTGGACTGACATGATTTCATATGAAAAGATTTCAGCTTGTTTTTAGTAAAGATCTTTTTTTTTTTTTTTGAATATTGTATGTAGGTATGTAGTTTGTTTCCTTTTAATTTTTGTAATTTTGTTACTGTGCAGCAGGTATTGAATTTACCTCAGCCTGAGGTAAAAGAAGATGAGTTGTTTTTTCTGAAAAATCTGAATGATTTTGTTATTTTTATGTTATGTTTTTTTTTTTCGTTTTGGTTTTAGGAAATATGAGTTAGAAAGATTTAAATATGACTATATACCTAGTATGTTTATAAATTTGTAATAAGAAGAGATTTATAAAGAAACGAACATTCATATGCTGTGTGTAACCTTCCAAATGTATATTTTTTTACATATAGGTATATATATATACATATATTTATAATGATTTATAAGGTATTACTGACAGCTAACTATTTTCTACCTAAAATTACTGTGTATTTAAAAATATGGTTTAGGGGATTGTTTATAACTTGTTAGGGGGCGAATTTTTTAAATAAATTTTATGCATATGTTTAGGTTAGTTTTTATGTAATTGATCTCTAGAACAAAGATAATAAATTACGATATGATCATTTAAATATACATATTTTATACGTAATAAATGAGTTAATTTTTTATTTTATATTGGAGCAGTATTCAATTGTTGAAGTGAGATACAGTAGCTAAAGACGTGAGATTAGAATATATTAATGAAGTATTAAGGCTAAAAAAATCTTTTGGTAGGAAAAAAAATATGTTCCAATTTCCAACTAACTATAATTAAGAATTTGTCTTACACAATTCGCAACAGTTTAACTTAATTTATGTGTCATGTAAAAGTTATGTATTTAATTCGTGCATTTGATAATAAATACAATAAAATTAGCATCTACGTTTCAATGTTAATGCGTATACATGTATGAAGGTACATACTTAGTTATTAAATTCATCATAGTGATAATTCATTGTTATTATGCAATATAATTTATTTTAAGTAATTTCCCTTTTCTCTTATATGTAGGTAGGTGCTTTACCTATTTAAGTAAATTTTGTTACTTAAACGAATATGTACTTGATTGAACAAAATAAGTATGTCAGTTCTGTTTATGATGATAAGACAAAAATATTAAAAATAAATTAATCGAAATTATGTCTTGGGTTATTCTTTTAAGAGTATGAAAAGAGATTTAAAGCACCTATACAACTAATTAGTGTCGTTATTTTTGTATAACTTATAACTTAGTTAATTTCTTTTAAATTTTAATATGGAGATATTAAGCTGCGTACTCAAAATGAATAAGAAAAAAAAAATTTCTAAGAAACAACGTTTTATTTATGAAGGTTTCAAGCACTTATAAAACCAATAAAACTATTATTTGTATTTAGGAACTGTGCTGTTTTTATAATTTTATTCATGTTACCATACTGCCACCTACTTATTCATATTTTTTTATTTAAAGCAATATTTTGGGATTTATTTTCAATCTATAGTATTCTTAGATGTGGTGTTAGATGAGACTAGGAAAAAAAATACATTTTTTATTTCCTATACCGTTTCATTTAAAATATGAAAATAAATATGCTTCTTTTTTATAAAACCACTTTTCATATATCGCACATACAATTATATAGGTATATACGTATGTCTAATACTACATACTTACTATGTAATTTTAACTCAACCCTATAATTTCAATGAAGCATAACACCATCTTCATTGAAAAAACCAAAAAAAAAAATTATGTGGAATGAATTCGGCATCGATGACGATCTTCTTAGAAAAGAAGACAAGGTTGTACCAAAAAAAAAAAATATACACAGCAGATGAGAAGTTTTAAAATTTTGAATAATACCGAATTTTTATATATAGGTAACTTTTTTTTAAAAAAAACCAATTTAAGCATTTGAAATTATTATTAATATGAAGCGGCATATTTACCTGAAAAAAAAAATTACCATTTTCATCTTCTTATTTCTATTCTTCAGTCTTCGTCCCTTCTTTAATTCTCTTTTCCTCATTTAAATACAAATTCTACTGAGTTAAAATTAAGTTGAATTTTCTTACAAATTATATCTCATAGTACCTACCTAGTTATAGAGTTCTTTATATACATTTATAATTACATATAAGTATATATATTTATATAAATTTTACTTACATACAACATACTTTGTTATATTTTTACCTACTAACTGCTTTTTAAAATTCAGTCTCTTTTCATTACAAAAAATACAGTTTTTATATTATACATTATTTTATTTTGTAAAAAAAAAAAAAACACAAATTTCAAAAGATCCAAAATCAAACCCAAAATAAAGAACCAAAAAAAAAATAAAACAAAATTCGAAGAGTGTTGATTATAGGGATCTCTTTGCCGCGCTTTGCTTTATTCGCCACCACAAAAAGAATCTAAAGAAGAAGAAAAAAAAACTTAACTAATAAAAAAATACTATCAAGAGCGGCATTTAAAAAATTTTTTGAATCTTACATTCTTTCCTACAAAAAAACAAAAAAATAGATAGAAAGATATAAGAATATAAAACAAAAGATATTTTGATAAAATACCAATTATTTCCAGAATTAAAAATTTCGAAAATAAAAAATATTTTAATAACATCTAAAATAACTTGAAAGTATTCTCAAGTTTTAAAAATAATCCTTTCTCAATTCTGATCTTCAAAACCGAATTGTACAATTGTACAAAGGTCCCATGCTAAAGTTTAGGTTTAAAAGCATATGGTTTTTATTTAGTGTGTTAAAGTCAAATACTATCCTACCCAAAGGAACTGCGTAACGTTTCAAAGGGTGGCCTTTATTCCTCGTTAAAAAAAGATCAAATTGATTAATTACCTATATTGTGGTCTTTGTGATTAGGTTTTAAAAGTTATTAAAGTCATATTTTTTCCATTCCTTCCAATTTTTAGATTGAGGAGTTAAGACTAATTCTTCAAGTAATCAACATTTAATGTGACTAAGCTTTATAGTTATGTTATTTTAGTATAAGAGTATATAAAAAATGCACAAACTTTATTCTCGGGAAAAAATTGTTTCATTTATTTTTTTAACTAAGATCCCAGTTCTGAGGACGCAAACTGAACACTATGAAGCCCTCGAAGAGAATTGAGTAAACCGTGTTAACTCTAGGATCTACACGAACATTTATATTTTTTAGCAAATTAACTACTTTTTTCAAATACTTAACTTATTCCTCTGAGTTTGTATATAAAATTTCCAGAATTAAATTAAGTCGATTATGGCAGCAATTTAAACCTTGTGTTATTTTATGTATTTGGCCATAGAACCCAATCAATATTGAAAACATTTTAGAGACAAAGCTTTTTTATAATTAGAGTTTTGCGAATATTAAAAAAAAAAAAAATTGCATCGCAACTTATGAAATGTCAAAATGTAGCTATCAAATGTCAACTTATTATGCTTGTTTGTGCTCGAAATAGTACTGAGCACATTCAGTGTTCTTTATTTGACAAATAAAAATTTGAATTCTGAGCTATGCAAAAATCCAATTAATGAATTTTTACCTTTTACAAAAAAAATTAAACATAAAAATGGCAGCTTGTAACATTCGAGAATTTATACTAAATCAGAGTATACTGTGCTCAAATTAATAATAAATAACGCTTAAAATCACAGATAACATATTATTTATTTAATATTACAAATAAGTACATATTACTTATATACTGGGCGTTTTTCTTCTTTTTCTCATCAGAGCAGAGTCAGAAAAATAATGTGTTTCTTCTTTTTGTGCTCACATTATCAATTTTGTGTTTCTTTTTTAACTCGCAGTGTGCTCAGAGCGCAATCTGAGTTCGTAAAAATTCACAGATTTGTCAAACAAGGAAACGTCAAATTAAGAATAATAATAATAAAAACGCCATTAAGTACTAAAAATAATAATAAGTAATTTAAATCTTAAATTTCAATTTTATAATATAAATTTTGACACAATCGAACAATAATGACGTTAGAAAATAATTTGGAAAAAAATTGACAATTTTTGGTATGAGCGTTGTTTTTTTAACTCAGCGTCTGAGTTCGGATAAAATTTTAATCTGAGCGCTCGACATCTGCACTGAGCACTTATCTGAAATTTCATATTAATTCACGATAATATATAAATTAATTCTAAAGTAACAAGATTACAAAAAAAAAAACGTTTTTTTTGACAGATCGAACAAACGTCAAATAAAATCTGTCATAATTATAATATTTTCGATTAAATGTTATTTTTCAATTTTCGATTAAATGTTCGGATTTTTTTTTGAAATGCCTACAATAAATTCAATATCTACCTACATATTAAATTTATTAAAAAGAAAAATATACAAATATATATACATATATGGATATAAATATAAACATCCATATATATATATTATACTTGATCAATACTTAAAGTGAACGAAAAAAGAATAATATATATATATATATTTTTTTTCGATATTTCTTTATTTTTTTCTGATTTTCTTAATTGCTTTTGTTTTGTTATTTTTTTATTATTATTATTTTTTTTTTATGTTCTTTTGTAATATCTATACCTACAGAAATTTATATTTTTTATATACATATATATATTTTTTTTTATTTTTATTTTTTAAATTAACTTGCCGGCCACATTTCAAAAAGAAAATAAAAAAAAAAAAAAAAGATGGGAAAAAGAAAAATTGAAAATGAAAAAAAAAGCATTTCCTTTGAACACCGCGCGCTATTCACTCGATTCGTAATCCATTTACATCATTTTATATATATAAATATATATACTTATAAATATATATATATATATTTTTTTTTCCATTTTTATACCACATTTTAAGTATATCTAAGATGCCTACATCTTTGTATCTTAATAATAATAAAATACGAAAAAAAAAAAGAACCAGCGACGACCTTACTTTATGTGTACGAACGAATTCGAAATAATGATATTATATACATATGTATATATTATTCTAACATATTATATATTATACATATATCCATAAACATACATTGTATTGTATATATATATATGAATGAGATGATGTGTACTGTGTGATGCATTGCAGTATTGAAGTAAAATATTTTCGCTTTACAGTAAACTGCATTATTTCGCGTAAGATCATTTTCATGTGTAATATAATTGTGATGAAACTCATTTGTTCACTTCCAAATATATTGCATATATATATTATTTACTTATAATAGAATGATGACGACAACTTGCATGCTTCGAATTATTTTCATATGGGTTTATTGTTTTATTTGTTTTTGTTGTGGATAAAAAAAATTTTAAACGTCGATTTGATATGGGCCATGGGATGGGGATATTATCAAAAAGTTTTCAATTCGAATTTGAAAGAAAATGTATATAGGTAGATTAGCCTAATTATAAATTTAGATAACCTTACTCATTGTTTTAAAGTTGCCAATGTATTCAATATACACTTCTTTTTTTTCCATTGTCTCTACGCGAGGGAGCATAGGGCTTCCATTTGGCATCTCAATTTAACACGGTTTCCTGCCACTGTTTTTTTTAATTCCCCCATTTGAGATTATTATTTGATCCCAGATATTATTTGGGCGTCCACGTCTTCTATTTCCTCAAGACCATGCGACTTATGTTGTTGTAGTCTTTTTTTATCGTTTGACCTGTCCAGCTCCTTGCTCCTTTTTTTTTATTACGGTATAATTGTTGTTGTTTTGATATAGGGGATAGCATTGGGTGCATTGCTTCCAATACTTTCTATGAATTTGCAAGTAATAATATTATTTATTTTGTTTATATTATATAGGTATATATATAGGTATATTTGTATATTTTAAATTATATTTGGTCACCATGGGGATTTTAAAGAAAAATAATTTTTTAAATAATTGAAAAATTGTGTTTAAACATTTATTATATTTTATTTTATAACGGTTTTTAGTAATCAATTCTGAAAAATCTTGATCAAATTTTGAGTATTAATCGTAATTACTTACTTACCTATTTATTAAATTCCTAAATTGTTGTTGTTCAATATGGGGATGTCATATGCCATCCTAACACCTAGGTTGCAATACCTTGGTTGCAATCGTGTATCCCACTTCCAATACTTTCAATTGATTTATTAGTATTATTTCAGTATTTTGTGAATGTTATATATTTCATATTTAAATTGTATTTGGTTATAAAGAAGATTTTGTAGAGAAAAATTAGAACAGTATAGCTATTTTATGATCTGTACGGGAATCGAACCAAAACTCCTTATAAGCCAAAAGTTTATAAACTGCACCACCGATGATCCTATGTAGAAATATTTCATAAATATAAACAAGAGACAATTAGTTGAGGATAAGTTAGTTAATTAGGTTTAAATAAAGGTAATTAATTGACTATTTAATTCTATTAATAATAAATCTTAATTCTAATTTCATTATTATATTTTTAAAATTAAACAAACATTTAAAGACTTCAAATAAAATTAATCATGAATGATAAACAACCCATTAGGTACACATTAGTATCAAACTGTATTAAATATGATCGACTTTTAGTTCAATAGGTTAAACCCCATTTTTTAATAATTTAAAAAATATATATATTTATATATATATACAGTAAATACAAATTTCAATAACAGGTGGTAAGAGTAGTAGAGGCAAATAAAAATAAATTCTATCAACTGGGTGCTTTAAAAATATTTTAGATATTAAATCCTATAGAGAATCTTATATAAACTCAAAAAACATATAATAAGCATTGTTAATTAAAATATCACCCAATAATATAAATACACAATATCAACAAAAATCGCAACTCTTTTACTACGAAGTACGGACTATACATTAAAATCTATACTCTTTTCCCATGAAATTTGTATATTTTCATATCAATTTGGTCTTTTTTCAAATTAAATTGACCGCAAATTTTCGAATGAAACTGGTATTTTTTCCAATTATTTTGGTTTTTATTTTTATACGCCCCTGTATCTTGGGATCTAAACATCGAAATGACATAATTTGAAAAACCTAGTCCCCAATTCAATAGTAGAAGTTACAAAAGGAAAAGAAATTAATATAATTTCCAAAAAATGGCACCTAAACTGTTGGGGCACTGTTTTAGGACAAGCTTAAGAGTGCGATTTTTTAATTTTCCTTGTTCTATATATAAGTAGATCATATTTTAAAATCAGTGGGTGCATTTTTTAAAATATGTTTATCTGACTCCTAGTTGATTTAAAAAAAGCGCATTAGATTTGTAAAATTTTAGATTTTTATATTTGAAAAATAATCAAATTAATTTAAAAGTAGACAAATATAATGGGATTTTATACTTAAATAAGTCCATAAGTATAACTTTTTCATAAATGCACAATTTAGACTCATAAGAAAGTTTTAAGAACTCGTAAGAATGTAAGCACTTAATTTTGAACAGTAAAACTACAAATAAATTAACTTTAAGTTTCAATTATTCGTCATCTTAATAAAAATAAATATATTTTATTCTGATAACACTAATTCATTAAATTAAATAGGTAAAATTTAATCTATCTATCTCTTTTCCTCTCAATCTCTATATTAAACAGACCTCATTGTATAATGCATATTATTATTGTTTCATTTTTCTTCTTATTTTGTTTTTGTTTTTTTTTAAGTTTTTATTCGGTTTCATCTCTGATTCGGTTCAATTCAATTACGCTTTGCGTTTGGGTGTCTCTTTTATCTTTTCCCGCTTTTAATTTTTTTTTTGTGCTTTTAATTTTTAGATTGAATGGAGCGATTTAGAAGTACATACAATATATATATGTACATTATATTATATAAAATATAGTTGCAACGCTGAGATGAAATAATAAAATAAAATAAAAAAAAAAAATAAGAAAAAAAAAAAAATGAGATGAAAATAAAAAAAAAAATTGTTGTATTAATCTACTAATTTGCAATTTATTTATTTTTATGTGACAATTAATCGTTTTTGAGTATTTTACTAAAAAAAAAAAAAAAAAACTATGAAATAAAATGCATACAGAATATATAGATACAGATAGATGTTAATTAATTGTTTAATAAAATAAAAAAAATAAAAAAAATTTAAATTAAAACAGCTCATGTTGAGTATATTTTAAAAGATTATTTTGTATAATGGGAAAATTGATTTTTTCATGCATAAGTAAAAGAATTACCTTAGGTTTAAAGAGTTCTATAAAGTACTTTTGAATGTAAAGAGATTAGGTATTTCATATTTTATGAAGTATATAATATGCTGATATACCTATTAACTATACTTATTAGTAAGTTATATATACATATAGTATATATAAGTAAGTCAAATAAGTATACAGTAATATTTCGATAATTCGAATAATTGATTGCATACCCCTATTCGGATTAATGTGATATTCGGACTATATTTCTAACAAAAATTTATTGTATTTACTTTTTGTACATTCTGATACTTACAATATTTTAAGTAAACTGACAATAATTAATTTAAATTAAAACTTCAAGACTTCATGAAAACAAAAACGCATACAACAACTGTCAAACTAACTGTCAATAATTTATTTTTAAAAATATTGAAACGAAAACATAAAAACAATAAACATATTGCAATTTTGAGCATAATTCGGATTATAGAATCCCCGAATTTAGGTCAGTTTACAGAAAAACAATTTACAGAAGCTCAAGTCGCGCGACTTTCAAGAAATTATTTTTTCCGTAAAATCCGTTTCTGTGAATTAATTCTTCCTTAAAAGAAGAAACAACTTACAAAGAAAAACAAAGAATGATATAGTTAAATAGGCAAAATATTTATTGAACTAAATAGGTAAATTTTATTTATAACGAAAAGATGTATTAAAAATTTAAAGGATGAAGCAGACTTAACTAAAGATTCTAATCAATTAGTAGTAGTTAATTGTTCAACTAAGTAATAAACGCAGTTAAACCACATTTGCCTTCTATAGTGTCCATGAAAAGAAGTATCCGAAGGATTAGGCAAGGAACAGTAACAATTCCACAACATATTAATGAATTGTTTTTCGGTGAATTGTTTTTCTGTAAATAGCTTTTTATACATTTTCTATGAATTGTTTTTCTGTGAATTGCTTTTCCGTGAATTGTTTTTATGTGAATTGTTTTTCTGTAAAAGGACCGGACACCAGAATCTCCAAGCTGCAATCAATTCGGATTGTAGAATAGTTAGTGCTTTGTAAACTATTATTCGGATTATTGGATATTCGAATTATCGAAATATTACTTTATATTTCCTACCATTCAGGAGGATTTCAAAACATTTCGATTAAATTTAATTCTGAAAATCATTAGTAATATAAGTAAGAACACAATTAAATAATTTGTTATATTTTTCGGCGATATGACAAAAGTCCGAAACGTGATCTCATAACTCAAAATATACATTAAAAATTCGTGGGAGATTATTCGATGATTAAATTTTAAAAGTTTTCGAAATAATCAATTATTCCAATTATGAATTTCAAATATTTGGAACTTTTGAATTCGGAATGACTTATTTTCAATCTGTAGAATTTGAATTTGAAAAATTTCATTCAATTATTAAATTCAAATTTATACATAGTTATATAATTCCTATTTGTTATAAAAACTTAATAGATTAAAAGATAGAAAACTTAACAGATTTTAAAAACGATCATTTGAATCATAACAAATATTTGGTATGTGTAACTTATACCAAATAGACTAATAGTTAGTATATGTATTACTAATATATGTATTATAATTCTAACTTTTACCGATCACTTACAAAAAATTTTTTAATCGAATTGGAAGAAGATACATATTTATTAAAAATATATATATGTACATTGTTATGTATATATATATTTAAATCTATGTATATTATAAGTATATAAATACTAACTTTGTCCGAATAAATAAAAAAAAATGCTTTTATTTTATTGATTAATTATCAGATGGCGCCAGTTTTTTTGTTTTTTTTTTATTTTTTAGTAATTAACATTTTTATTTGAATTTTTGTTTTAAGAAATAATAAATTTGATTTTAATTCAAGTTAGATAATTTATTTGAAATCAATATTAAGTAAGTGGGTGATTATTTTTTTTCTTGCACATTTCAAAATTTTTATATTT